>MNCI01018405.1:15284-46367 GCA_015680685.1 Gnetum montanum
ACTGTGCTTAGCCATGCCCTTCCCATTATAATTGGGAAGTCCCCTTCGTTGTTGTTAACATCGATCACTAGGAAATCCGCTGGGTAGGACCAACCACACACAGTGGTAATAACATCCTCCACCAATCCTAAGGGAATGGTGATGGACTGGTCTGCCATCTCTAGTTGGATGTTGCTCTTCTTAAGTTGGGGCAGGTTCCAGGCGTGATACATCTTCTACGAAATGAAGTTGACTCCGAAACCTAAGTCAAGAAGAGTCCGATGTGGTGCATTTCCAGTGATCTACAAATAAATAAAGGGACTCCCAAGATCAGTTAGTTTCCTGGGAAGGTGGCCTACCTTGATCCAATCAATTACGGTATGGATTAACATAACCGTATGTGTTACACTCCCTTGGACTGAAGGGTGCTCCGAAGCGTTAGTAGTTAGAGGCCTATACATGTACCCGTCCGCTTGTTGTTGCAAGAGTTTGTCTGGGCTTTTAGTTCTGAAAAAAGGTCTCTTTTTTGTACACTTATCGCCAGAACTAGTACCCAGTTGGATATTTACACTCTGAATATTTATAGCTCTCGCGGTGTGACGTTGCTGCGGTTGGGTAGGCAATTCTCCTTGCATTGTTGGAGAAGGAGATGTTATGGGAACTACTTGAGGAAGAGGTGCGGGTGGAGTTAGAGGATGGACGGAATGTGAGATGCCTCCCGAAGGAGAAGGAGTCCTTCTGAAGTACTCCCAAGCTTGGTAGTGACGTTGGGGGGTAGTGTGACTTGTAGAGTCACCTGGAGAAACCGGCTGCTGCACATAATAATCGTAAGGATCAGGCTGCCGGTAAGGGTATTGATGTGTTGGCGATGGCATCCCCCATGNCATCCTGATGGAGGGTAAAAGTGTAACCAAGGACATACTCATCGTGATGAGTATATGTTATTGAATACTGTTTATAGTACTAGGATCCTAAAAACCTAGTTAAAGCACTCCTAAGCCACTTTGAATTCATAAAATAATTTTCCCATATTCTTCCATGTTGAGCATACTATGTTCAGCATGGAAAAAATTGGGGGAAGCCATTTCGACATGTTTCAACATTTAAAATCAACTCAAACTACCTCACAATGAAGCTAGAGGATGCATAACTTCTAGATCAGGGTCTCGACTACCTATTTAACCATGTTTGAGATCATTATGGCTTGAATCTTAGTTTTCCATGCTGAGTCCCCTTTGTTCCATGCTAGCCAACGTGGAAATAGGAGGGAAAGGCTCCAGAACCTTCTTTTCAACCTTTACAAACCTCTGGAGTGCCCAATTTTGATCAATTTGACCTTGCATTGCCTTAGGAAGATCCTAGAACCTCAATTTTGGACCTTTGAGCATCCCCAAAACCTATTTTCCTTGGTTTCCATGTTGAGGGTCCCTATTTCCATGTTGAGCCCAGCATAGAAGCCTCAAAACACTTGATTTTTAGGTCCAAATAGCCCTGATTGATGCTTGAACTCATCTAATAGCCTTTTAGCCTTAAAACATGGCTTGCTAAGGCCTAAAATTGGTAAAACCTAATCATTTTTTACCTATATTAGCCAAATTTTATCATATATAGCCTATTTTGCATGATTTTTGCCTTATTACATATCATTTTGACTTATTTTTGGACTTGTGTTGCATTATTGAACTTTTTGACCTTCTATGGCCTTTATATGGTCTTATATGTTCTTTATTTATCTTATGATAGCCTTATTTACCTATGTTTTACCTTTAAATGTTATCAAATAGTGGGGTTTAACCTTCACTAACCACTATTTGACACCATGTGACCATGGCCTGTTAAGGCCTTAAATTGGCATCATGGTTTACCAAGACTCTGAACTAGCATCATGTCCTGCTAAGGCCTAAAACTAGTGAAACTATGGCCTTTTTTAACCATTTGTAGCCTTATTTCTTATATTTCCCCTTGTTTGACCTTTATTTGGCCCTTATTGCACTTTGTTTGCTTGTTATCATCCTATTGATGACCTTGGATGACTTTGTTTGCCTTAGATTTGCATGTATGTGCATAATTTTATAGCATTTTAGCATTATTTATTTACTTTTACCTAGGAGCAACTTAATATGATTTTGGAAGATATGTAGGATCAAAGTATCAGTACCCGAGAGCAAATTTGCTTACCTTTGTATCTACATGGACCTCATGATGATGTTGAATGATGTATCAACTCTAATTGCCTAGATCTTAAGCCTAAGAGTCTTGTAGACCATATAGCCTCAATAGAGAAACCTCTAGAATGGCTTGAAAACCTAGTCAAAATCCTTGACTTAAAGATAAGTGACGTAATTGAAGAATCTTTGGTTAAGGTTCCTATCACAACACATAGTGGTGAGAAGAAAACCCTTAAATTAAGTTCCTCACTAAAGCCTCAATATGCTCAAGAAATCACCAAGGTCTTACAAATCAACATTAAGATCTTTTCCTGGTCATATGAAGATATGCTATGCCTAGACCCATATTTGGTCTAGTATAACATCATACTAGACCCTAGCATTAGACTAGTTAAGAAAAACATGCGCAAGATTACACCTGATTTGGCCTTAGTAGTTTACGATGAAATCTCAAAGCTCTATCAAGCTAGTTTCATTAGGGTTGTCGATTACATAGAATGGGTGTCCAACATAGTGGTAGTCCCTAAGAAAATTGGGATTATCTGTATTTACGTTGATTTTTGAGACCTAAATAAAGTGACTATCAAAGATGACTTTCCTTTGCCTAGTATTGATGAACTTATTGAAACACCATCAATTTCAAGACTCTCATGACTCAACACAATCCTAAAATTTGGGCAAGGATCTCTGCAAGCATGGTGTCATGCTAGACTGTGCAGACAACATGGCACACTGAAAGTCCTAATGCTTGTGAAGCCACTTCTGAGCCTGCCTTCCACCCTTTGCAACACAGTTAATGTAGCTCCTAGTCAGGAGGCCAATCTGCACAAAAGATGCACTAAGGGTAGATTGTACAGTTCGGCAAATTTTCTATCTCCTGGGCTGATAGGCTTGCTACACCCTCTAGCTTGCCTAGCTTGACACATGACTTAGTTGATGGTCTACCCAGAGACCATGATAGGAGTTGCTGAAAGTGTTTAGGATGGACTAAACAGTTTGGTAAGTTTTCTAACTACAAAAATTGCTATGCTACGCTACGCTGCATAGTGTAGCAAGCCATATGGAGACTAAACAAGCACCAAAAATGTAGTTTGATAGTGATTCAGCCCTCCGAGGCACCTACCCTTTTTCATCCTTGAAGCATGATCAACATGATGCAAGAGAATGTGGCAAATTTTGTCAAAAATCATCTTCATTTGAGTGCTACGCTGTAGTGTAGCATAGCGTAGCAGGGTGCTCCTATGACATTGCTTCCACTCAAACTATTTTGACAAAGTAAACATAATTGCCCATGCTTCAACCTTCAAACATGCTTGCTTTGCTGCCACGTTAGGAAATGACTGACATCCCCTGAAAAAACATTTTCAAACTAAGTTAGAATGCAAGTTAAATAGGGTGCTACGTTGTGCTATGCTACATAGCGTAGCAAGGTTAGAACGCATGAAGGTCCTCTTCCAAGTGGTTCCTAGCAAAGGAATTACACTTGGAAACACTCAGACCTTCAAGACTACATGTCCCACTTTGCCCTTAGGTTCCAAGAAAAGTTTCTTAACAAGGCATTGCAAATCAAGCAAGGACTCATGTCACACTAGCTGCAATGCTATGCTATGCTACATAGTGTAGCATAGCATAGCAAGGATACAAAGCACAAAAGTGTCCCAAGGATGAACTCCGTAGGTCCCAGGACCTTTTAACATGGAAGGTAGGGTTGTCAATTATAGAAGTTTCTTGCCTAGCCAAGCCTTAGGCAGGTACCTTTGGTTTTCAGGCAAGATTTCTCTTAAGATTGGCGGCTATGCTATGCAACGTAGCACAATGTAGCGTGTGGGTGTTGATGCTACGTCAATATGTTGAGCAGTGTAGGTAGCGTAACACTTGCGTGGAAGCCCCAAGATTTCTCCAATAGTTCTAGAACTCATCAACAATGATCATTTCTACTTCGACATCTCTTCAACAGACAAGACCAATAGTTTTGCTTTGTTTTGCATCCTCCTATTAATTCCCAAAGTTGTCCCTACGTTTGACCCTACTCGCAAGAGCAGGGAAGATGTAGTCCTAGAGTACAAGCTTTTCTTTGCATTCATTTTTGGCATTCTTTGCAAAAACATGGTAGTTCCCTGGATTCTGGCGCATGTAGTTTGAACGGTATGGTCATGGGTCAACAAGTTCCATGTCTAGCATAGCACATTAGCAACATAGCATGCCAATGTAACACTGCAGTGTAACACTATGTGGCAATATGGCACATTCATGTTTACACCATGTGTGACCTAGGACACGTGGCATCCAAATCACGTCTCTCTCTCACATCTGCCTCTATAAATATCCCAGCGAACAACATTCATGGGGTTGGCTTCGAAGGTTGGCTTTTTTACTTGACTTTTTTGCAATTGGCATTTTGACATTTGGCTTTCTAGCAATTGGCTTTGGCAAAGAGACTGGCAAGCGAAAGATTGACAAATAGCAAACTCTACTAGCAACACTTCCTAGATCTCTCTTAGCCTAGAAAGCATTGGCTCATCAACTCTAATCAGCAGGCCATTGGCAACAGTTGAGGGGTTATGACCATACCATTACGTTGCAAGCTATGCCCATCCATACTACATATCTGTTGTACACCTTCTTCAACCAAACAAAGATCAAATCCCCCAATTCTAGGGTGGTGCATTCTCTTACTTAAGCTCATTTCCTTTCATTTCACTATATTTTGCATCATTTTCTATCAACTTAGGTTCATTGCTTGAGTTACACATTTTTGCCACACTTTTTTATTGTTCTATATATTATGAATTTTTACACTTCAAGCTCCATGCGTAACATCTCAAAACTATCATTTACAAAAGGTTATTGTACATCGACTAAGTCCCTATCCGATCAACCAGACCGTTCAAGGTACCCCATTTCTATTTTTCTCCAGCATGGCCCTTGCACGAATTTGAGGTTAGGTTGTACACCTAGTAACCTCTCGGTGTTCTATCCACCAATGTTTTCGGTCACTATAGTTTTTGGTGCTAGAAGAAGGGCTTTCTTTGTGCCCTTTTTGTACATCACGGGTAATCCTGCACGCTATTTGTACCCCATCACTACTAGCGTAGATGTGACACCCTTGTGGTTATCTACATACTAGGTAGTGCAGACTCACAACGATGGTTCCTCTGGAACTCAGCAGGACGAAAGCCTCCAACTATTTGTTGTACCATGCTTACTCTGTCAACTACACTATGTTTCCCACATCCAGTGTGGCATAGCAACCATAACAAGGTAATACGCTAATTGCTTACTCAGTCAACTGAGTTACGTTGCCTGCCCTTTGGGTAGCATAGTAACTCTAACAACATAGCAGTTCTTCTGCTATCTACCCCATTATGCTACCCATCCACAATGTTACGCTACCTACCATGTAACACCCTTCTATAGTGTTACGTTTCTTACTACGTAGCACCATCTACTGTGTTATGCTATCCATCATGATAGGCTACCCATCACGTTATGCTACCTGTGTTTCCTGCAACGTAGAAACCCTCTTAGTGTAGCAGTTCTACTTAACGTAGCAAGTGTAATAGTGAAGGAAACTAGTTTCTAACACTCACAAGCATACCCATCCTTAGCCTGCCTCCTCTACAATTTTCAACAACACAACAGAAAAAGAATCCCTTTACCACTGCAGTGTCCACCTTGAGCTTGGAGGTACCCTACTCTATCCAAAATGTGGCAAGTCCCGAGCAACCGTCTAGCCCAGTGCTGATGTTGAGGTAGTCCCTAAGACTATGACAGCAATCACCCAAATTTTTACCTTAAGACAAAGAGCAATACAATTTTCTCTATGCAAAAATGCAAGCAAACATACCATTGGACCATCGTGAACTTGAAGAGAAACATAACTTTGAGTTCATCTATCGGAGCAGGAGGGAGTTCATCCCTACTCCTGAAATCACTATCCCGTTAACCAAGATGTACTAGTGGATGTTAAGCCAACTTGTCCAAGTAAGTAGGGCAAGAGAAAGGGACATAGTGTCCCACTACGAAGAACCCTTTCAGGATGGGCAAGAGGAGTTGGACTCCCACTTTGAAGGTGGTGGCCCGATCTACACCATGGTTGTCCCTTCCACTTCTATTTTCTGAGCAAAGTAGCTTCTATCCTCTGCACCTTTCATTACTACCATGACCCTACCACAGCCTAGACCCTATACAGTGATGGGTAGCCATCCAATGTCTTTAACTTATTAACATGCAAGCCCTTCAACTTCATTCCTAGTCACTCTTCCTTCTCAATCTACCCTAGTATCATACCCAACATCGATGACATCTACACTGCCTTATGTGCACACTCTGCCTACGCCATAACTTCACATGAGTTTTTCTTTAGTTCCCTCATCTCCACCCATCCCACCATCAGTAGCAAGCCCTACCTCAACCATGTGATGGATAGCAATTGCTACTTTCCCTACCACCCAACCATCTCAGATGTCACACTATGTGCAACCCCAAGCGTATCAAGTTCCACACATAGTGCAGCAAAACACGAGGCTATGGGTTGCTACACCAATTGGGCAAGTAACTAACCCTATGGCACCACCAATGGTGGCTGCCCTGGCAGTGCCACCCACTGGGTGGTGGACGCCCAAGCAACACCACTTGCTGGAGTGGCCCCAACAGCTCCCCCTGTGGGACAGGCTACTACCCCAACAATGCCATCAATGATGGCTACTCCTGTAGTCCCACAACCCCTTGCGACATCCCTGGGTCTCGATCAAGCCTTCCAACTCATCCAGACTCTCATTGAAGAGATCAAACAACTCAAGGTAGCTGGTTTCAAAATCGTTCAAGTCATGGACTTTTACTATGATGACCCCATTAGTCCAGTTGTCCCTATGCTCACGTTGCCCCCTAGGGTGCCACTCCCCCAATTTACAAAATACAATAGGGAGGGTGATCTGAATGCACATTTGGTGACCTTCGGGTTTGAATCTTTGTTGTTGCAACCATGGCCTCACACCATCATCCGTGTCTTTACCATGTCTCTAATAGGAAAATCCTTAGATTGGTACCGTACACTTCCATGTGCTTCTATCTTCACCTTTCAAGAGCTTCTAAGTCAATTCATGACTCATTTTAAGTACAATTTAAAATTAGAGGTTACTCTAGACCAGCTCATGAGCGTTAAGCAAGAACCACTAGAATCTGTATAGAGATTTATACAACGATGGAGTGCAACCTTGAATGAAATATGTGAACCAATTGCCGAGGCTCACTTGTTGGTCATCTTTAAGGGTGTGGTCAATGACTTCATTAAGTCTAAGCTCTACTACCTGGCCTTGCAGTCCCTTAGCCAAGCATTTTCTCAAACTAAGAGCATTCAAGATGCAGCTGAAGCTTGTAGGGACCCGGCCTATGTGACCTATAAAAATGAACACATTAAGAAAGACAAAGAGAAGGGCAAGGTCGTAGCAACAACAATGGCTATTTTGGCTAAGGAAACCAGGCCCAACAATAGCAACAACAAAAAGGCTGCCACAACACCCAACGCTCCCACTAACGCTACACCTAGCTCCAACAACACAGGTCATTCCTCGGCCTCAACACCTATAGCGCAAACCCAGACAAGGCCAAACTTTGAGCACAAGAACCACTCAAAGTATACCTTGTTGCCAATTAAGCCTTCATAACTCTTGAAGCAATTTTTGGGAGCCGAGTGTATACACAAATGAATGTCGGAGGAGGCTATTAAATGCCATCAAAGGTACTATGAAGTTCTTCGAAACCCCTCCTTGGCTACACCCAATGAACCACCAGTGCCTAAGAATTTCAGGTTAGAGCATTTTCATGACTATCAACTATGTGGCCATGATATAGATTACTGCTTAGCGTTAAAGGATGACATTCAATGAATGATTGATCAAGGTAAGCTGGTCCTAGACGAGAGTAGTCCCATTTGGCCTAAAAACTAGTCGATGGGCATTTACAAAGATCCCCTAAATGCTAATAATGCAAGTTACACCATCAATGTTATCAGCATTGACAATAACCTTGAACCACCACAGCAACCATTCATGGTTTTTTTACCTCCTCATAATGCTGAAACCCCAACAACTAAGTCACAGGCCCCCTTTGTCATTAGGGCTCCTCGCCAAAAACCTCTTGCACCCTTAATGCTAAAAACTACAATGCCTCCCACAACTATAACAATGCACACACCATTTTTCATTAAGGTGTCAAGGCATGCAACTTCCTTGCCAACCCAAAATCGAGTGACAAAGGTTGCACCCTAGCCTCCCCATCCAAAGAAGCATGAAGAGCATCTAGCAGACAAGCTGGCTAGGGAACATACTGCGCTAGGTCCCCCTAAGCCTACCCTCTTATCTATAGTTCCTATGGCCTCTTCATCATCAGCAACTGATAGTAACACACAGACGCAATCATCACCTTCCTATCCAAGAAAGCCTAGTGCTCAACCTAAAGCTACTCCTCAAGAAATTCATCTCTTGGGGTGTATGGAAGAAGAGAAGGCTAGCAAACAACAAGATGGCAGAAAAGACTTTCTAAATGCCCTTTCACAAGTTAAACAGAACTTAAAGTAGAAAAATACAACATTAAGCCTATACGACTTGATAATGACCTCTACAATGCATCGTGAGGCAATGGTTCGCATGTTGACATCCATTCCTATTAACAAAAACCTACTGGCTGAAGAAAAGGCCATTCACTCTATCATGCTTCCCCCTGTAGCCAAAGAACCACAACCTACCCAACAAACATTTCAAAATAAAGCTATCAAAGATGACCCTGAAAATTGTCAAGTGACAATTGCTCCTATGTTCATTACCATTTAGGTTGGCCAATACAAGATTCGTAGGGTACACGTTGATGATAGAGCTTCCACCAACGTAATTCCATTTCCTATCATTGACAAGTTGGGCTTGTTTGATCAAATCAAGCCCACAGCAACTTCATGCCTTAAGTCCTTCAATGGGACACGTGTGGTAGTAAAGGGGACTGTGCACATTAACTTAGTGGCAAGGGACCAGTTCCCCATAAGCGCGGTGTTTATCATGGTGGAGGAGATGCCTAGGTTCAACCTAATCTTGGGATGATCATGGTTAGCCCAATTAAGGGTTGTCTCCTCACCTATACATTAGGAAATCAACTTACCCTACGTGGGTAGGGAAGTGATTTACGGTGATGAAGTGGCTCCTCGAGCTATAAACAACATAGACATGGAGCAAGGTTTAGAGATAGAAATCTCTAAAACACAAGCATCCATTCAAACTGAAATGCCACATTTGACAAATGAATAGGCCAAAACCATCAACTCAAACAAAGAAACAACATGGGCTGAGTTTCCCTTTCAAACCATAGATGATAACATAGACAAATACCATTGCAAGGCATCTTGGCCATATGCCTCACCTAACCCACATCAGGATAGAAAGCAATTGCATGATTGAAACTTGTTTTTTACATCACTTCAAAAAATTGTTATACTTTCAATTGCTTGATTTACGTTTCACATTAAATTTATGGTTTGCATGATTTACATTTTACATTAAGTTTACTGTTGGCATCACTTACATGTTACATTAAGTTGGTTGTTTGCATCATTTACATTTTACATTAAGTTTATTGTTTGCATAATTTACATTTTACATTAAGTTTTTTTTCTTCATGATTCACATTTTACATTAAGTTTTTTGTTTCCATTATTTACATTTTACATTAAGTTTTCTAATTGCATTACCCTTGTCATTAGTAACTTAAACATGGCCCAAAATGGCCTAAAACTAGCAATGGCCCGAAATGGCCTTAAACTATTCCCATGGCCAAAAATGTCCTAAAATTAGCAATGGCTCGAAATGGCTTTAAACTATTGCTGCAGCCTACTAAGGCCTAAAACCGATAGCCGACCCTTAGAAATTGCACCACATGGCCTGAAATGGCCTTAAACTATTGCCACGGCCCAAAATGACCTTAAACTATGCAACGGCCTGGAATGGCCTTAAACTATTAAACCAGAGTAAGGGGCCCAAACATATTCATAAAACAGTAACCATAAAATAAAACTAAAATGAAATAATTGTTTCACTTATTACTCTTCATTAAATTTGAGTCATTACAATAATGTTTACAAAAAAAATAAAATATTTTGCCACTACGCTACGAGTCCTTGTCAACATCTTCATCTCTAACTCCACTAGGTCCCACACATCCATTTGGATCCTGCATAAGAAAAAATGAAGTAATAAATCAAACTACAACAAGGCTCTCATGAAATACACTACAACAACAATAAAAAATGGCTAACCTAAGATGGGCCAACATCCATCTCAAGGGGAATCTTATCCATGCCAGCCACAAGACACCATAGAATCTCTTCCTCGGTTAGGTTGGCCCAATCTTCCTCTCCCAAATCAGTGCTTGCCACAACTTTTCCCTTTTCCATAGTTATCCATCTGGGTGGCCCCAGAGAGAAGATGGAAGTAGTGGTCTCCCCGAAAGGTAGTGACATCTCTCTTTCAAGAGACTCACTAACCACTAGTTGCATGAACTTTTCATAGGCCTTAGCAGTGCCAATAACATGTAGAAATAACTTATGGGTATGTAACTCAATGGAAGCATCCTAATATTGTCAATGGTAGGAAACACATTCCATTTTGTACATGTGCTTATGGTTCTTTTGTGCTTGCCCCCACTTGTAGACTTTGGCACTGTAGTCCTTCCAATCTTGATTCTTTTGGGCTAGAAGGTCCATCTACAAGTGTTGTTCAATAATCTCATAGGTGGCCTCATTTTTGCCCCATATGGATGACCAGTATCTTGCATAGTCAATTATAGCCATACGCTAGGTGTCATCAGGAACATCCTAAGCCATCAAAAATTCATTTCGAGCCTATAGGTCCTCCAACTCAATGGCTTGGCTAGCCTTCTCTTTCTCAGGTTTTTGCACCCTCTTCTAGAGGTCCTCGTTGACACGCCTACATTCCCACAATGATTGTGCCGAGTAGACACACATTTTATTTTTTCCTCATATACATCACAAGGAACTTCGGTCACTTCTTGTGGAAGTACAAGTACCATGTTAACCTCAACTGCTTGTCTAGGATCCCATTTGAGACAAGAAGCTATCACTCACATAAAAAAGACATTATTCATATGATGATGGCAAAATGCAATAACTTAGAAATCCCAACGTCGTAATTTGAACACACCTATCTTAGGATCGATCTGCCTTAGGTGATCGATCATGTCATCCACCACCCCTCCATAAAGGTAAATTTATTGGGGATCTCGGTCCATGGTTCGAGGCAAATCGAGGAAGAAGAATTTGGGGCCTTAATAGTAGTGTCCGCTACACAACAAGGCATGTTAGCATAGCAAAGAAGGGGAAAGCTAAACTAAAAAATAACATAAACGACAGTGCAAAGCTCCTCCCCAGCAAACCCTCAGGGGTGATAGCAAGGGGATCGCCCATTGACACACTATCTAGTAAACGATCAAACTTACTCGCATCACATTGTAGCCCTTCCCCTTCTAGCTGACTTAATAGTGTAGCGGCATCTTCCACAGTCATATGCCCCTTAGGTGTTGAGGCACACTCTGCAAAAGGATCAGCTACAGCAAGGGCCTCCTCCTCTATGGCAGTGGCCTCCTCCTCTAAAGCTGAGGCCTCTTCTTCTTCTCCAATGGGGGCCCCTGCTTCAAGGGCCAAAACTTTCTCTTCTTCTTCTGTTAAACATGTCTAAAATAAGCAAGCTAGTCTAAAAAATGGGAGGGTAACTAACAAGACAACTAAACATGCTTACCAACTGTGGGTTCTACTTTGCGAACCTTGATTCGAAACTTTCTCCCTTTTTCTTCATTAGTGTGGGGAGGTTCTTTCACTAGACGAGAATTTTTGCGTTGCAACCTATTTTTCACCATTTCTACAATGAGACGTGCCCCCTTTAACACATTGCCTATGTTACTGGGAGGTGCCTCTCCAATGCTGTCTGGGGCATGAAAGGCACGTCCTACCCAATCCTTCATCATTATCAAAAGAGATTCCCCAATAGCTTCTAGGGGGTCTTGGAATTGGGTGGTATGGAACACTTAAAAAATCCATGGCTTGGATATCTAGGTGCAATCTTGCTACTCCTAGGCACCATTCTTGTGGACCACCAAGAATTTCACAAAATGTCACATGTAGGCTATGAAGAAGGAAAAGTGTACATTGAAACGGGCATCAAGCTTCTCATGAAGCCTAACCATTTCAGCTCACAAGCCTTCAGAGAGGTACTTGGCCCAATTATAATAGTTCCCTTCTTCCATGACGTCCCTCATTATCCAAGCTTGCTCCACTCCAAGGATTTTCCCTTAGGAGAGTAGCTTGGAGAAGGCACAAGTCCAGAAGACAGGGTAAACCTTTTAGGCCACCCCTAGCTTGATCTTATGCATATAAATTCCCTTTTGGTCCGTGCTTGTCCCCCACCATTCCTCTATATCCCCCTAATGGTTGACATCCTTGCTAGTCTTATCCCATATAGGTAGACCATCAGAGGGAACATCGAAAAGATCTGCAAAGAGTTTGTCATTAATCTCAAACACCACTCGCACATTATGAACCTATGTGCAGAAGCGATCAGCCTTTTTGGAAAAGGAATAAACTAGGGAGAGCATTTCAACAGTTGGGACACTTAGATTTACTGTTAGGAATAAATCCATGAGCCTAGCCTCTTGAACATTGTGAACAAGGGTGGCTGGGGCCTCATTGCATAGCCAACATTGCGTCTTGTCTACCTCCCTATACTTGAAAAAGAGGTTAGTTTCATCATGCCCATAGGTGATTACTATAATCTCTTGGGAATCTCTTGCTACTGCAATAATCAATGAAAAAAATTAGCAAAAAGCAAAGGCAAATTCATCACTTGAATACACAAAAAAATGCATAACTTAACACATTGGGTCTGAATGGTGAAGGAAATGGTGGAATTTCCACTAGAACGTCTTCTATGGCAAGTGCTCGGTGGGTTGCCCATTCACTATCCAACCAGCCAAGTTCTTTACACTTCACATAGAACTTGGCATACTTTGTTGGATGGGTTCTAAAATTAGTCCCAAGTTATTCTATGACACCGACGCATACGTTCCTGGTAGAAGGGAACTCTTGCAAAGCTGTTTGGGCCAATGCCAATGTATCCTCATTACTATGAAGACCATCCTTGTCAATATAAAACCTGGTAACATGCAAATTACAGTAAGAATTTTTTCTAATGCAAGAAAAATGATACAACATATTTAAAACATCTTCATAGGACTCACCTGCCAACACAATGAACATTTCCAAGTGGGTTCTGGAAGCAGGTGCCCATGTGACAGGCAACGAATAATGTGTTGTATTGGTGATAGCATTTGAATTTGGGTATGTCCCAAATCCAACACAAGTGCCTCAAGCCTCTTGGGTGCTGATTTGAGCCTTCTACCCACTCGCCTTCAATCAACCCATTAGCCATGAACTACAAAATGCCCCGGTTTACCCCAAGCAATAATGTTTCAACAAGTATAGTAGCTATTTCAGCTGATAAGTGTGACCACACTATCACATTGAAGTGGTAAGAGAGGAACTCTAGGAATTCTCATGCACCTTCCTGGAACCAAATTTCCTAATCCCCTACCTATGCATGGGGAGGGGGGACATTGACCATGGGTGAACTCAGGCAGCGCAGGACTCTTACCAGCTTAAGGACGATTAGGATAGGTTTTAACATGACCCTACATAACACAATAAAAAATGTTAGTACAGTGTTCAAGTGACGATTACTAAGTATCATAGTGTAGCCCTTGGTGTACAAATTTTTCCTTAGGCATGAAACAATAAGTCCATGGTAAAATAGAATCAAATACTACATGTAGTGTAGCAGGGTGTTACGTGTAGCATATCATAGTGGGTGCACCCTGCACAACGTAGCAGGTACACCTTGCATAGCATAGCATCATAGGCATGCCCTACACAACACAGTGTAGCAGGCATACCCTACACAATGTAGTGTAGTAGGCACACCCTATATAGCATAGCATAGTAGACTACGCTACGTAAGAGTAATGACTACATTACATGTAGCGTAGTGTAACGACCACATCCCATCCATCGTAACAACTTAACAAGTACGACAGGAAGAGTAATATAACAAGCACGACAACGTAGCAGATACAATACTATAATCAGCATAGTAGCATAGTGTTTTTAATAGCATAGCAGGTCTACATGCGTAGCAGGCCTGCTAGTGTAGCAATGTAGCAATGTAACAACGTAGCATAATGAATGCCGAAAATGCAACAATCTAACAATCACACTAACAAAAAATAATGTAGCACGAAAAAAAATACATACAGTGTCCTAGTTGCCCCAACCTTGTCCCACTACCTACAATGTAGCAAAATGAAATGCAAGCAAAAGGAAAACTCTCCCTCGCACATGCTATGCTACCCTTGACATACATTATGTTGCCTAAGAAACCTTACAAGAGAAAATCCCCTCCATGGATGCTACACTACACTGAATGTGCATTATGCCAAAATCTCCTAAACACTCACAATGGCACATCGGCCATTCCCAATAATGGTGGCTGGGGTAGTACCACGCGCTAGACGTAGCATAGCGAACACCACAACTAGAGTGGCGATAGTCATGACGTAGTTGCCAAAGCAGCAGCAAGGCAATAACAGCAATTGCAGCGTAACAACAGTGATGATCATAACAACCAAAACACAGTGGTGGCAGTAACAATCTAACTCAGTAAATCATAAAACATAAACGAGGGTAGCATAGCGACTTATTGTGTGGATGGGGTCTCCTGCTACTCCTCAACGCGCACCTTGGGAGGACGTCATAGGGTGCACTCCCCTTCGTCTAGGTTGGCAAGCCCTTGATGCCTACGTTCACTCTTGTGCACCATTGCTTGCTTACAAACTTGGGTGTATCATGTGTATCAACCGCTACACTGCAACCACTGTGCTGTCTCTCGACTCAACCACGCTATGCTCTGGATGTTAGCCCTAATAATGAAAGTGATAAGATTACCAAGGGGTAATCTCCTAGTTATAGCCTACATGGTTAAAACACATGTCACTTTCCAGAGTGTTCCACATCCCACGCATAACATGGGACACCCTCTGTAGCATAGAAGAGGTCTACTGTAGCGTAGCATGGCTCTACTGCATCGTAGCACCTAAACACTAAAATTTTTACTTCATTTTCTTACATTGTGACTTTATAATGGTCTGCTATGACCTTAAACTAGCAATTTTCGACATGAAAGTTTGCATAGTTATGGTTCACTACGAACTTAAACTAGCAATCCTGATTCATAATGTTACATGGTTACAGTTGGCTACGACCTTAAACTGGCAATCTTAACATCTCCTTTGCATTCTAAACACATTGATGATCCACTACAACCTTAAACTAGAAATCTTAACATCTCTTAAACTTGTTGACGGTCTGCTATGACCTTAAATCGGCAATTTTAACATTCCCATTACATTTTGAACCCATTGATGATTCGCTACGACATTAAACTAGCAATGTTAGTATTTCTTTTACTTTTTAAACCCAGTTACAGTTTGCTAAGACCTTAAACTGGTAATTATGACATACAATTTCGCATGGTCATGGTCCACTATGATCTTAAATTGGCAATTTTAGCATTCTCCTTACCACTTAAACCCAGTGATGATCCATCAAGACATTAAACTAGAAAATCTTTCATGTTGCATCATTACTTTGCATATATTAATTACATGTTGCTATCTTAAATAGGTAGCACTTGACTTGGTTTGTTTGCTTGCTATCACAGGTTGCTTGGACAATGGCCTTCTATGATGATCTTCGTTCATCCTTAAATCTGATAGGGCCCCATGGAAAACTGAAAAGATGCTTGGAAAAAAAGTTGATAGCCTTTGAACCATCCTCTTATGATGCCTACATAGTGTCCTTAGAAACACCCTCGGACTGGCCCAAACACCTAGTCTAGGCCCTATATTTAAAGTCTTGGGATGTAACTAAGGACCCTCTTGTCAAAATCCCCATAACTACATCCAAAAGGGAGGAAAAAATGCTAAAAGTTAGCACGTTACTAGAGCCACAAGTGCGAAAAAACATTTTGAAAGTCCTTGATGATAATGTTAAGTGTTTGTGTGGTCATATGAAGACATGTTGAGCCTAGCAACTCATACAACACAATATTATCTTAGATCTACGTGTCAAGGAAGTTAAACAAAAAGCTCACAAAGTTAAACCAAAGATTACCTTAGCTGTACGTGATGAAATTACCAAACTCTATCAAGCTGGTTTCATTCGGGTAGTTGATTACTTGGATTACATCTCAAACATTGTAGTCATACCCAAGAAGAATGAGAGTACACGAATTTATATAGAATTTTGGGATTTAAATAGGGTGACAATTAAGGACGACTTCCCATTACCTAGTATTGATCAACTTATCGATACTACAGCGGGTCATGCCTTACTGTCCTTCATGGATGGGTTCTCAGGCTATAATGAGATCCGTATAAATCTAGAGCATCAGTTGGCAACTACCTTCATGACCCCTTGGGGAACTTTTTGTTACACAATGATGCCATTTGGGCTGAAAAACATTGGAGCAATGTATCAATAAGCAATAACATACATCTTTAGTGATTACCTCTTGGAAAGATTAAACGACTATGTCAATGACATAGCGGTCAAGTCTAAGGAAGCTACTAATCATCCCAACGATCTAAATGTAGTCCTTCAACGTTGTCATAGACATGACCTATGCATCAACCCCAGAAAATATGTTTTCGGAGTTAAAATCGGGTGTATGCTAGGCTTTGTAGCATCGAAAACAGGGATACGAGTGGACCCCAATAAAGTTAGGGGCATTGTCAACTTAGAACCACCTACAAATCTTAAAGAGTTATGCTTGTTGCAAGGCAGAGTGCAATTTATAAGAAGGTTTATTGTAAGGTTGATAGAAAAACTACACCCGATGCAACACCTGCTTAAGAAGGGAGTCAACTTCGAGTGGACAGATCAATGTCAACAAACCTTTGATAACCTAAAGAAAGATCTTTTGCACCTTCCCATTATTTACTTCAGGCTATTACAACCAACTTATACAAGAGTAGTATACTAGCCCAATGGAAATCCATAACTGTGGAATTCAATCTATATTATGTGGCACAATCATCCACAAAAGGTCAAGCAATAGCCACATAACTTACAACTTCACCCATTGATGATCAAGCAATAATAGAACTCAAGTTCTCGAATGCGCAGGTGAATAGCATAAGTACTGTACCATCAAATTTTGAGGCCAGTTTAGATTTTGATGGTGCTTCAACTACATGAGGTGGTAGTGTCGTTGTTGTTCTTACATTTCCCTTTAGGGAAATTTAACCCTTCATGTATCATTTTACATTCCTTTACATAAACAACGTAGTTGAGTATGAAGGACTCTTTAGGTGCCTTCTAGTAGCTCAAGAGTTGAGGATCCAATACTTAGCAATCCGAGATGACTCGCAACTAGTTATCAACCAGATCACTAAAGTTTATGCTTGCAAGGCTTCACACTTGCAACCTTACTGTGATTTAGCCAAAAGTCTACTAAAGTAGTTTTCTACTTTAGACATCCAACACGTACCTTGTAACAAAAACACTATAGCTGATGCGCTAGCCATGTTAGCCTTAAATGTGCCATCACATATGTTTGCTACCTTGCCTACTTCGATAATAGAATGCATCAATCCTATTACTCAAGCAGCACACATTGCATCTATAAGTACAACGCATACTCAAGAATGGTATGACAACATTAAAGCATAGCTCCAACATGGCGAACCCCCACACAGCTTGACATCCACTCAAAAGGATGCAATACGAAAGAAAACACAACAATATGTCCTTGTAGGAGACAACACTCTATGTAAATGCTCTTATGATGGAATATTGCTAGCTTGCGTTAGTGGGGAAGAATCATAAAAGATTTTTGACGAAGTCCATGAGGGATTGTGCAGAGCGCACATAGCCCCTAGGGCTATGGCAATAAAAATCAAGTGCTTAGGTTACTACTAGCCCTGCATAGAATGAGATTGTGTTGCCAAAGTTAGGATGTGCGATGTGTGTCAACGCAATGGGAACCTCATACATGTGTCACCTATTGAATTACATACTATAGAGATCACGTGGCCTTTCCAATGTTGGGGACTAGATATCATAGGACCCATCACACCTAAGTCTTCCGCAGGGCATAGTTTCATTATTATCGCAACTGAATACTTTAAAAAGTAGGTAGAAGCTACTCCCCTCAGAAAGACTATGTCTCAACAGGTTTTCCACTTCATTCTGGATAACATAGTAACACAGTGTGGCCTTCCCATGACCATTGTTATTGACAACGGGCCATAATTTAGTAGCATAGAAACCAAAACCTTTTGCTAAAACCTTGGCATCAAACACTCTTTTTCATTGCCATACTACCCAAAGGTGAACGATTAAGTAGAGGCAACCAACAAAGTTATGATCAACCTTCTGAAAAAAATGCTTAGTAGTAGCAAGAGGCGATGGCATGAGCAAATCCTCTACTTGTTGTAGGCTTACCATAAGACAGGTAGAACAGCTATAGCTAAGAGACCATACAGTCTCGTTTATGTATCTAAAGTAGTATTACCTATTGAATTGTAGGTTCCATCACTTCAAATGATCCTCTCAAATGTTTTGGACAAGGCTTAAAACAATGAGTTAATGATCATTGATTTTGACTCCATAGAAGAAGAGTGCACCCAAACACTTGGTCTCATTGAATGGTACCAAGACAAGCAATGGAAAAAACATCATTGCAACTTACATCAATGACCAATTAAAAAGGGGGACTTAGTCCTCAAGGCCATTCTTGAGCCCATGAACAAGTTCTCAGCCAAGTGGGAAGGCCCTTTCATAGTCACAAAAGCCTATGAAAATGCGGAATTCAAGCTAGCTAACGCAAATGGCAACGAGTTCGCAAATCCTGTCAACCACTTGTACCTAAAGCCATATTACGTTTAACATAAAGGATCATACCAAATGCAAAGCAAGGTAAGAAAAATGTCTGCTACAATGTAAAACTGGCACAGATAGTCTGCTATGACTATAAACTGACACAGATCATCCACTACAACGTAAAATTGGCATAGCACGTCCTCCATGATGTTAAACTAGCACAGCACATCTTTAGGCCATGACATAAAACTAGCACCCATAGCACAGTCTGCTACGACCTTAAACTGGCCATCCACTATCTGCTACAATGTTAAACTAGCATAGTGGTCTGCTAGGATCTTAAACTAGCACATCGATCTGCTAGGACCTTAAACTAGCACATCTGATAATCTACCAAGACCTTAAACTGGGTTTGTAGTGCAACGCCTCCTAGCTCACATGTATGACCCTATGAACAAGAAAGTATGCACACTTTGGAGCTTCTCAAACAACATGGGGTGGGATGCTACAGTTCTAGAATGAAGTTCACTTTGTCAAGGAAAAACCCTCTAGAACACATGCAACATCATCACCCCTAGCATCTTGCTGATCTTCTGGAGATGTCATTTGACATCTTGCTAACCTTCTAGAGCTACCACTACCACAACTAGTCATCCTGGTCATAGCTCCCACTATCAGCATCTACTACTGGAGTCCCAGCGCTATTGTGGCCACAAGGTTGCCATCCTCCAACCCCCGCCACCGTCAAACTTCAAAAAGGCATTCAGTTGTTAAGCTTCTCACCTGGTAACTAGATTGCATGATGTTTGCCTTTGGCAGGGAATCCTGAGCACCTACATCATCATCATTCCTAGCCTCCTCAATGCCCACTTCCGATGAAGCCATTGAAATTTTCTAACCTACTGATGCCGAAGCCTGCGTTGGCCTTCCTACTTTGGACATTGCACTTGCCACTCTAGCAGTGTCCCGAGCAAGCAGAACTTTGCCCTGACTTCACTTGATGGTATTTTTTTCTAGTTTTCTCTCTATTGTGTTTGTAGGATAAAATCCAAGATGGCATCATTCAGAGATGTGTTTCACCATGAGAGCATGAAACTACATTGTTCTGAAGTAGCCACTCTGATTAGCCTAGCTACTTGAGAGTGCATACCCTATTCTCCCTTTAGCTAACTTACTCTCTATTCCCTATACCCACCATTTTTCATATCCTCTTTGCAAGCTTTACCCAATGCACATAAAGCCCTTTCACATGCCCAACCGCCAAGTCCATGATGAATGTAATGCAACTCATCCCATGGGAAGCATCTATAGGCAATTCAAAGCCCCACATAGATGTAACACAACTCATCCAGGGGAGGAAACACCTATCCTACAATGACAATAAGGTTGTCTCCAAGTGAACGTTGGTGTGCGACAAAAAAAAAAGCAAAAAGCACAAAAAAGAAAAAAAAAGCAAAAATCACAAAAAAGTAAAACAAAAAAAAAGAAGAAGAAAAGACAAGTGCCTAAAAAAATGGCACAAAATTTTCTTTGCATGGATCAACCATCTCCAAGTACTTTGATGAGAGGTTGAAATCCAAAAAGAAAAAAAAACACCCATGTGTGTTGATTCCCTGATAAGCATTTTGACGAGGGATCACACTATGGTAATAGTTATTCATGATGTCACATTCTGCATTCTTTCTTCCCTGATCCTGCTTTCTCAAATCCATCCCTTGCCCCCTACCCTACATCACCCTCCAAGTACTCTCAAACATAGCAAAGCATCATCTGAGCAAGCACTGAAGAGCGATGTTGGCATCATGTTCTTCATGGTGTTTCGTATTCTTTGTCGACGTCTCTTGGGTAAATCCTCTAGATGTCAACAAAGAGGGGTCATTGAAACACCATCAATTTTGGGACTCTCATGACTCAGCATAGTCCCAAATTTTGGGCAAGGATCTCTGCAAGCACAGTGTCACGTTGGACCATGCAGACAACATGGCACCTCAGAAGCCCTAATGCTTGCGAAGCCACTTTCGAGTCTACCTACCATCGTCTGTAGCACAGTCAACGTAGCACCCAGTCAAGAGGCCAGTCTTCATAAAAGAGGCACTAGGGGTAGACTGTACAATCTGGAAAATTTTCTATCTCTCAGGCTGACAAGCTTGCTACACCCTCTAGCTTGCCTAGCTTGACACATGACTTGGTTGACGATCTACCCAGGGACCATGCTAGGAGTTGTCGAAAGTGTTCAGGATGGACTAAATAGTTCGGCAAGTTTTCTAACTGTAAAACTTGCTATGCTATGCTATGCTGCACAGCGTAGTAAGCCATATGGAGATTGAATAGGCACCAAAAACATACTTTAACAGTGATTCAGCCCTCAAGACACTTTCCCCTTTTCATCCTTGAATCATGATCAACATGAGTAGGAGAATCTAGCAAATTTTATCAAAATCATCTTCATTTGAGTGCTACTCGGTGCTACGCTACACAGTGTAGCATAGTGTAGTAGGGTGCTCCTATGACATTGCTTCTGCTCAGACTATTTTGACAAAGTAAACATAATTGTCCATGCTTTAACCTTAAAACATGCTTGCTCTACTACCATGCTAGGACATGACTAACATCCCCCAACAAAACATTTGCAAACTAAGTCAGGATGTAAGTTAAACAAGGTGCTACACTATGCTACGCTACACAGCGTAGCAAGGTCAAAACACATGAAGGTCCTCTGCTAAGTGGTTCCTAGCAAAGGAATACACTTGGCCACACTCAAACCTTCAAGACTGCCTATCCCACTTTACCCTCGAGTTCCAAGCAAAGTTTTTGGACAAGGCATTGCAAATCAAGCAAGGACTCATGTCACACTAGCTACTTCGCTATGCAGTGTAGCAAGGATACAAAGCACGAAAGTGTTCCAAGGATGAACTTCGTAGGTCCCAGGATCATTCAACATGGAAGGTAGGGTTGTCAATTGTAGAAGTTGCTTGCGTAGCCAAGCCTCAAGCAAGTACCTTTGGTTTTTAGGTAATATTTCTCTCAAGACTAGCGACTATGCTACATAGCATAACACAGCGTAGTATGCAAGTGTTTATGCTACGTTGATATGCTGAGCAACGTAGGTAGTGTAACACTCACATGGAAGCCCCAGGACATCTCCAATAGTTCTAGAACTTGTCAAAAATGGTCATTTCTACTCTGACATCTCTTCAATAGAAAAGATTAGTAGTTTTGCTTTGTTTTGCACCCCTCTATTAATTCCCAAAGTTGTCCCTATGCTTGACCCTACTCACAAGAGCAAGGAAGATGTAGTCATGGAGCACAGGCTCCACTTTGCATTCATTATTAGCATTCTTTTCAAAAACATGGTAGTTCCCTAGATTCTGGCACATGCAGTTTGAATGGTATGGTCACAGCTTAGCAAGTTCCACATCTAGTGTAGCACATCAGCAGCATAGCATGCCAACGTAACACTGCAGCGTAACACTACGTGACAATATGGCACATTCACGTTTGCACCATGTGGGACCCAAGACATGTGGCATCCAAACCACGTCTCTCTCTCACATCTGGCTCTATAAATACCCCAGCGAACAATGTTTAAGGGGTTGGCTTTTGGACTTGACTTTCTTGCAATTGGCATTTTGGCATTTGGCTTTCTGGCAATTGGCTTTGGCAAAGAGACTGGCAAGTGGAAGGTTAAAAAATAGCAAACTCTAGCAGCAACACTTCCTAGATCTCTCTTAGTCCAACAAGCATTGGCTCATCAGCTCCGATCAGTAGGCCATTGGCAACAGTTGAGGGGTTGTGACCATACTATTATGTTGCAAGCTGTGCCCATCCATTCTACACATCTATTGTACACCTTCTCCAGCTAAACAAAGATCAAATCCCCTAATTCTAGGGTGGTGCATTCTCTTACTTGAGCTCATTTCCTTTCATTTCACTATATTTTGCATCATTTTCTATTAGCTTAGGTTCATTGCTTGAGTTACACATTTTTGCCATGCTTTTTTATTATTCTATATCTTACGACCTTTTACACTTCAAGNTCATTTCACTATATTTTGCATCATTTTCTATTAGCTTAGGTTCATTGCTTGAGTTACACATTTTTGTCATGCTTTTTTATTATTCTATATCTTACGACCTTTTACACTTCAAGCTCCACACATATCTCAAAACTATCATTTACAAAAGGTTATTGTACACTGACTAAGTCCCTGTCTAATCGACCAGACCATTCAGGGTACCCCATTTCCATTTTTCTCCAGCACGACCCTCACATAGATCTGGGGTTAGGCTATATGCCTGATAACCTCTTAGTGTTCCAACCACCAACGTTTTCAGTCACTACACTTATCAATACTACAAATGGACATGCCTTGTCCTTTATGGATGGATTCTCAAGGTATAGCCAAATTAGGATCAATCCAAAGCACCAACTTAGAATGATATTTATGACCCCATGGGGTAGCTTTTGCTATACTATGATGTCATCTAGCCTTAAGAATGTTGGAGTGACCTATCAATGAGCCATGACCTATATAATGAGTGATTGCATGCTAGATTTTCTTAATGATTACATAGATGACATAGCCATTAAATCTAGGATAGCCAATGATCATGCTAATGCCCTAGACCTTGTGCTCAAATGGTGCCTCAAATATGAGCTTAGGCTCAATCCCAAGAAATGTATATTTTGTGTTAAGACTAGTAAGATGCTTGGCTTTGTAGTCTCTAAAGTAGTAAGTGTGTTGATCCTAATAAGGTTAAGGCCATATCTAAATTAGTGATGCTTGTCAACCTTAAGTAGCTTTGGGGATTAAAAGGTAGATTGTAATTTATTTTTAGATTTATTGCTAGGCTAATAGATAAGTTATAGCCCATGCAACATTTTCTTAAGAAATGGATTCACTATGAGTAGATGACTTAATGCCAAGAGGCCTTTGAAAACCTTAAGCAAGAGTTGGCACAACTACGAACAATCTATCCACTACAAGAGGGTAAACCATTTTTCATCTACCTTTCCATCTCTCTACTCTATCAGGAAAATGAGAATGGAGCAAAAATACCAGTGTACTACCTTAGCCATGCATTAGTTTCCCATGAGAGCTGATACAGTGAAGTGGAGAAGTATTATCTAGCACTAGTCTTCTCTTTGAAGAATTGGAGATACTACCTCATCAAAAGCTAAGTCAACATCATTTGCAAGGACAACATACTTAGAGTCATAACAACCAACATCTATGAAAGTAGCCATATGGCTCAATGGAAAGCCATAACCACAAAATTTGATCTTCATTATGTCTCTCAATCCTCAACAAAAGGTCAAGCTATAGTCATACAACTCACAGTTTAACCTATTGATGACCAAGTAGCCATAGATCTTAAATTCCCTTATGGACACATTAATGTAGTTAGCCAAGTACCCAAGGGTTATGAGGTAGTCATGCACTTTGACAAAGCTTCAACTACAGATGGTGATAGTGTTGCTGCCATCATAATATTCACATATGGTGAAATATAACCCTTCACCTATCATTTTGAGTTCTCATGTACCAACAACATAGCAGAGTATGAAGGTTTGACCAAAAGGATGATGGTAGCTCGTGACATAGGAATTAGATGCTTAATAATCAAAGGTGATTCAAAACTTGTAGTTAACTAAGTAGCTAAAGTATATGAATGTAAAGCCAAACACTTACTACCATATTGTGACCTAGAAAAGCAATTGTTACAAAAATTAATAGACATTGACATCCAACACATCCCTGAAATGAAAATGCCATATCTAATGCAATTACAATGTTATCCCTTAGTGTGATGCCAGATATGTTTAGTAGATTGCCCACCTTAACTGTGAACTATGCTACTCACATCACATAGAACACTGAGGATACCATTGTAGCCATCATTCATACTAATCCTTCCAATGAGTGGTATGACGATATTAAATTTTACCTTATGCATGGTGAATCCTCATAAGGCCTGACTACTACTTAGAAGGATGTTGTATGCAAGCGATTGAAGCAGTATGTCATTGTAGGTGATAACACATTATGTCAATGATCCTATGATGGCATACTCCTAAAGTGCTTAGGTAAAATGGAAGCCAAAACAGTCCTAGAGGAGGTTCACGAGGATGTTTGTGGAGGACATATAGGACCAAGAGCTATGGATGCTAAGATTATATGGTTAGGCTATTACTAGCCCCATATGAAAAATAACTACCTATAGAAGATTAAGCATTGTGACACATGTCAATGATATAGCAACCTCATACATGTATCACCAACTAAGTTACACATCACTTAAATCATATGGTCATTTCAACTATGGGGGTTGGATATCATTGGACCTATAATGCCTAAGTCGTCAACAAGGCATAACTTCATCATCATTGCAATTGAATACTTTACAAATTAGGTTCAATCTATTTCCCTAAGGAAGATTACGTCTGAGCAAGTTTGCAAGTTTATCCTAGACAACATTGTAGCCCATTTTGGCATACCAATACCCATAGTTATAGATAATGGATCATAATTTAGTAGCCATGAAATGAAATATTTTTGTCACAACCTAGGCATTAAGCACTCTTTCTTATTGACTTATTACCTTTAAGCCAATGGACAAGTGAAAGCAGGCAATAAGGCCATTATCAACTTACCAAAAAAGTTACTCCACAATAGCAAATGAAAGTGGCAAGAGTAGCTTGTCCATGCACTATGGACATATAGAACAACCTATCACACAACAATTAGTATGAACTCTTATAGCTTGGTTTATGGTTCTAAAGTTTTTTTACCTCTTGAATTGTAGGTGTCATTGCTTTGAGTAGCCT
Source organism: Gnetum montanum (assembly GCA_015680685.1). Lineage (NCBI taxonomy): Eukaryota > Viridiplantae > Streptophyta > Gnetopsida > Gnetales > Gnetaceae > Gnetum > Gnetum montanum. The sequence goes on from MNCI01018405.1 coordinate 41,251, forward strand.
TGACTAACTTCATCAATGATGAGCAGAACAAGGAGTTGTATATGGTACCCCTGGATTTGATGGAGGACCATCATATGCAAGCACTTGCTCACATTGAGTACTATCAAGAGAGGTCTAAGTGGCAGCATCACCATAACTTGATCATGCGTAAGATCAAAGAAGTTGACTTAGTCCTTAAAGCCATCCATGAGCATGTGAAAAAATTCTCAACTAATGGGAAGGATCCTTCTTTGTCACTAGATCCTATGGGAATGGTGTATTCAGAATAGTTGACATGGATTAGAATGAACTGGTCTAGCCATACAATCATTCCTATCTAAATTATACTACATGTAGATAATGGTCATTGATAAGTAAGCTTGCTTTCAATGGTCCACTAAAACCTTAAACTAGCAATTTTGGTGACCTAGATAGAATAATTTTCATGTGCCCTATATGGATTGAACAATTATAATGTGTAGTGGTTTTTTCTATTCTTTGTCAGTGCCTCTCAAGTTAATCCTCTAGACACCAACAAAGAGGGGCCATTGAAACACCACAAAAATTTGAATGTTATAGCCAATCTTCATCACATAGCTTTCGCCCCATGAAACCTGAGGCAAAACTTCATTGTAAATATAAATATTTTAATCCAAAGTGGGAAATTTCACATACTTTATACTTTTTAGGTTGAAAAATGCCTCATAAGTGGTCAATGCTTCATTCCCCAAGTAAAAAGAGAAAAGTTACCTAGTGTTTATATTTTGTCTTGGGGGCTTAAAAATGCCTTTTGGAATTCCAAAAAGGGAAATCTGATGGGTTTTATGGGGTTATATACTATTCTATGCTAGAAGAACATGTAGGAGGGTAAATCGAATCTACCCCTAGTGTGGAAGGGTAGGGGTTTTGAAAAATTTCTTCCTTCAATGTGAAGATTACATGTACAACCTGGAAACCTTCCCCCCTTAGCATGAAATTTTTTCCCCATTGTGGAGTCTTCACCCCTAGTGTTGAAAATTACATCCCCTAACGTGGAAGCTACAAAAGCCAAAATTCATCACTTCAAGCACATCAACATTGACTAGCCACTTCAACAAGCATGGTGGAGAGCTTAGCATGGAAGATTCATCTCCATTATGGGAGGTGTGCCCTAGTTATTATTTATCATAAATGGAATCGCCATGGGTGGAAGCACTTACTTTGTATAGTAATCCCTCAAATTTTGGCACCCATCTCACCTAAACTTGGTTGCCATTTTGCAACACCATTCATGGCCCAAGACTTATAAAAACCAACCTCAAACACCATCTACAAGTTCCAAATTTTTTGAAATCCAAGACTCTTGGCATACACACACTTTTGCACATAAAATTGTTCATAGTTCTACACTTGGAAATTCTCAAGCACTTGAGAGTTTTTACAAGTTTCTACACTTATATTTTCTTGAACCTAGTGTAGACACCCTATGACCTTGTGGCCTCATAACCACCTTTGGGATTTGTGAATTCTCAAGCTCCACATTGCATTCCTAGGATTTGCAACTCCTAGCATAGAGCATTTGGGCAACTTAGATTTTTTACACTTCTTAACCCCCACCATAGCCAATGTTGCAGATATGAGCAGCATCAAAGGTTCAATTGCATTAGGAGTGGCAAGACATTTGGATCATGGAGTTGACTGCATCGACTTCAACGAACCATGAACACTTGCCCAAGTGAATCCCCATTATTTCCCATCCAAGCATCATTTGTACACATTTCTCTAACTTATTCTTTATTTTTTTTAATAAATTTTTAAGTTTTTGGTTTTGTGTGCAAGATATATTTTTTTATTGTTTGTGCATTATTCATATCTATTATCAATTCTTACATTTCATTTCATTACACTATTTTGCAAAACATACCCCATCCCCCGGCCTCCCCCAAGTCCCTAGTTGATCTATTGGACTAGCTAGGATGCCTCAAATCCTATTTTTTTCATGGAGGCCCTAGGGATCTTAGGTTGAGGAACTATTATGCATTGGATCTCCTTCAATGTTTTCTAGCGATTGAATTTTCCAATTGCAACAACGAAGGCTAACACAAGATGACACACACAAACAAGATACATAGATCTAAAATACATTAAGAATGATACAAGTGGTAGGCAATGTCCTCATCAATAGTGGTAGTTAGCCAATAATGATATTTCTCTTGATGAATATAAAGTACATTTGATGCATTATAGATGTGAGTAGTCAGAATATATCTTAAAGAGCTACTTAAACTACTTCTTTATGGATAGCTAAGACCTCAAGCTAGGGATTTCTTGAAATAGATAGATAGTGGAGAAAATGGATAATTGAAGTAGAATCACTCCAATTTGTTTCAATCTTTTAAAACTCACCAAATTCTAAATTATTCAAGATAATTCATTTCCTAGAAAACTAGAGAACTAGCTATCTTTTATTAAATTTGAAAGAAGATTACCAATACAATGAAATCATGATTTTATAAAACTAAAATAATACTCAACGATACTGCAAAGAATGAAGCTCTACAATCACACACACAATCAATCTTAATGGATGACATAATTAATCCAAATCTCTTCTTTACATAGGACCAAGATATAAACACAAAGAGCTATGGTCAATACCACCACATAAAATTAACCATGGTGATGCACACAACTGTCATGAAATCTCTCTCTTAACTCTTATGTCAAAAGATGCAATAAAAACTTCATATTTTCAATAAAAATCCTAGAATCCTAAGGAAACCTGTCCTATATTAAATGTGACATTCCTAGCTATTTTCCATCTTGAAACTACTACATCAGAACTTTCCATGACCTAATGAAACTATCACAAGCTTGACAAGATGTCTACCTAATAACTTTGACTCATTGGAAAAACATATACACTTCTAGTAAGACATCTCCTTTGGAGACAAGATATCTCATTTACCAACAAGATGTCTTTAGCAATATGAATCTACTACTAGAAAGATGTCTCCTTTGTCAAACTAGATTTTTGGAAAGATGTCTATACTAATGAGAAGATGTCTCCTTTAACATCTCAACTCTTAGGTAGGACATCTCCCAAGTCATCTAGACATCTTTTGTGACATCTCATCTCTTAGGCAAGATATATACAAAGGTCCAAAACATCTACTAGGCTACTTGAAACCTTCATTCTTCTACCTACAGGGATGAAGAAAGATTTGGAAGAGGTTTTTCTATACTAGCTCTCCCACCCTTTAAGAAAGCGATCCCAGGTAAATAAGGGAGTATGAGTAGAAGTGATCCCCCATTCAACAAGCTTGATCTCTTGGATCCATACAACATAATCAGTAGTTGGTCTTCCCAATTGATCAAGTACTCATGCCTCTTCACTTCAAAAGTATTTGAAGCTTTTCTCTTCTTGACTACAATTATCTTTCTTTCTTGTGAAGGCTTGGAGTTATTAGTAACCATGTTCAACTCATTGATGTTGCCCTATAAGATTTCATCATCTACCAGTCCATGGTAAAATCTACCCGAATTTTGATAATGCTACTTAATTTGATGAAGCAAGCAATGTTTCAAGTGTAGCTAAACTAGATGGAATCCATGAGTTGATTCTATGATAGCTGAATAAGGTAGTAAAGTTTACTTGATGATTCCTTAATTTTTCTTATAAAGAGAAAATATATTAAGGAACATAATGAGGATGGTTTTCATTTTATGATTGTATCAATTTTTTCTTCTAACCACGATGTTGTGCAAGTAGATCTTCTAGCAAGTGTACATATCTTGAAGAAGCAATTTTTCAAGTTGTTTAAAGGAGAATTAGATGGATTGCTCCAATGAAGAATGTTTAACATCAAATTAACTTTATCCTTGGTGTGGCCATCCCAAATGATAGAGCATATCGGATGACACTAAATCAATAGGCTAAATTCCAAAGGCAAGTAGGGGAGTTGTGAATGGCTTCATGAGGGAATTAATTTCTCCTTATGAAATTCTAGCAACGCTTGTGATAATGAAGAACAGTAAATAATGGAGAATGTGCATTGATTCTAGGATTGTGAATAAGATTATAATGAGGTATACATTTTCTATTTCAATGAAATATGATATCCTTAATGTTGTTACGAATGCATATATTTTTAGAATATTTGATTTAGAGAGTGATTACCATAAAATTTAGATTAAGCTTAGTGATCAGTGAAAGAAAGCTTTCAAAATTGTTTGAGTCATTGATGATGCCATTTGGACTTACAAATGCCCCTACTACATTCATGAGGTTGATGCATAATTTCTTCAAACATTTGATTGGTAAGTATTTTATTATCTTCTTGCATGATATTTTGTTGGAAATTCTAATAAGAAGAAGCACTTAAATCACCTATGCTAGTCTTTCAAATTTTTCAATAATTTTAATCAATAATATCATCACATGTACTTAGTATTTTAAATTTTTATATAAAAAAATACCAACAATCTTTAATTGATTGAATTACTAGTCTTTAATGCAAAATTAATTAAATTTACTCAAGTCATCAGTGTAGTATGTGAAGCTATATGTTGTGACTCTTACAATCCAAGCCTTCATTAAATTTAACTTTAAGGTTTACTAAAATTCAAGTTGTATTACTTACCATGATCCAACCATGACTTGTGATTAGCTCATAGTCTACCCAGGATTAACCCATGAATTTTTCACAACTCATGGTAAATAACATATCAAAAATTCAATAACCAAAACTCAACAATGATCCATGGTTGACCACCAAGACTTGTAGTTTTATTAAAATGTTAAGAAAAATTTATTATGACTTATGGTCCACTCATGAGATAGTCATGGCATCATTAGTTTAATTATTTTCTCAATTTCAAATGACCACAATCCATGGTTAGCCCATGGTATCTTCACCATGACTCATACTACAATACCATGACTCATACTACAATACCATGACTCATGCTATTCTAAACTTTCACACCAAAACTTGTAGTCATCCAAATTTGTAAATTTTATTGATTAATCATTCTCATCAACATTAATTGGTATAAAAACCTAGACAACCTAAAATATCTATCATCATTGATGAGCCACGATATTGCGGCCTGCTGCAATGTCTATAAATAAGAGGTGACTTTCCCTTGTTCACTCA
>MNCI01018411.1:6386-27780 GCA_015680685.1 Gnetum montanum
AAAAAACAAAAAAAAATAATGAAAATTCAAAGCACACCCCTTGGACAAATAAATGAGCTACAAGCACTAGTTATGGGACTCAAAAGACATGCACCTATACTTGAAAGTCCCCTGTAACTAAGGCCTTCTCTCTTACTTCCTACTTCTCCTTTCTTCTATTTATGGAATGATGATTATCTTGTGGAGCCATTCTTGTATCTCTAGTGGGTTGATAATGAAACACCACAAAATTCTGAGCTTAGTACTTCACCAACAAGACTCGGGCTAAGTCATGATGTTCCTTGCCATGACTAAAAGCTTGAGGGCCCCACAGATAGCTTCAAGCAGAGTCGAACTCAATAAGAAGTAAGTCCCTGGGACCCACAGATGACCATGGTGCCATCTCGTATCAAACATGGCAACTTCGGAGATCAAAATACTTAGTTTTCACTAAGTATACATTCTCAGCGTATACGCTCAAGTTCACATTCTCAGCATAGATGCCCAGCGTATATGCTCAAGTTCACACCCACAGCGTATACACCCAGCATATATGCCCTAGATTGCATCTACAATGTATATGCCCAGTGTAGATGTCCAGTGTACACACCCAGCATACACGCCTCACATGTACGCTTAGCAGGTACGACTGATGTATATGCCCAGCATGCAATCCCCGAAGATGGTATGGAAACAGCACTGCAGAGCAAAACATGGTACAAGGCAGCAACTTACATGCCCAGCAACCATCAGCGTATACGCCCAGCATATATGCCCAGCATTCATAGCGTATATGCCCAGTGTATACGCCAGCACCATCAGCGTAAACGCCCAGCATCCACAACACATACGCCCAACATATACAGCGTATACGCCTAGCAGATGTAACATGTTATACACTTGTAAATTTTATTCTTTCGCACCTGATCAATGTGCCATGTGTCACCCAACCTGAGTCTAACATCTAAACCTGTATAAAAACCCCAATTTTTCACTAGATCCAAGTCGGTTGGCAATTTTGAGCAAACCAGAGCAAAAACAGAGACGCTAAGAACTAGAGTAGAGAACCTTGTACACTAGACAATCTTGTATGCTGAGCATATAGCTTCTACACTATGCCTATAGTTTAAGCCAGCCAACAATCATCCCTGCATCCATCGGGGCTATTCGCTGCCTTGTGTGAAAGCCACAACTACGTTAGACCGGTGCATTGTAACTCTCACTTTGCAATAATATTGCTGCATTTTCTTCTAAAATCTGTTACACTTTTGCATTAATTGTTGCATGTTTACTGTTTACACTCATTTACATTTACGCTTTGTTTACATCAGTTACGTTGTTTACTCTCTATTTTGCATCTCCTACACCGTTCACGTATAACCCAGCGTATAGCACCTCGGTGCACGTTTGGGGAAATCCTTGACTAATCCGCGTGCAGACCACTCAAGGTACTCTACCTTTGTTCATTCCAGCTTGCCCTGAAGCAAAGGTAGGGTCTTCTGTGCGCGTCTGGATATCTCCAAGTCTCTGTTTCCTTCCAATCGGAGACCAATGATTTCACATGGTACAGAAATTGGCACTAGAAGGAGGGCCTCTGCCTAAAAATTACTGTGCCTCAGAGCTCTCAGCATCTACGCTATTGGGTATATGTCAATCTTACCTACAAACTTCCCAGCGTCTACGCTATTGAGCGTCTACGCTACCGACCATACGCTGATTCTTTCTGCAAACCTCCCAGCATTTACGCTGCGCAGTTTAAAATTTACTGTCTGCAAACTATCCAGCGTCTATGCTATTGAGTGTCTACACTGCTCCATTTAAAACTTATCATCTGCAATTCTCCCAGTGTCTACGCTATTAACCATACGCTGACTCTCTCTGTAAAATCCCTAGCGTCTACACTGCCGAATATACGCCGCACACACGTTACGCTACAGGCTTTGTCTACGCTGCACACAAGATCCTGTTTACGCTGCTGACATATACGCAGCTACTAAGTTTACCCTGCACTTTCTATGCTGTAGAATCTGTCTACACTCTACACTGTAGACTTGGTTTACGTTATACGCTGACACTGCTATACCCTGACGCTATTTATGTCATTCAGTTTACGCTGCATCCGTTAAGCTATAAACTTTGTCTACACTGCACGCTAACTTTGTCTACGTTGTTTAGCGTATACACTGTACGCTCTACACTGTAGATTTTCTACGCTGACACTATACGCTATATACCTATACGCTGCCTACGCTGTTACTACATGCTGGTCATTAAAGCGTATAGGCTGAGACCTAGTCTATACATTGTACGCTACCAACATATTTTTACGCCGTACTAAGTACACCAATTTCACATCCCTACATTGTGTCAAATTCTCAACTATTCATCATGAACACCGCAAACACCACCGCTACAACCACCCAGGTCATAGACCTTGTAAGCACCATGGCCATTCAATAGCCTATGGTACAACCCACAGTGGGGCCCCGTCGGTCTCTTAGGTTGCAAGGGAGGAACCCATTGTCCAACATCATAACTCAAGACTAGTACAACTTCATATGCATGAAAATACAAGTCGGATTAGCTGTGGACCAGGACAAAATAGAAGTTAAGAGGCAATACAAACTTTTCTACAGGGGAGGACAAGAGTTCATCCCTTCCCCATATGATATCATCCATGTTCCAGAGCCTTACTTCGAGCTAATCACACAACTCCTCATGCAAAGGAGCCAGTCTCTAGATCAGCCCACAGTAAATCCGCAACTAGAAGAAAACGATGAGTTCACAACCCAGTCCGAGCATGAAGATTCATATCATACGCTTAGTCCACAAACCTATGTCAACCCATTGTTTCATCCAACCACAGCAGAAATTTCATCTATTCTTGTTCATGTTCCTCCTGCAACCGACCCGCAATTCAATACACTCCCTCTCGCTATCATCCCTGCTGCAACTATAGGCCCATCCTCGCAAGTACCACCCTCTCAAAATAACGTCGGAGCAACATTCCCACCCCAAGTGATTGGGATGCCACATGTGATACCCGCATCTACATCTGCTCATTATATTCCCCACATCCAAACTCATGGAGCCCCTTTCACTGCTGCAACCCAACAAGTTCAGGGGGTTCCTACACAAAACATGACCGGGCAATGGGTAGCGATGGGTGCTCAATCAAACCAACCCCCTCATTATAACATACCACCTCCATCGGCCAACATCCCTCAAGGACAACCACAGCAACAACAACCCCTTGCCTACAATGTGCCGCCCCTAGTACCACCCACTATAAATATCCTGCAAGTATAGCCTCCAACCACACAACTCTCCGCCTTCCAACCCACCACCCAACAATCTAATATGTACACCATACAACATCCCCAAGCTGCTATCTCACCTAGCACCCAAGACTAGGCTAACACTAGAAAACTAATGCAGGAACTAACCGATGAGGTCAAATGCCTCAAGAGAGCTGTTGATGGAGAGTTGAATGTAGTAGATTTTTACCACGATAACCTTATCAGCTCTTCGGTTTGCCCCTAACATTACCCAAGGGTGTATCACTGCCTACTCTAACTAAATAAAATGGGGAGATGGACCTCAATGCTCACCTTATAACATTTAGACTGGAATGCACATTACTCCAGGCATGGCCACATGCCATTCTGCGGGTGTTTCCCATGTCCCTCGTAGGGAGAACACTTGATTAGTATCGAGCCTTGCCGAGAAACTCGATATTTTCTCTAGATGAGTTGTTACATCAATTCGTTACCAGGTTCAAGTATAACTTCAAACCTGAAGCGACACTTGATAGCCTTATACAGGTCAAACAAGCACCTCTAGAACCCGTACAAAAATTCATCCAAAGATGGAGTGTTACTCTCAATGAGCTCCATGAGCCAATCCCAGAGACGTACCTCCTCACCATCCTAAAGGAGGCAGTTAACAACTTTTTCAAATTCAAGTTATATTATCTCAATGAGCGTAACCTTAATCAAGCCTTTCTACATATTAAAAATATAGAGGAGGCAGCCCAAAATAGCCATGATCCTACTTATTTAGCCTTTAAGAATCAACACGGTAAGAAAGATAAAGAAAAGGCTAAAACAACTATAACGGCAGTAGCGGAAACGCAACAAGCAAATGTGGCACAACAAAACAAACTGCCTACTGCCCCTACTAATTATACTAAACCCCCTCCCGCAATTGTGCCAGAATCATCTTCATCACAGAACCCAACACCAAACTGTATGAGAAACTTTGAGAGGAAAGAACCATCCCAATATACGCCACTACCCATGAAACCATCCTAGTTGTTCGACCAACTTCTAAAGGTAGGCTTAATGAAACATAAATAGTTGTCCCCAGTAGCAATTCAAAGGCATGATCGGTTTTGTCAACTGGTTCAGAACCCAAGCCTAGCAACGCTGAATGAGCCTCCAGTACCGAAAGGCTTTAGGATGGACCATTTTTGTAACTATCACCAACGTAATGGGCATGGCACGGATTAGTGTTTCATCCTGAAACAAGACATACAACGAATGATCGACGGAGGTCAAATCACTTTTGATGAGGCCAACCTGGTCCAACCACAGAAACAGGCCATGGGTGTGTATAAAGACCCTCTGAATACCAAAGAGGCACCATATGTTATTAACACAATCTACCTAGATAATGAACCTAAAACAAATAGCATTAACACCATCTACTCTGACCATGAACAACAAATTCCTAACAAGCCATTTGTAGTCTATATTCCTCCCACTACATCAACATCCATGCCTCAACCATCACACACCCTGTAGCAGCCATATGTCATCTGAGTGCCCCCCGCATCAGTGACTTCTAACACCCCAACACACCAAAAAACATATGTGGTGCATGTACCTCCCGCCGCTACTACCACAAACTCACAAACACCTCCTATCCAGCCTGCCCCTTACGTAGTCCGAGTACCACCTACCATTGCAACAGAAGAGGTCCAACCTCCGCCTAAACCAACCCCATACATTGTTAGGACACCCGAAATTCCTAATGATTACTGATCCTCCACCTTGCAAATGCAAAGTAAACCCAGCCCTTATGTCATCAGGGTGCCCAACCAACCCTCCGCTCAACTGCATATGATCGTCCAAGCGCAACCTCGCCCGACTCCATATGTAGTACGAATCCCAAAACAACCTGAAGCTCCAAAATCAACCGCACCCCCACGCCACACATGAGAACGCTTAGCAGATAAGCTCACACGTGAACACCTGAAGAAGGAGTGTCAATGGCTAGCCGTAAGACCTCCTAAACCTACTCCGCTAAACGTAATACCCATGATGTCACCTAACAATCAACCAAATGTAGGCCATGAGGGTGAACCGTCTAAAAAACACGATACGTCTAAAACAACAACTCCGGGCAAAAATGACAAACCAACGATGCACAAAATAAAACTGTTGGGCCCAATGGACCAAGTCACAGCCGATAAACACGTGCCCAACAATAGAGACTTAGCAACGGTCCTAACACAAGTCATGCAAGCACTCAAATAAAAAAAATACTTCATTAAGTTTATACGACCTAGTGTTGACATCTCAAACCCATTGCGAAGCTTTGGTGCACATGTTAACATCTATCCCAGTAAGCGAGGACTTGCCTCCAAATGAACCTTCAATTCATGAGGTAATGTACTCGCCCCAAGGGTCAACTTCCAAACCATTAAGTTTCCACAATGATAACATCAAGGTGGATAAGAAAACAGGGGAGATAACAACAGCCCCTATGTTCATAACAATACGAGTAAACCAATTCAAGATACATAGGATCCATGTAGATGATGAAGCTGCCACAAATGTAGTACCATATCCCATCATCGAACAACTAGGGCTTACAGAATTAATCAGACCAACTACCACTACATGCTTGAAATCATTCAGCGGGGCGCACGTGATAGTCAAAGGTACCGTGACCTTAGACTTCATAGTAGGGGATAAATTCCCCACATCCGCTGACTTCGTAGTAATTGATGAAATGCCAGGATTCAATCTAATATTAGGAAGAGCCTAGCTAGCCTAGATAAAATCAGTCTCATCCCCTATACACCAAGAGATTCATTTGCCTTATGAAGGTCGTGAAATCATCATACATGGGAAGGCTGCTACACCCATCATCTCATCGTACATAGACACAGACTAAGGCTCAGAGGTTAAGGTCAAAGAGCCTAGATAGCATGACGTAAGTGAACAACAACTGGCAGGCGATAATCTTTTAAACATAGAAGAAAACCCACACAAAATAGAAATACCCAGGCCTAACATTGTACATACGCAACCTCACTTAGACACCAAAACTGACACAGAAACCACGATACATGCCGAAACACAAGAAAACACTAACGGGGGAACAATTCCATCAGACGTCCCTTGGGTAGAATTACCATTCAACGTGATCAGCGAAGGGGACGCTGAATATAGAATCATACCAGCTAACTCTACTCCCAATGTTAAAATGTGAAAAATCAAAAAATTACTAAACCAATAAATAACAAAAACAAATAGTCCGAAATGACATTAAACTACAAACTTTCTGGAATGATGTTAAACTACAACAAGTCCAAAATGACATCAAACTACATTCCAAGTCCAAAATGACGTTAAACTATCATGTCTGCAACGACATAAAACTAGCCGCGATCAGAGATGGTTGGTCAACCGAGAAATACACTTGTGTCATTTGAAATGACCCTTGCTTACACTGGGGCCTGAAATGGCCTTAAACTATGCATGTGGCCCAAGTTGGCCTTAAAATAGAACATCCACTTATACTTTGTTTTCCTCCCAAATTCCAGTTCACAGTTTGAATTTACGCTTGCATTACCATGTTTTCTCTTTTCGCAATTATCTTTCACTCGTAATTACAGTTTTGCTTATGATTACATCCATGCATTACACTTAAACCACAAAAAACAAACTAAAACATTTTACATTGCCATGTCGTGTTTGCAATTAAACTCAAAATCAACAGAAAATTATTTTTTTATACATGAAATGATGTACAAATACAAGGGTTAACTATTTTCATTCATCTCAATTTACAATTCCTATATAAATTTGAGTAAAAAAAAACTAAAAACTAAACATCCGGGATGGGAGGGTCGTCCCCTTTAGACCTGCTGGCATCATCGGCCCCTGCTCCACTGGGGCCAGCTTCGTGGACATCGTCACCGCCTTGATCCTGAAAATGCAAAAAAAAGACAATCAACGTGAGAACAAGAGAAAGAAATAATTTCCAAACATTATGCAGTGAACGAATTTCATAATAACAAAATGCTTACCATAGGGGATCCCCCTAAGCCGAATTCCAGTCGGCGAAGGATTTCCTCTTCTGAGACACTAGTCCAATCTGTCCCGTCAAGACCTAGGTCAACATCTGCCAAGGCCTTCCCCTTGTCAATAGCTGACCAGGTAGGATGCTTTAGAGGGAATTCACCCACAGACACTTCCCCAGAAGCAGTCGTGATTACCCTGGTAGGCAACTCCATCTCAATAGTTGTGTTCTGAGCAAAGGTGTCAAACGCAGAGCGTAGACCCAGACCCTCCACAAACATTTCCAGCTAACGCTTTTCAATGGATACTTCCTTCAACGATTTCTTATAATGATGTTTGTGGTTCTTTTCATCCTGACCCCATTTACGTACCTTAGAAGCGAAAGCTTTCCAATCTTGACACTTGAGGTTCAGTAGATCTATTTGGGCCTTACGCTCTACTAATCTTCGGGTCAGTGACGCGTGACAATTGAGTAGATTCTAGTACTTGGTATACATGACCTCGGAAGTCTGCCAAGAGCGATCACCACTTAGTTTAGCAGAGGTGAAATCATACCGAGCCTTAAGATCATCACGCTCGATTGACAACTCGAAAACTTCCTTCTCCTTTGCTTGAACTTGCAACCATAACTGCTCAATGGAGCGCCTACAAGTCCAAAGCGACTTGGTGTTGTGTACAAGACCCTCTGCCACCTCCTCACAAATAGGCCTTGGCACTTGCTCAACCTCAGGGGATAGTGTGGGAAAACTCTCTATGCTAACTATATCAAATTAATCCACCTCAGTTTGGCACCTATGCACATGAAAAGAACAAACGCTAAAACAACAAAAACGTGGTGTCAAACTCTAAAGCTGTAAAAAAAACTTGAAACATTCATACCTATCTCAAAGTGGACCTCTTGAATGCATTCAACAACCTCCTCAGCAATTCCAGCAACAAAATCCATTTTACTTGGCATCTCTGTCCAAGTAAATGGCCCACGAGTATGAGACGGACTAACCTCCACGGTCCTTTCAGGGGGAACCATTTTTATAGGTACATCCAACTGCATCATTCTGGTCTTGCCACCTTCATCTGGAGGCAATGAAAACATAAAAGTAACACACCGTAAAACAACAACTTACAAAGCGACACTATAAAATAAAAGAAAACATACCGTGTTCTTTTTCCCCTTCTGTGGGTTCGCCTAAGTCCAATTTTCCCTTAAGGAAGCTGATAAACATTTGATCGACACCACTCTAGTCATCCACCAGCTCAGTTTCTGTGGTATCTTCCCTTAGCTCTTCCATTCCTCCTACCTGATCTTTCTCCACATTTTCCTCTTCAGTCACTAACTTTTTGGTAGCCTCCTCCTCTTCAATGATAGTCTCTAATTCCTACCTCCTCACTTCTCGAGTCAAGTTTGAAGGCATTAGTGGCATGTAAGTGATCAAAGTAAAAATTATGAATAAGATGAAAATAATAAAGCAATAAGTGCACTAAGTTTACTTACCTCAGGTAGGCATCTTGAACCGTATACGCTTAACTCGTGGCTTGTCCACATTTGAGGCCTCCTCGGTTGAACGTTCACGCTTTGTCAGCTTCGACTTGGCCTTGCCAATGGTCTCTTTGATGACCCGTTCTGCTCTTTTTGTAGTATAAGGCACGTCATCTGGTTCCAACCCCACACTATCACATGTATGGATTGAGGTACCAGATGATCCCCTTGTCATGATAGATACGGATTCATCAATTCCCTCGGGCGCATCTTGGAACTTGGTTGTTTCAAATAAATGGTTGATCCACAGACGGGATAATTGACCTCGATCCCGTAGAACATACTTATTGTCCATGCGAACTACTAGAAACTCAGCTAAGAGGCAAAGATAACTGGCAAAGAATGCAAAGGTAAAGTGGGATTGTGCCTCGACATTTGAGCGCAATCGCATTATCTCCTTATGTAGGCCCAACAACAAAAATTGGGCCTAGTTATAACACATTCTAGTTTCTAAGACAGTTTGCATAATACGCATAGCCTCAACACCAAGACTCTGCACCTGGAAAAGGGATTTAGGAAATACCCATGCCCTAAATAGGGGATATAGTTCATTCACTTCCTCGATCTTTGACTTCCCCTACATAGGGAATCCCTTAGCACCCTTGGTAACGCCCAAGCAATCCTCTAATTCATGAATCGTATAGAGCTGTTTATGAGCCCTATCTAAAACTACATTTATACCATCTGCTAGTACACCAAATAGGCTCAAAAAGAATTCATATGATAGATGGAAAACTATCTTAACACCCTTAATTCGGGTGCTATAGTAAGAGACAGACTTGTCGAAGGAATCCATGATCCTGATCATTTCTGCTATCGACACATCAGGGCTCGAGGTCATGAAGAGCTCCATAAGGCTGGCATCATTTAAACAACAGATGATGGATGGCGGGGCATGAGTGCACAACCATTTTTGAGCCTTATTGACCTCCCCGAACTTCATTAACAAGGTAGTCTCAGTTCGTCCTGTTGTGACAGGGTCTCTGCCAGGAGGGACATCAACTGTAAATGCAATTCGAAATCATCATATCAGTATAACCCCCGACAGTTGAACAAACATGTTAACACATTTAGAAAATATTGTAACTTACCTTTAGTAGTGGACTTAGAGGTGCTACCCAAGTCAGAGTTACGGGGGAAGACTGGCCCCTTATCTGACCAATCTTCATGCAATCATCCACAAGCTTTGCACAGTGTGAACGCTCTAGAGAATCATTTGTGAAAATGGATAATATCACCCTTAGTTTGAGCTAATATAGCTCCACGAAGGATGGGGCCCGCCATAAAAGTCTTTAGAGCGGTATGAGCTAGAGCAAGCCCCTCATCCTCAACGCATGTTCCGTCTAGATTAACTTGGGGCCTGCAAAAGAAAGATTGTCAAGACAGAAGCAAATGCCAAATGAAAAAACCGAAACGACAATTTTAAACAATCTTACCTATCTACCCAGTACACTGTGCTAGGAGGATTCTAAAACAGCGTGTGCACATGCGTCGCTAAAAATAAGGTGTTGTTGAGATAGTCCTGCCCCCATGGCAATAGGGCCCACACGTGCACTAACGGGCCAGTAGACCTGGGCCCGCCAAAGGGAACGTCCTCGATCACAAGCGGCCCCTCATCGATGTCCTCCATGAAAATGGTGATGCCCTTCGATGCTCTTGGCAACATGGCCTCAAGCATGCTCTGTGCCACTAGTTCACTCAGATGCGACTAGACAACCACTTTAAATCTATCCAGCATGAAGGCGAGGAATTCACATGCCCCTTTCCTGAACCAGACCCCATTGTTGTCAACAGTCAAATCTAGGGTAGGTTCATCGGCCTCAATGGGGCCAAACCATGTCAGTACCCCAACTAGCTAAACAACCAGGAGAAAAGGTTCAGTGTCCTTGCAAGCAACCAAAATGCCACCGTAAATCAGCCATACATGAAAATGACATGAAAAACAAAATTTCATATTATAGGCTGACACTTAGAAAAATTACTGACTGTTTACGCTCAACGTATACGCTGCCTAACCTGGTGTATACACTGTCAAAAATTGTTTACGCTGTCAAAAATTGTTTATGCTCTACCTAACACGGTGTATACGTTGTCAAACAAACTTATTATTCTTAGCATATACACTGTGAAAATCATCAGCGTATACGCCGTAAAAGCCTTCAGCGTATATGTTGTGTAGACAATTTACGTTGATGCTATGCAAATAGTTTACGCTGACACTATGCAAATAGTTTACGCTGACACTATGCAAATAGTTTTCGCTGAACGCTGTGTAAACAATTTACGCTGAATAGTATGTAAACAGTCAGCGTATACGTCGTAAAAAAATAGTCAGCATATACGCTGATAAAATCGTCTACGCTTCATGCCAGTAAAATTCTTTACGCTGCACATTGACAAAACAGATTATGCTACAAAAAACTTAAGCTATGTATAGTATATGCTCTACGCTCTAGAGACCCTCTACGCTGTGAACTTACGCTCAGCATATAGAAATCCTCTACGCTATTTGTCTATGCTAACTGTCTATGCTGGGCATATATGCCCAGGAAATTTTCTATGCTAACTGTCTACGCCAGGCATATAGACCGAAGCCCTCTATGCTACCGAGACTATCTATGCTACGAAACATGTATAGATGAAAATAACTAATAGAGGCAGGATCAGAGCCTACCTGTGTGACGATCCAGGCCATGATGGAACCCTCGGCCTAGGTAGACACTGTAGCATGGCTTCGCTCTCCTCCGTGAAAGTCAGATCAGGCCCCTTCCTCCCCTGGCCTTCCACCTCCTTGCCTTTGCCCATCTTGGCATCCTCTACGCTAGGATTGACAAGTTTATGCTGAGGGTTGAAACCGCTTACGCTCACGCTGAGGCTCTATGCCCGAGTTGGAAGTTTACGCTTACGCTAAAGTTGGGGGTTTACGCTGGGGTTTGGTCGTTTATGCTTACGCTCAGGGTTTCATCGTCTACGCTTACGCTCACTTTCTACGCTTACGCTCACTGTTTACACTTATGCTCACTGTCTACGCTTGCTTCTGGATCACAACATTGACAAATGATACCCCCACCCTATATATAGCGCTCAGCCCACCGCTGCCGCTGCGGCCACCACCACCTTACATTTTTTCTTTTTTTTTTGCTTTGTTTTCGTTCATTTTAATTAAAACTTGTTCAAAAATAAAAAAAACAAAAAAATATGTATATTTAGAAACAAAAAAAATGCTACCACATCCTGATTCCCTTGTAAACCAACTTCAGGAAGTCCACACCAAACATTTTGGTGCAGACTCTCCTGCGCAAATTTTACGATAAACATCTGGCCCGGTATGGCCTTAAACTACCATGTTAGTCCAGTACGGCCTTAAACTGCCATGGCGGCCTGGTAAGGCCTTAAAATGCCACATACAAAACCCCTACGGCCTGGTAAGGCCTGAAATTGCCAATTGCGGATCATATCCGGCATGATACGGCCTTAAACAGCCACCCACGGCCCTGTAAGGCCTTAAACTGCCATGCCTCTCGGTATGACGATAAACCACCATCATGCATGCACACATGGCTTACACTACCAGAGAACATGGAATAATACTAGTTAGCTCATTCTGCTCTCTCTTTATTGGCAGGAGCAAGCCCGATGGATTATCAGCATCTATCCACACTGTTAATCATCGATGGGCCGTACGGAAAGATCGCAAGGGACATTGACATAAATCTCATCCACTTAAGTTTATTAATGGACAACACAGTCATTGAATCAACACAGCAAATGATAGATAACTACAAAGGTATGATAAAGCCCCTTGATATAGAAGCTGAAAACATCACTAAAGACCCGTTGATCGAAACCCCCATCGCCAAGCCCGATGGAGAAACTAAAATATTAAAATTAAGTGCATTACTGCAACCTCAATTGGCCAGAGACATAGAGCAAGTGCTTAGGGAAAACATGAAAGTATTCGCTTGGTCATACATAGACATGCCCGGATTGGACCCTTGAATCGTCCAGCACAACATTATCCTTGATCCAAAATTGAGGCTGGTAAAACAAAAGGCACAAAAGGTTAAACCCGAGGTGGCATTGGCAGTTCGCAATGAGATCACCAAGCTTTATCAAGTGGGCTTCATTCGGGCTGTCGATTACGCCGAATGGGTGTCCATCATGGTCATTGTCCCGAAAAAGAATGGAAGTATCTGTGTATGCATTGACTTCCGGGATCTTAATGTTGCAACCATAAAAGATGATTTTCCCCTACCCAGCATCGATTAACTTGTTGACTCGACCGCTAGGCACACCCTATTATCTTTTATGGATGGCTTCTCGGGATACAACCAGATACATATTAACTCGGAGCATCATCTTTGGACTACCTTTATGACACCATGGGGAACCTTTTGTTATACAATGATGTCCTTCAGCCTCAAGAACGCTGGGGCCACATATCAAAGGGCGATGACATTCATCTTTAGCGATTACATGTTACACTCGCTCAATGATTACATGGACGATATCGTGGTTAAATCGAAGACATCGGAACAACATGCACAAGACCTTGACTTAGTAGTAAAATGTTGTTTAAAATATGAATTGAAACTTAACCCAAAGAAATGCGTTTTCGGCGTCAAGACAGACAAAATGCTTGGATTTATCACCTTAGAAGCAGGGATATGAGTAGACCCCGATAAGGTTAAGGCCATAACAAATCTGAAATCACCTGGCAACCTTACCAAACTTCGAGGTCTACAAGGTAGATTACAGTTTATCAGGCATTTCATAGAAAAGCTAATAGATAAGTTGAAACCTATGAACCACCTGCTATGCAAGAACGTCCATTTTGAATGGACTCCACAGTGCTAGGAAGCATTTGATAATATCAAAGCAGCACTCATTCAACTACCCACGGTTTATCCACCTCAAAATGATAAATCATTTTACATCTACCTTGCCACTTCGGATTCATCAATCGCGTCTATGCTTTGCCAGAAATGAGATGACGAAACCGAAGTCCCTGTCTATTACTTAAGCCATGCATTAGTTGTCCACGAGAAAAAGTATAATGAGGTAGAGAGGTCATGTTTAGCCCTAGTCTTTTCCTTAAAGAAATGGTGACATTACCTCTTCCAGAACCAAGTTAACATAATTTGCAAGGATAATGTGCTGAGAGCCATCACAGGAAATATTTACGAGACAAGTCGGATAGCCCGTTGAAAAGCCATGCTAGCTGAGTTTGACCTACATTACATAGCACAATCATCAGTTAAGGGTTAATCCATAGCAAATGAAATGACCACGTCACCAACACATGATCAAGCAAAAATAGAGCCAGAATTCCTGGATGAGAATGTAAGCACAATAGACATAGTACCCAATGACTACGATGCCCTTCTAAACTTTGATGGAGCATCCACCTGTCGAGGGGGAAGTGCTACTGTTGTCATCACCTATCCCTCCAGAGAGATCAGACCCTTTGCTTACCATTTCAATTTTCACTGCACCAACAACATAGAAGAGTACGAAGGTCTCCTTAGAGGTCTCATGGTAGCACTAGCTTCAGACATCACATGGCTTGTGGTCAGAGGAGACTCGCAAGTAGTTTTGAACCAAGTCATAGATATTTATACATGCAAAGTGCAACATTTACAACTATACTGTGACTTGGAAAAACATCGCAGACTCACTGGCCACCTTAGCATTAAACATATCGTCTGACATGTTCCATACATTACCAAGCTCCATAACTAGTTGTGTCGAACCAATAACCAATACTCTTGATACGTTTTCAATTTCATCTGTTAGTACAACACACGTGATAGAATGGTATGATGACATAAAGGAGTACCTTCTACACGGCAGAACATTGCGACATCTAACGAATGCAAAAAAAGATGCAGTACGAAAGTGTTCTCGGCAATATACCCTAGTAAGGAACACATTGTGTTGTTGATCCTACGAAGGCATATTGCTAACATGCGTTGGTAGTACTGATGCCCAAACCATTGTCGAGCAGGTACATGACAGACTATGCGGAGGACACATAGCACCAAAAGCAATGGCAACAAAGATAAGACACTTAGGCTATTATTGGCCACACATGGAGTATGACTATCTCTCCAAGGCTAAGACATGTAGTACCTGCCAAGGACATAGTAATCTAATCCATGTCTCACCAAATGAGTTGCGTATGGTGCAAATCATATGGCCCTTTCAAAAGTGGGGGTTGGACCTTATTGGACCAATAACACCCTCATCTTCTACAGGGCATAGTTTCATCATAACTGCAACAGAATATTTCACGAAGTGGGTAGAAGAAGTTCCCCTTCGAAAGACTACATCTAAACACATATGCAACTTCATTCTTGAAAACATTGTAACCTGTTTTGGCATCCCTATGACCATCATCACTGACAACGGGCCATAATTTAGCAGTGCCGAAACCAAAACCTTTTGTGAAAGTCTGGGGATCAAAAACTTGTTTTCATCCCCTTATTACCCTCAAAGTAATGGGTAAGCAGAGGCCACCAACAAAACAATCATTACTATACTTAAAAAGATGCTTACCCAAAGCAAGAGCAGATGACACGAACAATTGGTATATGCATTGTGGGCATATCGCACTACGCATCAGACTTCAAAAGGTAAAATGCCATATAGTATTGTTTATGGTCCAGAAGCTATTTTACCTCTGGAATTGTAGGTATCATCTTTAAGGATCACACTTTCCAGACTCCTCGACGAAGGACAAAACAATGACCTACGCATCATTGACCTGGACTCGATGGAGGAGGAATGCATACGTGCGCTCGATCAGATTGAGTGGTACCAAAAATAACAATGACAACGCCATCAACATGACATTCATAAGTGCCCTATCAAAGAAGGTGACCTTGTACTTAAGGTCGTTCAGGAACACCTGAACAAATTCTCAGCCAATTGGGAAGGGCCCTACTTGGTCACCAAGGCATACGATAACAGAGCATTCAAGTTAGCCGATATGGAAGGGTATGAGCTTGCAAATCCAACCAATCACTTGTTCCTGAAACTGTTCTATATTTGAGTACAAGCTCAAGTACGTGCGTGTCTTCGCATCACGACTATAAACTGATTCCACAGCTCATCCTAGAATCATGATGATAAACTGATACCATAGAACAGTCCTGGAATCATGACTTAAAATTGATACCACCACCTGTCCTGGCATCATGACGATAAACTAATACCACATAGTGTCCGTAGTGACGATAAACTAGCACCCGTCCAGCACGATAGTAAACTACCATAGTTGCATTCACTAAAGTCTGCTAAGACTATAAACTGGTTTGCCTCTTCATGGTCTGCCAAGACTAGAAACTGGCAATGCACCATCTTCCACAATGCTAAATGAAAAATGTCCAATGGGTCATGACATAAAACTAACCCATGATAGTCTGCTAAGACTATAAACTGGCAATTTCATCTCTGGTTCCTCAATCTGTAGCTACATTCAAACTTCACCAAAATCACTGTATCACTCACCATCACACGATCCTAACAACATTGCTGCCATTCATATACAGTGCCTGAAATCTCATCTGGTGCCATTGTTTCATCAATAGCTCTTTAAGTCTAAGCTCGCTTATTCACTCATGGTTTTCTTGTCTCCTTGGAGTTGTGTTTGCAGGATGACACTCAGAAGTGTTCGCACAAGAATGCACTTCGTCATAGGCAGCAAGGTGAGACGTTGTTTCCAGCGCATGCGACAAGACTAAATCAAACCATTCACTAGTACATTCCCCGTTTCATATCCCACCTATCCCTCAACACCTTAAATTTGGTTACATCCTGAACACATCCAGTACAGCCTGGAACACTGAACATACCATTGCATATTGTGCCACTCTTAAGCGATTGCAACTCACAATTTGACATTTGAGCATGAGCATAAGAACACAAAAAAAAAGAGTTGTCCTTATCACATAAAACACAAGATGGGATGATAGTTTCCTCGAAATCAAACGCTCATGTCTAAAATAATCAAGAAACATCCAGTTGCATGGCTTTGGCTCTCTGCCAATAGGTTCCCTCCTTAAACACTAAGCAAGGATCATGTTCCTTCAAAGAATGCAACACATCATCACATGGCTTTGGTATCACCAAAAAATCCTCTTGGACACTATCCAAGAGTGTTGTTCCGCCAAGGAATGCACACCGCATGTCTTGATTCTGAGTATGCTAGATAATGGCTATGGACAAGGATCAGCATGATACACACCAGAGCATCCCCTTTACCAAGCACAATCCCTTGGTTAGTTCCTAGTCCCCACAATCTCCGCTTCCCCATCCCACTACAAATTTCACCTCCCTAATCCTATGTACTACTGAATACCGTGCGATGATGTCTAGTCAAGTGGCATAAGACAAAGTCTCTATCGAGTTGCTTGTGGTGTTTTGCACTTCTTTGTTGATGCTTCTCAGGTTGACTCCTCCAAGCGTCAACAAAGAGGGGCCAATGAAACACCACAAAATTCTGAGCTTAGTACTTCTCCAACAAGACTCAGGCTAAGTCATGACATTCCTCCCCATGACTAAAAGCTTGAGGGCCCCATAGACAGCTTCAAGAGGAGTCTAAATCAACAAGAAGTAAGTCCTTGGGATCCACAGATGACCACAGCGCCATCTGGTATCAAACATGGCAGCTTCGGAGATCAAAATACTTAGTTTTCACTAAGTATACATTCTCAGCGTATACACTTAGGTTCACATTCTCAGCATATATGCCCAACATATACGCTCAAGTTCACACCCACAGCATATACACCCAACATATATGCCCCAGATTGCATCTACAGTGTATACGCCCAGCGTAGATGTCCAATGTACATGCCCAGCGTAGACGCCTCACATGTACACTCAGCAGGTACGACTGATGTATATGCTCGGCATGCAATCCCCGAAGACGGTATGGAAACAGCACTGCAGAGCAAAACATGGTACAAGGTAGAAACTTACACGCCCAGTAACCATCAGCGTATATGCCCAGCATCCACAGCATATACGCCCAGCGTATACACTAGCACCATCAGCGTATACGCCCAGCATCCATAGCGTATACACCCAGCGTATATGCTAGCACCATCAGCGTATACGCCCAGCATCCATAGCGTATACACCCAGCGTATATGCTAGCACCATCAGCGTATAGACCCAGTAGATGTAACATTTTGTACACTTGTAAATTTTATTCTTTCACACCCGATCAATGCACCATGTGTCGCCCAACCTGAGTCTAATGTCTAAACCTGTATAAAAACCCCAATTTTTCACTAGATCCAGGTCAATTGGCAATTTTGAGCAAACCAGAGCAAAAACAGAGATGCTAAGAACCAGAGCAGAGAACCTTGTATGCTGGACAATCCTGTACGCTGAGCATACAGCCTCTACGCTGTGCCTATAGTTTGAGCTAGCCAACAGTCATCCCTGCATCCACCGGGGCTATTTGTCCGCCTTGTGTGAAAGCCACAACTGCGTTAGACCGGTGCATTGTAACTCTCAATTTGCAATAATATTGCTGCATTTTCTTCTAAAATCTATTATAGTTCTGCATTAATTGTTGCATGTTTACTATTTACGCTCATTTACGTTTACGCTCCTTTTACATTAGTTACGCCGTTTACGCTCTATTTTGCATCTCCTACGCTGTTCACGTATAACCCAGTGTATAGCACCTCGGTGCACGTTTGGGGAAATCCTTGCCTGATTTGCATGCGGACCACTCAAGGTACTCTACCTTCATTCATTCTAGCTTGCCCTCAAGCAAAGGTAGGATCTTCTGTGCATGTTTGGATATCTCCAAGTCTCTATTTCCTTCTAGCCAGAGACCGAAAATTTCAGACGGTACAGAAAAGTCTTAGAGTGGTGATGCAAAGTCACTAGAAGTGGGTGGTTTTGTTCTAGATTGAGGATGGAACTTCCTAAGTCATTTTAACCACAAATTCCACAAGGGATTTCTTATGACCTTACTTTTGATCTTCATTCCACTTTCTCAATCATCCATCTATGTTGCCATAACTCACCTCACTATTGAGTTCTATGTTATACTCCATGTTTTTCTTTGACATGTTGGGATTCTTGTGTAGATTCTTTTGAGTTGGTCTTTAACTTGTCATGATCATTAAATCAACTATGGGGCCCATAGACTTCTTAGTTGAGGTTATGTAAGGGAAAAAAGGGCATGGACATGCTATGGGGAGGATCCACTTACATAGCTTTTGGCTTGATTTATAAAGGTTCCTCACCCTTGACATTACTACAATCCTATCTTTTGCATTTTCCATTGTGTAAGCCTCTCAATTCTCCTTAATCTTTTATTTCATTCATCCACTCAATCAAATTTTCTTCATTTTCTAAAATTTATAATCTTCAACATTCTCTTCTCATGATTTCATACTATTCTTGGTCCTTTAAGCTTTCATTTGACACCAATTTCATTGAAAAATTTCATATATTTTGAAAGTTTTACAAAAGTCAATGATGGTCAATAGTTGCATTGACAAGGCCTCATCAATGTGGCCAATCATGTTGATGAGGCCTCATCGATGTAGTGCAAAAATACTATATATACTACTGCATAGTTAGGAATTTTTTGCAATTTTCTCATAACACATGAAGAAGTTTTGCAATTTTTCAAAGCCCAAAACCTTCCAGAGATCATAACTTCAAAACCGTTTGTACAAATCACTCCATTTTTTGATCCTACACTTACTGGAGGTAAGATCTTTATCATGGGGGCCAAAATCCTTAAGGATTCTAATGAAAAATTGATGAAATTATTTGAAAATTTTTTCAACTTCCCCAAAGTGTTAATAACCTTAACCACATAAACATCAAATTTTTCCCAAGTTGACCCTTTTGACAAACTTTGAGGTGATTTATTAATGATAATACATAAATAAATAATAATTGGATTAATTAAACTAGCCATAATTACAACTTAGCCAAGTGTAATTATCCTCAAGAGTTAAGGTATCCCAATTTTTTTAAGGTTACACAATGATTGCTAATACATTGTCTTATTGTGATTACATATGGCACCCCAAACAAAAATGTCTACGGGAAGGAGAACCCTCACAACCATGGGATAAATGACTCAAAGCTAGAAGAGGCCATCAAGAACAAGGTCAAGAACTACCAGAGGTGATCCATGCGATGGGACCTCTATGAGAGGAGCTCAAAGAGGAATCTGTTCAATAGATTCCAAAGGAAGAAGTGCCTATAAAATAATCCCAATGAGGAGAAGCACCTAAACCCATGCTAAGGCTTGAGGACACTCTGACTCAATCCTGCCTAGACACCATCAAGTCCCAATAAATTCAAAGATTTGTTCTTCAAGAGATAAACTTCAGGCCATTTTTGGAGAAATCTCTAGAGGATGTCAAGACACAATTGTAGGCCTCTCCCATGTGGCTAGTCATCACATCCAGTTTGAAATGGTACATGGGAGAGACGTATCTCTTTTGGAGTAGTCAAAGGCTAGGGTCAATTATAAAAATCAAGGACATTCAAGTGTTCTATTCTATAGAAGCCATTGGGGTTTCCAGACATTAGAACATAGTTGGTAAAGATATCAACAAAAGGTGATCTTGAGGTAGAAAGGAAATGGACCCAATGATGCTAAAGGGTGGACTATAAGGAGTATGATGTGCTCACTTTGATGGAGTGGATTTATTTCAAGATTGTGACCTATTAACTTAATCCAACAGTGAGGCCAAGCAAGGTGACTACTTTCTCCACCCAAGCATGCACCACTCTAAGTGGAAAAGTTCCTATTAACCTTCCATAGTTGATTTATTTAGAGATTGAGAAGTGCTTCAAGGAGAATGAATGTGGAAGTAAGATCCTAATCTTTCTATGCCTCATCAAAAAAATTTGTAAAAGGTTAGAAATTTTTTGCTATTCTAATGATACTCTTAGGCATGCTCCCTTGGCCTCATGGGCAGAAATCATGAAAGATAAGATGCCAACTATTACTCAAGAAGAGGAGTTACCATCACCACCACCCAACCAAGAGTCAACACTAAAGGCCAACGTAGTCCTTGAGTGGCTACTTTGAATATAAGAATAGCTCTTCAGTGAACAAGAGAAATAAGTAGAAATGAGTGGCATAGATCCATCTATGTATTGGCTAATGATGAGTCACCTTAATGAGGTGGCTTGAATAGTTAGCCAGATGGAGAGGGGTGGTTTCATTTTCTCTATCCAAAGAATGCATTTTCCTTTAAGTTCAAATCCCAATGCTCGAGAGGTGATGGTATCACTAGCAACATACCATCTATTCTCAGAAATCTATAGGAATGATACCACTTTCTTAATGTGGTTGGAGAGAGGTGAAGAGGTAACTATCTTGGTGATGCAGCACCAAGGGTAGGAGACAATGGTAGAAGTGGTAGTTGACCATGTAGCTAAAGAATTGAATGCACTCATGACGTCTACACCAAACATATATGCACTTTACGACATGTAGACATCTATAGGCATGGTTAGCATTAAATTGAATATGATTGAGCATGAATAGTTGTTGGAATGACTGGTA
>MNCI01018412.1:5645-23432 GCA_015680685.1 Gnetum montanum
AGCGAACTGCGACCTAAGGCTAACTATCTAGATACCACAACTAGTCCATCTGCGGAGTTCGACTGGATCGCGCGTGCGATGTTCGTTTTGTATGGTTGAGTGTAGGGGTACCTCACCACTCATCATCAGTCATGGGGGTCCTGGTCCAATTTTTTCGATTTTCTCCTAACCCCTACAACTTGGGTAGTTACCAATATTATATCTCTAGATCCGTATTAGCCATATCACAACTCAACCAATGGACCTTATAATGAGGCAAGGTATCAATTGCATTGTGATTCATTTATCCTTGTGATGAGTGGCTAGGTACCCCTATGCCCAACCATATGAATCACGGCGTTCACGCATGACTCAGTCAAATTTCGTTGACTATAAGCACTTAACATACACCAAACTCTAAACAGTGAAACCTTGGGTTAGAACGATCGTTGTCCTCCTAATCTCACTTGTGAGGTTTTGTTTACGATGGTTAAGTGAGATTAAGACTAATGATTTTTATAGGTTTTTACTTATCTTTTGGGGGCTAATTAAGGTATGAAAAGTAAACAATAAACTATTATCTAATCTAGAATTATCATAGCTTCTACTCTAACTATTCCTAGCATAAGTATTTGATCCCATCTTCTGAGCACGTTCTGAGCATCTCCTAACACTTCTGGGTTACCAGACATTAAGCATCACTAGGTTTACCAAGTGTTTGATTTACGTTCGAGATGATCGTACATATGGCCTTTACAAACTATGAATGAGCAATAGTGATTGAGATAACAATAATAGAAACTTAGGTAATTAACAAGTAATTAACAAAGCATAAACATATTAAACTACTGAATGCATAAAATAGCTAAGTCCAAATGCTGCAAGGAATGCTTGAATAGTTCATCTTTATTGCCATCACACCAATGGGCTCAGATGCATCAATGCTCGAATAAAGAGCCGATCACTTTTCTTACACCTACTGCAGGCACTTGGAAAATATTCTATCTCCTATGGGAATAAACTACAAGAGCTTCACTACAACTAACTAAAAGGTACCTAAATGAGGCGGAAGGCCCTCTTATTTATAGGCCGAAATAGGCTCTGTGTAAACGGGGCCACGTCGACACATGGAAGGTTACGTCGATGGGCCAGCGTCGACGCAGCCATGTATATGCAGCCCCGTATACATGGCCTAGTCGGCGCATCGAGTAATGACACTTCATCACCTTGCTAATATAAGACTATGTTGTGTGTGTAGATGACAATCATACACCAACGGATGGGATCTGGAGGAAACACTTGGAATGGACTGGTGCTGAAGCAGTTATGCAAGGAAAAGGGTTGATGGCATGGTTATGGATGAACAATGGAAGGTGCAATCTTGGCATTGGCAACAACAAACTTTTTTTTTCTCTCTTTCTTCTCTCTTCTCTCTCAATTGCTAAATAAGGTTGGATGTCAAATGTGTATAGTGTTCACTCTTGTTGTCATGAGCACTAATTTTGTCATGTTTTGTAATGATGATCTATTCACATGTCACCCCATTCACCATTAGTATCATTCAAGTTAATAATCCCATACCTTCTCAATATTTTGTAAGGAACTCGAGGATGAGTTTTCATTCAGTCATGGGGGTATGATGAGCCACGATATCACGTCGGCCCTGTGATATCGCAACCCGTCGCCAGTTCTATAAATAAGAGGCAGCTTTCCCTTGTTTTCACATCTAGATCTAGATCCTTAGCC
Organism: Gnetum montanum; assembly: GCA_015680685.1. Classification (NCBI taxonomy): domain Eukaryota; kingdom Viridiplantae; phylum Streptophyta; class Gnetopsida; order Gnetales; family Gnetaceae; genus Gnetum; species Gnetum montanum. Next base: position 7,371 of record MNCI01018412.1, read on the forward strand.
AAACTATAGCAATTTTATGATTCCAAAGTTAGAATAATTTCCATGTGCCCACAGTAGGAGTCTCAGATCTTTATTCAAGCAAATTGCACCTGAGCACACATTTGTGTACGGCAATAAAGAAGGAATTTTTGACAAACCTTGCAACATGTGGACTAAGCTAAATAGGATTTAATTAGTGTTAAATTTTTAAATGCTTTCCTAGATAATTAATCCTTCTCAATTCTTAACTCTCCTAGTTAAGTGCATTCAGTACAACCGCTTCAAGCACATGTGTCACACTTGGTAACCTAGTAACGAATAGTGTTTGGTAATCCTAGCAATGTTGCCCTGGTTCAAGGTGTGTGCGGCAAGTGGGAATGGATACTGGTGCTAGGATGATTAGAACTTAGTTAGTAAGTAGTTAATGAAAGTTAGTCACTTAGTCTCTTCACCCTTCCCTCTTAGCATAAGGCGTTAAAAAGATAAAAGACATAAAAATTACATACCTCAAACTTACTTAACCATACAACTATGACAATACAAGTAAGTTTGGGAAGACAACGATTGATTAACCTTAAGTGTTCCATTAGGGCACATAAGCACTTAGTCCTTGGAGTTCGACTAGATCGTGTGTGAGACACTCATATTCATATGGTTGAGTGTAGGGGTACCTCGCCACTCATCACCAAGTAATCAATTTATCATGCATATGTAGACCAGAAACTATAGTGATACCAAAGTTACTCCAAGTGGTACATAATCTAGATGCATTCACAGCCTAAGCTCCTTTATTAAAAAAAAGCCACCATGGGCTAATTTACTTAAGCATATCTTTTGAAACTCTAATATGATTGTAATTCCAATATGTACTAAGCCTATAACATGTCTTCTAATTTTATTTAAGAAGTGGAGAATCTGCAATAGAAAGAGCTTAATGAAAAGGAAGATAATACAAAAAGTTATTANAAGCTTAATGAAAAGGAAGATAATACAAAAAGTTATTAGAAGACCAACTATTACCATTCTTATGTCTTCCTTGCATAAGTTTGTTTCTTAAAAAGAGCATCCAATGTCATGTCCATTTATGCACTTTGTAGTCCATTTTGTTGTAAGAGAAATACCTATGTTTTAATAAGTAATGAGGCCATGTCCTCTATCCTTTTTGCTACTAGTGTAAATATCCCAAGCAACTCTAGAGAAACCTTTTCTATATTACTCAAAAGACTAAAGAAACCAATAGATAATATGATCAATTCTTTCATAATAAGTTCTAGAAAGAGCCTAACAACTAGAGTAATAAACATGAGTTGGTTGAAGCATTTTCTTAATAACTAAAACTTTATTAGAAAAAGTGAGCTTTTTTTCTTTCCATTTATCAACTTTCTTTTCAATTTTATTGACCACATAATTTTACAAAATAGTAAGATTAGACTTAAAAGAAAAGGCTATTCCTAAAATTTTAAAGACAAAATCTTTTTTTCAAGATTTTTTGAGTTTTAGAGTAACCCACTCATCAATATTGCCATTACAATAAATAGCATATTTTTGCCAATTGTTCTATGAGCTAGATAATATACAGTAATCCTCCACTATAGCTAAAAGAGTATTGATATGTTGCAAAGAATTGTTGATCATAAAAAAAAGAATCATATGCAAAATGCATGTTAAGTAATTGTACACCTTGATCATCAATTGAAATTCTCTTAAAAAATTTCCTTTGTAGATCATAATGCAGATTACGTGAAAGAAAATCTACAGCAATAATAAAAAGATAATGAGCTAGAGAACAACTTTGACGAATTGACTATTAAAGAAAAAAGGAGAAACTTAATCCAAAATTAATAGCAACTCCACGCTTAATGTTTGACATATCAAGGGGGTCTAGGAAGGGTCCATATATGAGTGAAAGCTTAGGTGTATTTGGTTACCTCATTCTTTACATGCTACTTTTGTAGCTTGTACTTATCATATTTATAAAAGATGTTTGATTTTGCTTGATTTGTGGAGTTTTACTTGAATGGATCCGTGGACTCAAAATCTCTAAGGATTTAACATCTATGGTTTCACCTAATCAAAGAGGCTCTAAAAAGAATCATCACCAAGAGACTTAATGTTCATCCTGCGAAGACAAGATCCTAGATAAGTTGTTAATAGGTGAAAGCCTAACCTCTTTCACATTACTTTACTGATGCTTAAAACCTATGCCTCGGAGATTCGTGATTCCAGATAAATTTTCACAAATTGTTCGTGTTGGGTTCCATTCAGGAACGCATACAAAAGTGCATTAAATCCGCAACGGGTATGTATTTCATACTATGCAATGAAATTTTGTCTGGATCTGTACATATACATTGAAATAGTCACCTTACCTTGCTTCATATTATTATTGCCTTGTTTTTGATGTTTGCATTGTGCATTAAAATCATACTTGTCTTCTCCCGCTCTGAATCTTCGATTGTTATGTGACCAGCAAGCAATCAAGATTCATGGCATCGGCATGAGACAGACCATAGAAAACAGGAAGTACGAATGAATAAACAAACACAGGGAAATCACAAAAGGGCTACTTTGGTAACCGAAGGCTGAAGTGCCGCCTGCGAGGTAAACATTGCATTTGCATGGATTGGCCTTTGGGAGCTTCAAAGTACCGCCATGACTGAAGCATTCACGCGTGTCTATTGGTCATTGCTAGTTCTTGCTCTTTTTCTCATATCTCNCTATTGGTCATTGCTAGTTCTTGCTCTTTTTCTCATATCTCTGCTCAAAAAAGAAAAAACAAAACAAGGTCATCGTCATGGGGCATGAGTCATGAACACGATAACTGATGGATGTTTGTTCAACTTTTTTTTAAAATCTGTTTGCTTATGGCCAACGAAGTCCACCAGCACATGGCCAATGGTCATATGCAAGCTCATGGCACTCTGTTTTTACTTTCCCCTTCATCATGACTAGTGCCAATTCCCTGTTGTCCGAAAGGTTTTTCATCATCGTAGGTGAGGTGAGTGACTTGGCTGTGCCTAGTTTAATTAAGTTGTGTCTTCTTATAATGTGGTTGTCTTCAACATGGCTCTATGGCACAACTCACATGTGGTTGAACAAAAGTATTAGAAAATGTTACTTGTTATATAAATTTGGTTGAGGCTTGAGGCTTAATTTTATTTTTTAAAAGATTGGATTGAGTAACAAAAGGGTTTCATTTTATTGCTATCATTTTGGTTATTGCAAAAATTATATGTTTAGGAAGATTATGGCTCTTGAGTAAGGAAATGGGTTCAATGCCCTCCATACCTTTGCAAATTTTCTTACTTCAGTGTAATGGTGATATTGCAATCTTTTGAAATTTTTAAGCATTAACAATATTTTGGATTTACATTGTACTTGTTCTATATTCTGCAATGCTTTTTTTTATGATATATGAGACTTTTAAAAAAAAAAAATTAATATATTTAAATTTTTTCTATCACATCCCCACCTACGAACCCATCCCCACTTTTTCTTGACGGCACACGTACCCGTACCCAAACACATTCAGAACCACGAATCCTTGATTTCTCACTTCCATCAATCAATCAGATTCTTTTGATGCATAGCTTAAAACCAGGTCTTGGAAATTAGAAAATAAGAACATCCCTAGTGAAGCGGTTGTATATTTTCTAAATTTCGTAAGACATCTCCATTTCCAATCACGATAACCATGGATGTTAAAATCGGATCAAAATTGACTTGATTTTTTTTCCTTATTTGCTCTTCGGCTAACCACAGCAACTTACAATTAAAGTTTGCTGTCAACAACAATAAGAAACTATATCAACTTTTTCTAAATTTTGGATCATAGTTATGATTTGATATTACGGGCTTCCCGTGGGTCCTCAAATTCCCGATGGAGCTGAATTTTTAAAACTGTATTCACAACTCACAAGCTCCATTTCATCGTGGTTCTCGGTTCGGCGCCAACGCAAAATAGCCTGGACTAAATAAGAGACAAGTCCAGGTACAGCCATCGCTAATCGGGCATCCGATAAGAGCTCCTGTAAAAAGTCTCGCACGCGACGGCGTATTTATGATAGCAAACGCCGCGTGGCATTAGCATTCCCGATGCAAAACTGTGTATATCCTAAGAATAAACACACCTTCACGTATATAACTAGTCCCTTACCCTCCTTCCCATGGCATTTTCAGCAGCGCAGTAGCCAACCATGAAACACCAAACTTGCAGGCGCCTGAGCTGCCTTGCTCTTCTGTGGTGCTCCTGGGCCGCCGCCGCGGTGGCCGTAGACGTCATTCTAGCCGGACGGCATTCAAAGACGCACCGAAGGTGTACATCATTCAGATGATGAACGAGCAGAGGCCAATGCTGTTCGCCGATACGCAGAGCTGGTACGAATCCCTCACCGAAAAGGACAACCTCGTCTACCGCTAGCACACCGTAGGACTGGCGGTTGCGGCCTTCAGTTCTCACGGACCCAACACGCTGACGCAGGAGATTTTGAAGCCGGACATCACGGCGCCCGGCGTGAACAACCTGGCGGCCTACAGCAAGCTTGTGTCTGTCACGGGGCTCGACTTCGACAATCGCCTCGTGGACTTCAACGTTATGTCCGGCACGTCCATGTCGTGTCCGCATCCTGCATCGCTGCGCTGCTTAAAGTGGCGCATCCGGACTGGAGCCCCGCGGCCATCCGGTCGGCCCTGATGACTTCCGCGTACTGGATCGGCAACGAAGGCCTGCCTATCACCGACACGGCCGTACTTGATCGGCTCTGGGCACGTGGACCCCGACAAGGCTCTGTGCAGTTTCTGTGCAATATCGGGTACTCGTCGGAGAAAATAGTCGTCCATCATTTGAATGGTACTCGTCGGTTATTACACGATAATCGTGCACGATAATCATTGAAATAACTTCGTGCGGTTTGTGTGCAATATCGGGTACTGGTCGGAGAAAATTCCGGCAAGTACCCGATATTGCACAGAAACTGCACGTAATCGACCATCATTCAGTCGCCCGACGAGGAACCGATATTGCAGTTTCTGTCTAATGCATAGTTATTTCAATGGTTGTTACGTCCATCATTTCAAGCAAGGAGTTATCGTTATAGTATTGCGTAGTATTGTGGATGATAATTATTTAAAATTATGGTAAGGTACTTTAAGACCTCACTTCGAGCCCAAGTCTAAAAATATTAAGTTACACCATCAAAAGAACGAAGCTGGATACCGTTAGTCCTTTTAGGACTTGTACCAACCTTTGTACTTTACATTGTAGAATCATGCTTATACCATATTGCTTATAGAAAACTAAAGAACTTTAAAGTGACTTAAGATGTTTTCTTTTCATAATAATATGTAGAGACTTTTATAATAGTAATAATAGTAGAATTACTATGAACAAATAACTTTATCCCTTAAATTGAAATATATTATTGTTGTCTTATGTTGACTTTTTAAAGTGAAGTTAAGGAGGTCTATGGCTTATGTGCTTATTTCTCAAGTCATAGGACGTGGGCACTACCATTTGAAAGAGGTGATGATGCTTCTATGTAAAAACCAACTTCTTATAATTTTAATAAAATATGGTATTCATCTATACTTATACATACATGCTTTGTGCAATGGTACTTTTCTCTACCTAAGCATGGTTCAACACCATCCTTTGGTCCAAAATCAATTAGATAATCCAGAGTAGACCCAAGATGGACTATGCCTGAGCATCAAAGCCAAAGCTCCTTCACAAGCCTACATATCCTTATGATGGTTGTGATAGCATGGAACCCTTTGCTCCTTTGGCCTCCATTCCAAAGGAAAACAATCTTTGATCTACTAACAAGACATGTTTTCCTACACTCTCCCTTGCTAGCAATGTCCCCAGAACTTAAGTCTTTGTCTATACACACCTTTAAACATGGAGAATACTATGAATATCAAGGGTATTGAACAACTTAAAATCCATTTGATAATTATAGAAAATAAGATTCAATGGCTAAGATAATCCATTATAAAATCCAATTGAGATTTAGAGATGTTTATGCAATCGAAACCTTTGAGCGTGACATACTTGGACACATTACATAGAAATAAAGATCAAGATTACTCCCATCATTGCAACATCCACTTAGATTATTATTGCTTTTAATTGTTAATTATTTACTATTTCCTTTAGTTAACATTTCCATTTATTGCTATTTACTATTCTATCATTAAGCAAAATGCGTACACCTTAATCACAAGCATTTAAGTGTAAGTACTTGGTAATCCAATAATGTATTATTTGGCACACTTTATAACATACACTTGGCAATCCTAGAAGTAGTCACACAAAGTCCAAGATGTATATGGTACATTAAGAGTGGATACTCATTGCATGTAGGCTAGTTTAGATCTTGATTTCCTCTTTATCGTCATTAGGAGTAAGGCATAATTAGACAACATCATACGTCGCACTTTGGACTAAATCATACATGACGAAGCTACCACTAGTCCAAGTGGGAAGACAACGAACTGCGATTAAAGCATAATGATCCAGATACCACTAGTCCCATCCATGAAATTAGATCAAATCATGCATGAACACTTATGATTCATATGGTTGGGCATAGGGGTACCTTGCCACTCATCATTAGCATCATTGCTAGGGATGGTGCTTGTCATCTAGATTAGTTATATTATACACAATCGTTGTAAAGGTATTAATGATATATCTTTCAGAAAATATTAACTCACACACACCATAAACCAACAACAACGTCTCTCTCTCACATGGAAGTGACAATGCACTATATAGTGAACACTTTCATTGGAGAAATAACAAGATATACAATGAAGAAAATTGGATTGACCAATTTTATGTAGGGTTTTCTTATGATCATGATCACCCTTATGACACTCAATGAATACATTCACCTAAGGCAGACAATCTTGGAGAAGATGACATAAGTCTTGAACTAGGGAAGGCCTCAAGGCCTAAGACCTCGTGGAAACCAAGAAACAATAAATTAAGGGACCTTGGGAAACACCATAGAAGCCATGGTAATCCTTCCAATTCCTCATCTTCCTCTTTCCTCTCAACATCTAATTCTGATGAAGATGAATGTAGGTATGGAGATGAGGCTCCACTAAAGGGTCTGACTAAAAACTGAAATCGAACCCATGGGAAAAATCAAAGACATTACCATGAACATAGACAACATCATCACAATCAAACAAATAGAGATAGAAATTTTCCTCACAACTTGTTTGATGATGATGAACCCTTGTTGGCCAATAAGAGCCTAATGCATATCACAAAGGATATTAAGATATCTTGTAGGCATTGTAAAAAGAGTCAACTACCTAGGCTTGATATGGATAATATTCCCAAATTTGCAAGAGGCCATGATTTAGATCTACAACATCATTTACAAGCCTTCCATGATGTCTGTGCTTTCTACAACATTGGAAGTGGGTGGCAAAATCTTAAACCCATTTCTAAGACACTAATCAATAAATCCGAAGTGCAGTATAGATCATTGAGACCGAATTCAATTTGATGATGATCCACAATGCTTGAACTCTTCAATGAAAAATACCAAACCTATGTAAGGTTGTCCAACTTGAGGAGACAAATCCAAGAGTGGAAGAAAGAATAACATGAACCCTTGGACATGGCCTTAGATTGATATTATTCCCTATTGAATAGATTCCTAGGCCATGGGTTCTCCAAAGAAAGGTAAGTTTTTCACATCATAGATGGGCTTTGTAATGAAATGAGAGAGACCCTTGGAATGTATGCTCTAGGTCAATTATATGAGCTAGAAGCCCATCAAATCTGAGAACTAATTGAGCATGTGGAAAAAGAAGAAGGAGAGATATGAAAATGGGAGAATGTTGAAAAATATCAATGGGACCCAACTCATCACCAAAAGGAAGTCCAGATCTATGGTAAGGAAAATGAAACTGCTCTTAATAAGGTGATTCTACAAAAAATCTTGCTAATACAGAAGTCTATTGATGAACTTAAAGTAAAGCTTAATAGGATGTCTAAATGGATATATGAAGAAGTTACAACTCTTATTATGATGGTTTAGGAGAGGATTGTGCAAAACAAACTAGATGATCATAATTGATGAACTGTGATATCGCGTCCACAATATCAGATCAACCATGTGATGTCAGATACCCAATATCGTAGCCTGCCTCCTTGCCTATAAATAAGTGGCAATGCCCTTGGTTTCCACATGAGAAGTTAGTCCCTTAGCCAAACTCTTGTCAATTTTCCCTCCAGAGTTTGAATTATTTCTGCATGCCTACAGTAGGAGTCATAGAGTGAACGGATCTTTATTCGAACATTGTGTACCTGAGCACACTTTGTGTACGAAAATAAAGATGAACTTTATGATAAACCTTGCAACATACAAAATAGATTAATTAGTGTTAATTATTATTTAATGATTTCCTAACTAATTAATGATCTCTTTCACCTTACAACTCTCTTAGCTAAATACACTCAGTACGACCACTTCGAGCATGTGTGTAGCGCTTGGTAATCCAATAACGATTAGCATTTGGTTATCCCAGCAGCGTTGCACTAGTTTAGGATGTGTACGGAAAGTGGGAATGGATACTAGTGTTAGGAGTAATTAGAACTTAGCTAATGAATAGTTAAATTAGATTAGTTACTTAGTTATCTCTCTCCCCCTCCATACTAGCATAGGAATAAAACACATAAAAGCCATAAAAATCATATGCCTCAAACTTACTTAACCATACAATCGTGACATATAAGTAAGTTTGGGAAGACAACGATTAACCAACCTATTAATGATATGACCAGGCGAAGGTTTTTGATCACTTGTTTATTACCTTTAGCAGACTCTTTTTTTGTTGCAGAGCAAGTCTTGCGTTGATGATTATCGATTTTCCATTCTTAAAAAACGTGTATTCCATCTCGGTGGGCAATGGTTTTAGCTCTAGAGGCTCTTGTTTAAATTTCTTAGGAATTTCCAACTTCCCCCAATTGATGTTTTCTAAGTTAGGACTGGAAAGTTGGTGGTGGACTTGCTCTAATGCATCTATGCTATCTATATAAGCACAAGTCAGACCCTCAGTTAGTTTCATGCATATAAGTGAGCTGCTTTCTTGATCAACTATCAGCCACTGGGTGTTTTCTTGTCGTGTGGCTGCTACATACAAGCACCTTTGTATGTTGATTGTTTGTGCACACTAATTGCATGTAGGAAATGTTAAACTTTGCACCACCCATGATCTCTGCACATAATTGCACTCTGTGTAACTGTATGCTATGCATGGAATCTTCTTCTTCTCAATCTTTCTGAAATTATTTTTCTTAGATATTTCTAGAGAAAGATCATGGATATCTAGGGACACATCAATAGTGCTTAGCCATGCCCTTCCCATTATGATTGGAAAGTCCCCCTTATTGTTGTTCACTTGAATCACCAAGAAGTCAGCTGGATACGACCATCCACAAACAATGGTAACAATGTCCTCCACTAATCCTAAGGAAACATTGATGGACTGGTCAGCCCACTCTAAACGGACGTTGCTCTTTTTTAATGGGGGCAGGTTCTAGGCCTTATACATTTCTTGGGATATTACGTTGACACCGGAACCTGAATCCAAAAGAGCCTTACATGGTTCATTCCTAGTGATTTGTAGATATATTAGGGGACTCCCAGGATCATAGAATTTCCTGGGAAGATGGCCAACTTTGATCCAATTAGTAATGACATGTGTTAACATGACTGTATGCGTTGAGTGCAGTGTTAAGTACGAAGGGGGTTCTGAAGCTTTATTTGATACATAGGTGTCCAAAGACTCAGTCTCTTGGGGTTGCAAAGGCTTGGTTGGACTGTTGGTTCTGAAGAAAGATCTTTTCTTCATACGGTTGTTAGAACCAATAGTAGGTTGAGGATTAATAGCCCTTATGGCATTGTGTTGTTGTGGTTGAGTAGGGAGTTCACCTTAAATTTTTGGAGAAGGTGGTAATGGAGCTATTGGTGGGAGAGATGCAGCAAGATTGGAAGGATGGTACACTTGTGGGATGTCACCCCTAGGAGAGGGAGTCCTATAGTACTCGTGGGCTTAGTAGTGATGTTGAGGAGGAACGTGACCAATAGAGTCATGTGGAGAGATTAGGTGCTACATGTAATATCCATATGGGTCAGGTTACCGGTAAGGATATTTTTGCCTTGGTGGTGGCATTCCCCATGATTGTGGGTGTTGCCACTGTTGATGTTGCTCAATTGGTTGTGATGGACTTCTACTTGGATAATACATTAAAGGTTGGTGGAACTACCTTGGGCTACCTTGGAGATCAGGTAACCGTCGAGATGTTTGCTATTTGTTTAAACGTGGATTAAGTGCATACACCCTAGACTCTTGCAAATGTGAGATCACTAGGCAACATCCCTTAGGATGGTCATATTGACATATCTCACATCCACTATCATCGTCTGTATTTGAGTCCACAACCTCTTTAATAATAGCAACTTTACCCTTACCCTTGTTACATGCATTTTCTACTTCTCTGTTTTTCTTTTTGTCATGATCACTACCTTGCTCTCTAGACTCCTCTACTACTTTGAGAATCTAGGGAATCCCACATTTGGTTTACCTTTGCTAATACTTTTGATGCTAACTTTTGGATAGGCAATATTTTCCTATTCAACATCTCTTCAAGTGGTGACTCTTCCTCATCCTCACAAAATCTTCTAGAGGGAAGGATCTCGGTTACAACCATAGAGGCTATTGAATCCAAAGTTGAAGTAAATAGTAAAAGAAGAAATCGAATAGCTTCTAAAGGCTAGGTTCATATACCCCATTACTGATAGCGAATGGGTTAGCCCCTTAGTAATCATGCCTAAAAAGGGAGGCAAATGAAGGGTATGCATAGATTTTAGGCTGCCAAACATGGCAACATTCAAGAATCACTTTCTGTTGCCATTTGTTGACCAAGTATTAGACATAATCATAGGGCATCACTATTATAGTTTTTTGGATGGATATAGTGGATACAAACAAATACAAATAGCCCTAGAAGACCAAGCCAAAACTACGTTCACCAGTCCTTGGGGAACGTTTACATACAAACAAGTGTCATTTGGCTTGTGCAATGCCCTTGCCCTCATTCAAACGCTTAGTTTTAAGCATATTCCAATAGCATATAGGAAATGGTACGGAAGTATTTATGGATGACATCTCCATGGAGCAAGTTTTGATCAAGCCTTGGATTGATTAGAGCAAGTGTTGAAAGATGCATAGAAACTAATTTGAGGCTCAACTGGCAAAAAAGCCATTTGATGGTCTGAGAAGACATAGTACTTGGGCATAAAATTTCACATGCAGGGATAGAGGTAGACCTTGAGAAAATCAAAGTCATCTAAGAAATCACCCATCAACTAGAAACTATTAAAGGCTTTCGGTCATTCCTTGGACACAATGGCTACTATAGGAGATTCATAGAGAACTTTTTGAAGATTTCCAAATCATTGGTAGAGCTAACGAAAAAGGAAATACCCTTCCGGTGGACCAGGGAATGCAAACTATTTTTCCAAACTCTAAAATAGAAGTTGGTAGAAACACCCATTCTACAAGCTCCTGACTGGTCTAGACTGTTCCATGTCATGACTGATGCATCCAACTATGCCTTAGGAGTCATACTAACACAGTTAGATGAGAAGAAATGTCCTTATTACATCCACTATGCAAGTAACAACATATCTGGTGCACAACTTAGCTACACTACTATAGAAAAATAATTAATGGCTATAGTGTTTGCACTAGAAAAATTTAGGCACTATGTATTCAGGTACAAAGTATTCATACACATAGATCATAATGCAATCCAGTTCCTCATGAATAAGCCAATGGTAAGCCCCCATATTATACGATGGCTGGTAATCCTACAAGATTTTGATTTAACAATGATTGATCGTAAAGGCACCAAGAACATAGTTGCCGATCATTTATCTCAATTGCATTGAGACAGCAAAAAGGATGAGTATTCCATTTTTGATCACTTCCCTAACGAGTTCCTCTTTGCCAATGTAGTGAAGAACCAATCACCCATGGAGACAAATTGGTATAGTAGCATTCTTACCTATCTCCTTACCCAACAAATGCCATAAGAGCTAGACCTTAAGAAGAAATGACAGTTTCTTCACAGAGCCAAGTACTTTATGGAGATCAATGGACAACTTTACAAAGTATGTACCAATGGCTTGGTTCGATGGTGTGTTCTCAATAGAGATCAATTGAGAGTTCTCCAAGATGCTCATGAGGGCCCTTGTGGGGGTCATTATGCTGGGAGATGAACAACCATCAAGATCTTGCTTGTAAGATATTATTGGCCTACCTTGTTTTGAGACACCCATGAATTCATCCAATCTTGTGAGTGCTGTCAACGTGATGGGGGAATGACTGCTAGAATGGAGGGTTTACAACAATGGATTCAACCACTAGAAACCTTCGACATTTGGGGAATCAATTTCATGGGGCCCATTACACCAATGTCCTATGAAAAAGCCTACATTGTAGTTGTGGTAGACTACTTAACAAAATGGGATGAAGCAACTACTGTTAAAGATTGCACATCATCTATAGATGCACGATTTTTTCAACAAAAAGTTGTCAATAGGTTTGGTGTGCCACGTGCACTTATCTCAGACAATGGAACACACTTCATAGGTGCAACTTTTCAGAAGTTAATGAAATGCATAGGGGTTGAGCACAAATTGACTACACCATACCATCCCCAAGCAAACGGTCAAGCCAAGGTTACCAATAGGGAGATTATTAAGATAATGATGAGAACCATTAGAAAGTATAGGCGAGAATAGAGCACTAAGCTGAATGATGCTTTTTGGGCATGCCGCTCCACATGGAAACTCCCTATAGGCTACTCTCCCTTAAAGTTAGTGTATGGAAAACTTCCAATACTCCCCATCCAAACTGAGCTCTGTACACTAGCCACAACATATGATTTCAACCTTGACCTTGATCTAGCACAAAAACAAAGGTTGATGACTCTTAACTTGCTAGATGGGAACCAACTAGCTACCTTGTCATCTAATGAGTTGCACAAGGCATTCAATAAATAATGTCATGACCAAAAAATTAGGAAAGTTAAGTATCAACCAGGAGATAAGGTTCTCTACTAAAATCCCACACATGTGTCACAATGTACTAAATTTCAAACATTGTGGGAATGACCTTATATTATCCATGTCACTTTTCCTTAAGGAGCCATGACCATATATAAACTTGAGAGCCCAGATAAGAGACTTTTAGTTAATGTGCAACAAACAAAACCTTTCCATGAGTTTAGGATGGCTAGAGCATATGCTACCTTTGCAGGTGGACAACCTTGCTCATTATTTTGAATCTCCTTCTTCCAACTCAATCATGGGGGAAATGGCCACCTCTGCTAATCATTGAAGGCCCTCAGTTCTTTTTAATTTTTTCTTTACATGCTTTTGTTTTGCACATTTCTTTAATCTTTCTTGTTTTTGTTCTACATCATCATTCTTATTTTTACCATTTATTTGTGTGATTACTTTATTTTTTTTATCACCCAATAAGTGTTCATGATGGTGGTATGAATAATATCATATTGATTGCTAATGTTTGATTTTTACCTTTGAAGTATGATGTTGATATTAAGGTATAGTCTTATTGATCAAATAGGAAATGAGTCCACAATGTTCATGCATCCACAAAATCCTATGGTCTCCCTTGTCTTGGAACTGTACAGTCCCTTTCTCTAATAAAAACTATTAACGAATTGCTGGCTGGGTATTTCTCAAACTAAGGAAGGACTCAAAGGATGAAAATGGTTTGACTTCAAGGGGGTTTGATGCATTTGTGTTGGCTATTCTCTTAAGTTCTTGGATGCTTTTTCCTTGGGTTTTCCACTATTCTAACCATTCATCAAATCATCAGAAACTAAGTACATAAAAATAAGTCTTTGCATGGTGTGGTTCTCATGTAAAAAAAATGGTGAGAATTCAAAGCACACCCCTTAGACACAATAATGATCTTGGGCTACATGCACTAGTTATGGCACAGGAAAGACATGTTACCCATGCCTGAAGGTTCTCTCTAACTAAGACCCTTTCTCGCTTCCTGGTTCTCCATCTCATTCTCTGTAGAATGGTGGTGACTTTTTGTAGAGGCATTGTTGTTACTTCAAGAGTATAGGCTGGTCAAATGTGTTGATGCGAGGTCATTGAATGTGGTTTTTTGAGCGTAGATTTGGAATGATTTCTACTTGGTCACATTAACCATAAAACACACACAAGGGACTTTACATGACCTTATTCTTGGGTTTCCATTCCATTCTCTCCTCTCCACCTTTCTTTTCCATTCTTCACCTCATTGCCGATTTTATTATTAGTATGTATCTTGGTTGATGCATTGTTCTTCCTTCGTAATTTCTCCTGGGTAAGTTTTTAACTCTTGCTTCCAAATGACATTCCTAGAGCCTACGGACTCTTTAGTTTGTGGGTCTATTAGGGCATCAAGGGTGATGAGTGGCGAGGTACCCCTACACTCAACCATATGAATACGAGCATGCATGCGCGATCCGGTCGAACTCCGCAGACTAAATGCCTTAACACCACAAGAAACACTTGGGGTTAATCGTTCGTTGTCTTCCCAGGCTTGCTTGTAGGTGTCACGGTGTATGGTTAAGCAAGTCTGAGGTATATGATTTTTTTGGTATTTTCATGGTTTATCTTCTATGCTATGAGAGGAAGGGTTGAGAAAACTAAACTAACTCTAACTAATGTCCTAGTCTAAATTAACTAGTGTCAGCATCCGTTCCGACTTACCGGACACACCCTGAACTATGCAACTGTGGCTTACCAAAAGCTAACCATTACTAGGATCGCCACACGTAACGCAAGTGCTCGAAGTGGTCGTACTGAGGCACCTATTTAGCCTAAGTGTGATAAGCAGCCGATTGCTTAGCCAGCCGTACACACCCGTGGGTGCTCGTAACTAAGTCGTACTTATCACATGTTCTAGCCTAACAATGAGCAGCCAATTCCTCAACTAGCCATACACATCGGACTACCACTGGGATTACCAAGCGCAGAACCCTAGAATACGCTACTGGGTTAACAAGCAGCCAATGCTCTTAGTTAAGTCGTACTCATGCGTTGCGTCAAGCAGCCGATTCCTTGATTAGCTGTACATGTCTGTAGATGCTCGTAATCAAGTCGTACTTGAACACACTAGGAAAGCAGTAAATAAAAACAATAAATAAAATCCACGTGCTGCAAGGTTTATCCAATCAAGTTCATCTTTATTGCCGTAAACAACTTGGGTTCAGGCTACAAGTTGCTCGAATAAAGAGCCGTTCACTCTAGGACTCCTACTGCGGGCACATGGGGAAAAATTCTAACTCTAGAGTGATCAATCTGCTAGAGCTTCGCTACTTCTAGCCAGGATTGGGAAATGAAGGGAGTGCTGCCTCTTATTTATAGATATGGTGGCGGACCGTGATATCGCGTACATGATATCGCAGGGAAAGATGTGATATCGCGTACGTGATATCGCCGCACAGTGCATGTCGCGTCTCATCATACCCCCATGACTGAATGAAAACTCGTCCTAGAGTTCCTTACAATGATATCAGGTAGGTATGGGATTATTAGGGAAAATAGAACTAATGAGGTGACATGTGAACGGTCTTTATTACAAGACTTGACAAAACTGGTGTTCATGACAACAAGGGTGAACACCTTATTACAATGACATCAGGCCATATTTGGCAGTTGAGAGAAAAGAGGAAAGAGAATAGAAGAGAAGAAGAGAGAAGAGTCTTGTTGCTGCCAACGCCTAGATTACGCCTTCTGTTGTCCATTCGTAAGTGCATTATCAATTCTGCTCCTTTCATAGCGGCTTCAATGCTGCTCCACTCCAAGTGTTTGCTCCAGATCCATTCCGTTGTTGTATGATGGCCATTTGCACCCACAACACAATCATATATTAGCAAGGGTAATTGAATCATTAAGTAAATCATACCTTGCTTCAGTTTAGGTTCCTTGGCTAAGTTGTGGTATGGCTAATATGGATCCGGGAAAA
>MNCI01018412.1:53302-80359 GCA_015680685.1 Gnetum montanum
TGTAAACTACAAATGACTTACTTTAAAGAGATTCAGCCAACTTTACCAAGTACTGTGAGTTGTTGAAAATTTCCTATTTTGTTCAACTACCTAATCTACGCAGTCCTTATAATACCTACCTATAATAAATAAAATTTTGTAAAAACATTTGAGGACAACTCCGCAATCTACTTCTAATTTTCCCTAGAGAAAGAGATAGTTCCACAAGAAAACTAGAAATAGAGCAAGATTCGATGGAAATAAGTAGAAAAGAAAAGAAAGTAGATTTGTGTAGACCTCAAATATTTAAACAAGGTAAAATGACACGAGTAAACACTTCACAATAAAGCTATCACAAATTCAATATCTACGAATTGTTCAAACTTCCAAGGCTCAAACAAGCAATATCTTCAAGGCAATTCTACTATGCTACCAAAAATTGCTGCGTAAACTACCACGTACGAGACTCCATTTTGACTAGATAATAGATGTCAACGATTGCATTCAAACAGAACCTTTAAAAGACTTGACAATTTCTGATTGAAATACCACGGGAATTCACTTTAAAGATAAAAAGAAGCTATTCTGGTCCCATCAAAATACCAAAGATTTTCTGAACCCTCTCGACTACTGAATTGTTCAACGGCGTGACTACAAACAGAGGCTCTCTTACAACAATCCCAATAGCAGTTCCCACACGTTGCACAATAACAAAATTTACTACTAAAATGCTCTTAAGGCTTTTAAACACAAGCGCTTCTATGGCAAAATTTTAATAGAAATTTCTATCGGGCAACAAGAACAGTAAGAGCAATCTAAAAATCCCAAAATTACTTGCCAAGGATGATACTATCTAAACCACTAGCTAAACAATTTAAACAAAATAAAAAATGAAATACATAACTCACAGGACTATGACAAAGAGGCTGAAATCTTTACTCTAGCAAGCCATCTTACAAGCAATCGTTCACAATTTCTTCTTTACAAAGCTCTTCTCAAGACCCCAAAGTGTGTCTTCAAGTGAGAGCCCAAGTGCTAACTAGTAGCCTTCTCAAAATGTGATGTCAAGTCTTCTCCAAAAGTCTTCCAAGTGATCCCCCCCTCCTTTTCCTTTTGGCCTTTGAAGCCTTTTTATAGGGTTCAAAGGTAGGTAGGGAAGTTACATACTCAAAAATATCTCACCTAACTTTTCTCCCAAGTAACTTGGCCAACCAATTAGAAGATTACTTGCCCAACAAGCTAGGAGGAAGTTATGTAGTTAGGGAGTTAGGAAGTTATACATAAAATTAGGAGAATTTTATGCTATTAAATGTAATGTGATTTTTAAAATATCAATATTGCAAATATTTTTGTGGGTAGTAACTTATATGTTTTAAAATAATATTTGATTACTTAGGATAATTGAAGGCAAGTTTTTAAATCAAGGCTTCACACTATGGGTACTTCACACTATGGGTATATATCTATCTATATATATATGTATATATATGTTGGTTAATTTGGTTAATTTGTTAAAAATTTTAACCATCCTATGCTTTGAGCGGAAGTAATCAAATAATTTTATATACATCTGGATGAATGCAACAGAGTCATGGCTTTAAACGATTCTTCTTGTGTTCCCAGTAAATCGCGTAGATGCTCAATCACAGTTCTAGGACAACGGTGTAATCGGTTGGTTCGTTTTCTTCTTTCTCTTGTCTCTGCACAAAACCTGTAAGAACCGACACATGTTTAAATCAAGATTCAAAGTGCCATATAGAGCAAAACCGTATGTTTGAACTACCACCACACAATAAGGCCCTGCAAAATCATAACTGACGACCACCGCGGGAGAAGGCTCTGCAACTGCATCTGGCTTTGTTGTCGCATTGTGCGATGTTCAATCATTGGAGGAGAAGGATTTTTATTGGATAATGATGTGCTAAACATACTATTTTAAACAGAGGGTTTCGGTTGCCAGAGATTTTCATTTTGCCCCGAAATTGACTTAGGGCTTCCTGCATTTTTTGTTTAAAAATTTTCCTTGGATCGTCACCGCCATTGCCATTGATTGTAGAACTGGGGACTAATGTTTTATGGATCTGCATCTGTCGAAACCGTAGGAACCTTCAGAATCATTGCAGTCGCACCACTGAAATCACAACAACCTGCACAACTTAAAATAAAATTGGGGCCCCAACAAAACGTGACTCCTTTCTTCGTATATGGAGTGGAGAGGGTTCCGATTTTTTTTTGTACATATCCTGTGTTTATGGCAAAGATGTTTCATGCACCAGGATGAATGTCGCGCGACAGTTTGTGTGGGACTTCGGTGCACCTTGGGATCACCTCCAACGTTTTGCGCTTGTTTTGAATCAACATTTCAAGCAACGTCAATGGTGGCGGTGTAGAGCGACGGCTGCGACGGTGTAGAGCAACGGCTACGGCGGTGTTTGCTGGCTTGGCTGTGATTTTTCGGTGGCCATGTATTTCCCAGGAACATCGCAGTCTTCCTTTCCCTTCACTGATATTGCTAGATAATTTTTCAAAACAACCAAGGCATTGCTGATTTTTGTTTAATTTCTATTTTGCCAGGAGTTTCAAATGTTATCTTAAGGATACGACCGAATTTAATAACCGGGATTTGCAACTTAGTGCCTTCCATGTAAATAACATACTCCCTTCCTTACTGATTTTAATATCCCCTGATCTTTAACAAAGGAATAATCTGGCACTTTCATCTTGTACCCAAAAGGCTTCAACATCAAATTCTTTACCAGTGAATCAATCTTCTAAAAACACCCATCAACCCTCAACACTAAAGCTGTAATTTACTTGTAAATTTACAACCATAGATTCCTCCAATTTTGAATAAAATATTTCAACTGTTCCATGGAATGGCCAAATGTGCCAACAGGTAGAATGAGGCTAAGAAGCATGAAAAGTTGAAGGAATACTTCCACGACTAGTAGGCATGTATAAACAAATAAATGAAAAAGAGATCTAGATGGCTAAAGCCCACATTGGGTCCCTATCAGCATAAAATCCTAAGTGGTAGCCAATTCTGGATAGCTATGCTTTGGTCCACCAAGAAAAAGTAAAATATTAAAGACTTGTAGATTGAAGATTTGAAGGAATACTTGGCATTGTCTAATCTTAGACATGGAAACCTTGCCATGTTAATAGTAGGTTGACCTCACAATTAGCTAGAGAAGTAGGTAGCAACCACTTATGCATTATATGAAAAAGAGTTTGCGAATAGAAAAGATGCTTTGCAAAAGCTCCATATAGTAAACATGGAATTGAAAGTGGTTAAAGCTAGCTACCAGGGACAAAAGGATGTTTCCTTAGAACTAGATAGAAGATTAACAGACTATCAAGAACTTAGAGAAAAAGCTAAGGCCTTTAAGGAGGAATGACGATAGTTCATAGCTGGGTATGTAAAGGCCAATTAAATGTTTCTATAGTTGCCATGCCCTTAGGATGTACTAGCATTAGCACACATCGATTTAGTAGCCTAGATGGTACATGATCCAAGAACGAAGGAGGAAAAGTTGCAAGCACTGCTTGATCATTACAAATTTCCCAAGCTTGGTGACAAAGGAAAGCAACCAATGGAGGATCCATCGCGTCTAGGAACCACATGAGATTTTCAATTTTGTCTTGTAATATTATGTTCCATTTTTTTTACTACACCATTGTGGCATGTAAGAGTCAATTGTTTTACTTCTTTATTGTTTAAGTCAGTTAATAATTTCATACCTTCCCAATATTTTATAAAGAACTTGTTCCTAGTTTTGTTTAACTCGAGGATGAGTTTTCATTTAGTTGTGGGGGTATGATGAGTTGTGAATCTATTGGCTCCAATATTAGGTACTTGATGTCAAAGCCTTGATATTGGATACCCGATGTCAGAGCTAGGAAGTGATGTTGTATATTTGATGTCATCTCCTTTATGCATGCCTATAAATACAACACTTGGGTGCACAAAATAAAAAAGGAAATAGAGTTTTAGTTTTAGTTTTTAATTTTTGTTAGTCTTTCTTAGAGTTCTATTATTCCTAGTGCATGCTTGTAGTGTGATTTTTGTAATCATATGACACCTTTGTTTGAGTGTGACATTCTTAGACTTGTTACATGACTGGAAATAAAGATAGAGATTGCTCCCATCATCATAGCATCCACTTAGATTATTATTACTTTTAATTGTTAATTACTGACTGTTTCCTTTAGTTAACATTTTCATTTATTTCTATTTACTATTCCTATCATTAAGTGGAATAGGTACGAATTAATCATAAGAATTTAAGTGTAAGTACTTGGTAATCTAGTAGTTTATTATTTGGCACACCTAGTGACATACATTTGGCAATCCCATAAGTAGTTGCACGAATTCCAAGATGTATACAGATGATTAAGAGTAGATACTCATCACATGTAGGCTAGCTTAGATATTTTTTCCATTATTCATTAGCTTAATTAATTTACCTCTTTATTGTCATTATGAGCAAGGTAGAATTAGACAACATCATACGTCTCACTTTGGACTAAACCATACATGAAAAAGTTACCACTAGTCCAAGTGGGAAGATAGCAAATTGCGATTAAATTTAGATATCACAACTAGTCCCATCCATGGAATTTGATTGGATCATGCATGAATGCTTGTGATTCATATGGTTGGGCATAGGGATACCTTGCCACTCATCACCAGGTTAAGGAAGAAAAGGCTTTTTCTTTTTTATGAAAAATGTACCAACCTTTCTATTTGGAGTAAAACGCTTCACATGTGAACCTTTCCTACATTTGTAGTAATACATAGATGTACTTTTTTAAAGGCACTCATTTCTTTGTCTAAATCTTACACTTTCTACTCAAAGATGCATTATCATTCTTATAGTTCCTACTTGAAGATGTAGTTATAATTCTATGCTTCTTACTTGAAGACACAATCCAATCCTGCTCAAAGACACAACTGTAATCCTATGCTTCCTACTCAAAGACATAGTTGAAATCCTATGTTGTTTCTCAAAGGCATTGCATCAATGTAGACCCATTCTATAGTTCCTACTCAAAGATACAATTAGAACCCTATGCTCACTACTCATAGACGTAGTTAAGAACATATACCACCTATTTGAAATCACCAACTCTGATCCATCATTTACTTACAACCACATGCTCTTTTTTTCCTCTCTACCCAGAATCAATTTAAGAAGGAAGCAATTACACCAGGCCAACCACATTTCAATCCTCTTGGTACTTGCTACCCTAATTGAATACTAAACCCTTCACCTTATACTAAGTGGTTAGACCCTCATGAACCTATTGGAAGAAGTTCAAAAGTCTCATATCCTACTCTTTATCATCCCCATTCAATATCATCAAGTAATCATGAGGTTGATATACAACCATATTCAACTAATGATTCTCATTTGCTCTATTACCAAAACTTTTGATTTGAAGATTTTGTGAGCTCTTTTTGAGCATAATGGCTTCCATCACAGATGTAGCATTTTAAGCTTGGATTCCTCAAAGGATATTGAAAGAACCCTCCTAAATGTGATTTTTTGTTTCATGACTTCTACTGCTCTTAAAAAGCTTGATGTTTCTCATGCCGCCAAAATGAGTTTTGTTTGCTTTGTACTAGCTCAACATAAGAGCCTTTGAATCCACCAAAATACACATGTTTATCTCCTTTTTATGGGATTCATCAATATTCCTCTCACTAGTCATCTCAACATTCTCATTTTCATGCATGTCATATCATTGTACATCTCCTCATGTACATGACTATCCCGATTGTCGTTTCCAAGTAGACCATTATGAGGATTGGTACCAAGAGGATTATTATCAAGATTTTAGCTTCCTTTGCTTTTTTTGTATATCAAGGTAGCACATGAGTCATGAACAATGACTCACTATCATAAATCATGTATCCAAAATCACCACTAGCCTAAAATCATAAATCATGACTTTGGTACCAAGTGTAACAATACTGCTTTGGTAAGGCATTGTTTAACTGTTGTACCAGAAAAATTTGGTTGCTAGAAGATCAAAAGTTCATAGTAGAAACAATTTAACCTTTGATCCTAAGGGCCTCTAAGAAAGTTCATAGTAGAAACAATTTAACCTTTGATCCCAAAGGCCTCTAAGAAAGAGGATCCAAGGCACCATGGATGATCTTGTTGATCATCCAAGGACTTAGGAAGTGTAAACAGGCATAAAAAATTCAAATGAAAATGCAAATCCAATCTAAGAAAATGCATAGAAATGAATCATAAATAAACTTGCACAATAAATGAACTATAAACATTATTACAATAATGAAATATTGAAAGTACAAAAATTTTAAAATTATACAAATTGTGTGTTCAAATGCATAGGGAGTTACAAAGATGAAGCTTGAAGCTCGTTGAAGCTGATAGGTTGTGTTTTGTGATCAACCCCACAATCCAAGTACTTCCCAACTTCAATTTGCAAAACTCTTTACTGGTTCTCAGCTTGGATCTATAACCTTGGTGGTGATAATGGTGGAAACTATGCTTGAATGTTTGGAATTATGAAACTACACTGAGAGTCTCCAATGCCAAGGTAGTTGCCAATTTGCTCCAAATAATCTTCAAATGCCAAAGGTTTCAAGTGCTCAGGGTTGCAAAGATTATAAGAATTGCAAAACCCAAGAACTTATTGAATGTGTTCAAAAAAAAATTTTATAGGTTATATGTGTGACATCTAATCCTTGGATGTCATGGAAAATGTCAAATATATGTTATATTAGACATTATTTATAAGAAGACAATAGACCAAATGTCAAATATATGTAACATTCAGCATTATGCATAAAAGAAATAACAAAGAAAGTACTAAAAGAGAAAAAAAAGAATGTTTTATTGATAAGGAATAGTATATCTAGGCCATGCTCTGAGAGTTTTTGTTGGGGTTTTCTTCCTTTGGCATCTTATCCCCTTAGAGGCAATCTAGAATTGCCACCATGGTTAGGCCTACAATCTAGCTAGAAGGGATGGCTAGTCCACTTCTTGTTCTACTTTACCTAGCTCTTGTGACTTGCCTATATTGGCTCCACCACTCCATGCTGGCATAACCTCTTAGCCTAAGTATAAATGCCTTAGGTCAAACCCCCAAATATTACCTTAAGATACATGTTCCTTATTACAATGTGCCCTTTTAGGTTTGAATTATAGCTACCCTTTTAGGTCTTGTTAAGATAATGATAACACTTATTATGAAGAGGCACCATCTTCATTATGCAATAACATCATTTTGGAATGGGGATGTTACAATCTATCCCCTTAGGTTTCATTCGTCCTCAAACAAGTCCACATTCACTATCTTTTTCTAGCTCCAATGCTTCTTTTATGCTCCTATGCTCTAATAATTTGATTTCTTCTTTGAACTTGAAGTTGTTTCTTACTTATTCTGCAAACAAAATATATGTGAGAAGAATTTTATATGGAAAATTAAATATTAATTTTTTAAATATTTACCTCATTTTCTAAGATAATGACAAGAGGTGAATTAAATATCTACCAACCACCAATCACCAATCTAACTAGGGTCACAAAAAAGTGCAACTATTATCTGGTTACCCAAGTAAAGGTAGAGCAAATTCATTATTTCCAACTTCCATTACCTTAGATATTTTACTTATCTAATTGAAATATAAATTAAACAATGAAGAAAATAATGAGATTATAAATAAAAGTAAGGGTGAGATACTTCTTAATCTTAATCAACCTTATGAACTAATGGAAGTAATTGTAATTCTTTCCATAAGTGGTATATGATCGAATGGTCTTATTTGAGATGGCAAGGCTTGATCTTGACTCTTCTCCACTTCTTTAGAAATTAACTCTAGTAATTTGGTAACTTGGAAGAATTGGACATTGTACCAAATATAATCCAAAGTCTCAATAAAGAATGTTGTTGATCCATTCTTCTTATTCATAGCAGAGAAATTAGTAAAATGTGGTTCTTAATGAGTACTATCCATCAACATCATCTATTCCTAAATTCTAGGATCTAATTGATCTACTAAAGATTCAAAGTAATTAGAATAAGTAATGGCTAATGGAATTTCATGTTGAATTGATGGAAGCATCTTCTTCAAACCAAGTTCATCTTCCAAAGATTCTTTTACATATCTATATCTTAAGAATTGATAAACACCACTTCTAACTTTTGCATTGAAATATACACAAAGAATACATGGAATTAGATTAGTAACTTATTCTTCAAACTTTCCTCTATTTACTTAATCAAGTATGCTCCTTGGCATAGTCTGACATCTAAACATATTGATTTGACAATTAAATGTGTGTTGACTAAGATGGAATTTTAGAATAACTACCAAGGCTATGTGATTTTTTAGAAATCTTGACTATTCTTTATTTTCCATGGTTTGAATTTATGGAATTTTAAAAATCATATTTTCTAAACTCCATTCAAATCTTTATACTAATTCAAGCTTAGCTTCTTTATAAAAGATTATGTAGCCATCCATGTTGTGATTTTTGTAGTAGGCTAATTTGTATGGCTCGAAAGAAGAACTTCCACAAGAACCTTTTTGCTTATAAATACCTCTATATCCCACCTTTTCCAAGTTTGGTTGGAATTGGTATAGAAATTCCAATGGTAAGTCTTCTTTCAAGCATAAAAAATTAGCATTCAAATTTTGTAACTCTACTAAAATGCATGCATATTAATATTTGTGCCAATCCAAGTTCCATGGTGGACATAGCAGATGCTATTTCTCATGTGCTATGGATCTTGCAAGCATGTTGTATGTTGCAAATTTCATCCTCATTCTTGGATTCTCTATTGGACCATTACTCTTTCATCTATTGGTTGATAGAGAAATTTTATTGACACCAAGGTTAGGAACAGCTATTAGAGTAGATTAGTGTTGAAGTTGAGCAATGGCCTAGGTGAAGGCAGAGCGTGTTAGGATAACATGTAATGGTGGGTGGTGATGGTGATAGTGGTAGGAGGCTCATGCTGGTGATAGTAGCAGGAAAGTTGTAGCACCATGGGATTGGTAATGGGTGGTAAGCAGTGTACATGATGTAGGTAGCAAGGAATGGTGAAGTGTCAGCATGGGGACATGGAATGATGTACTAGCATAGGTCCAACATAGGTTTGCATGGCTATGATGGGTTTCTGTAGGGTTGTAGTAGATGAAGGATGTGATGGAGTAACAACAGAAGTAGACAGGCATGTGGAGCTGGTAGGTGTATTTGGTGTGGTGGTGGTATCTTTTCCTACCGCAGCCCATGGAGGGTCCCTGGCATAACTGATTCATGTGGGAGGGGGTGCCACCTATGTAGGACTAGTGAGGCCCTAATATGACTAGCGTAGCCTTCACATGGATCCACACAGCCCTCAAAGAGGTCTACGTGGCTCCCACAATGGTTTGCACAACTATTGCTATGCTAATGTGGCCCAAGAAAGGCTTGTGCAGTCCACGTAAAGAGGTAGCCTTGCACATAATTTCTACAAGTTTTGAAGCTAGAGGGTGCCAAAATAGGCTGTTACTATTTGCATTAGAGGGCACCAAAGGGGGTCATTATTGGCAACACTAGCAATGCTCGTACGGTTCCAAAAGGGGCCATTATGGACAATGTCATCAATACCCACAGAGTAATGGAGAGGGTTGTTATGGATGGTGTCATTGGTGTTCGTAGAGCATGGAAGGGGGCCATTATGGATGATGTCGTTAGTTTCCATGGAGCACCAGAGGGGGTTTTTATAAATGGTGTCATTGGATAGTAGTAGTATCATTGGTGATAGGTGATGCATGTAGCAGGGTGGCACAGTAGAGTGATGGGTGACAGTGGAGCACATCATGGTAGGGTGACATGCAATGGCGATAGGGTAGATGATGGGTAATGGTAGGGCAATACATGCATGTGATGTGTGGAATTTTGGAGTGGCAATCATGGTAGGATAGAGTGTTGGAAAGATTTGAAAGCCCTTAGATAAGAGCTATGCACCCTTATTAGGCTAGTGCAGTTCTTCGCAATGTTGCATGATTCTTGTAGGGCCGACATACCATGGAATTTTTGTTAAAAAAATGAGGCTTGAGGTCCAACCCACAACTTTTCATTTTTTTCATTTTAAATTTAAATTTAATTAAATAATAATTAAATAATTTAATATTATTTTTATGCACACATAACGAGAAATTAAAAACAATGATATCTTTCAAAACGTAAGTTTGATCGAGATGAAATTTGTATCATTGTATCAATGAGTACTATGTGTTTAACATAGTCTTAGGATTCAAAAACAAAGTTTACTTTTCCAGATTTTAAAAGATCCAAGTAGCTTATTTTATGAAAATTATGTTACCAAGGTGATATATGAAAGACATGATGACTTATAAATGATTCTAAGTTGCCTAGGATAATGAGTTTCAACAAAACAAGATCAATTTAGGTCATGGCTACTAAATTTTTTTGGAGAAACTTAATAATGACCTTAATCAATTAGTATTTACAAGATTTAGATGGGTAAGAGTTACCTAAGTTGGTGTATCCTTGTCTTACCAACATCTCTTGCAATTGATAAATCTTGATGAGGTGTAATTAGATCTTCATCGGCCAATGATATCCATGAAAGAATTTTGTTGGTTGGTGCAATCTATGTCTTTTGTAGATGCCCAATCCATTGTTCATGAAATCAATGGAATAGTATCTTTTGGCTTACATATCAGATATATGGTGCATCCAATGATGATCAATGACTTTTCTTATGTCATGGTTTCATGGTTCATCATAAGGTTTACATTGTAGTCAAATCATGGTTCTAAATGATCCTTGGGTTATGTTTTGCTTTGATACCAATTGTGACATCCCATTCCTCGATGTCATGGAAAACATCAAATATACATTATAGTAGAAATTATGTGTAAGAAGACAATATACCAAATGCCAAATATATGTAACATTTGACATTATGCGTAAAGGAAATATGCTAGCCTCATGGGACTACATTGGAATTGAGATAACTATGGTGGCCTTATGGCATCCACATTGGATTTTTGGAACTAGGATGAGAGTTATGGAAACTACGCTAGCCATTTTTGGGAAAATGAGCATCCAACAATTCCAATGCTGGGTGTAGGTGGTTCCAGCGTAATTTTGACTATGGCCAACATAAAACCCATGAAAACACCAAATTTGGTAGTTCCTAAGGCATTTTCAACATTCCCAAGTCCAAATATAGGCATGACATGACTTTTTCCACTTGGGAAGTATGGCTATAGCAACTTATGAGGCATTTTTAGCCCTAAAAATTTCAAGTATGTGAGATTGTAGCTCATGGACTACAAATCTTACATTTTATAATAAAATTCCAACCTCAAGTTTAATGGTGAAAGTTACAATGTCAAAATTTTCAACATGGATTTTCTTTGTGGTGTTTCATTGGCACCTCTTTGTTAATGTTTTGAGGATTAACTTGAGAGACATTGGCAAAGAATACAAAACACCATTGTAAGTCCACCACCAACATTTTCCTTCTACACTTGATTTTATTGCTATCGAACCATGTTGAAGAGCGCTTGTGATGATGGAATAAGGTTATGGTGAGGTGATAGAGGTTAAAGGCTACATTTGATCATGAGAGAGTTGTCATAGGATTAACAATGAGTTTCAAATGTTGACATCATGGTTACAGTTATGGCATTGACATTTTGGTTGATTGATGTGATCTTCGTGCTTCGTGTTTTGAAGTGTTGCTCACTTAGTCATGTTTTTGAGTAATGAACACTTCAGTTCAAGGTTTCTTTGTTTGTTAGGCTTCTCCCTTTTCTTGTTTGAAGGCATTGGTTTATCTTTTAATCTTCATTAGCCTTTTAGCTTCTTGGAGATTTGCTTCCCCATCTTTTTTCTTACAGGGCGAAACCTACATTGGGGTTCATTACCAAGGTTGGGTTTTATTTGGTTTTCCTACTGAATGATACATGTTACATTTAATGAACTTGATGATGGAGTGTGAAGAAGGAGATGTCACATGACCGCAATGCATGAGTGTTGAACATAATTCATCATTATTGTTCAGAGTAAGGAAGATCGTAATTAGGCTATGGGATTAGGCTTAAGAAGGGCTAATGGTGATGATGTGAAACAAGCACTCATGGTATGGTAGAATAAGCTAGCTAAATCTCATGCACTAAGATCACATGGTAACTTGACACCATGATGAGTTGCACCTTTTTGATGACTCCCAAGCTTCAACTTGCAAGTACAAATCTAAGAGAAAAAGAAAAAAAAAGATAAAGAAAACATGTTATTGCAAGATAATGCATAGGGACACATGAGACAACTAGCAAAAAAATTCACCATAAGTCACTATTATTACAACATGATGAGATTTGTACAATGTGCATCAGATTTACAAAGATTTGTAGTTCATTTATTATGTTGAATAGAGAGATCAAGAGATAGATAGACAATGTGCAAGCTTGCTTGCTATAGGTTGTAAAGGTCATTGATGTTAACTATTGATTTGTACATGCAAAGAAGACTAGGTTAGATGTAATATGACTTTAGATAGGAATGTTTAAAATTGGCCAATTCACTCCGATCCATGTCTACCACTCCAAAGGCTCTATTGTCATAGGCCTTGATGACCAAGACAGGCCCCTTCTAGTTAGCTAAGAACTTATCTACATGCTCATGAATAGTCTTGAGGACTAGGTCTTCCTCCTTGATCTTTTGTTTTCTTAGGTCATGGAAATGCTGTTACTTCTTCCTCTCTTATTATCATTTGTTGTGAGTAAGTATTTGTCTTTGTTGCTCTTCCTCTGAATCCAAGTCATTAGTACATAGCTCCTTATTCTACTTATCATTGATGAAGTTAGATAGAGCCACTTTGAGTGATGGAACCTACAGTTCAAGAGGTAAAATAACTTTAGATCCATAAACTAGGCTATACGAGGTTATATCAGTTATGGTTTAATAGGTAGTTCTACACATCCAAAGTTTTTGGATAAGCTACTCATGCGACTTGTGTCTATTATTATTAAGCAAGTTTATGATGGCCTTATTGCTAGCTTCAACTTATCCATTAGCTTGAGGGTAGTATAGTGATGAAAAGGAATGTTTAATACCTAGGTCTTGACAAAAGGCTTATGTTTCTTGGCTACTAAATAGTGGTTCACTATTCATGACTATGGTCAAAGGTATGCCAAAATGGGCTACTATGTTAGCTAGTATGAATCTACAAGATTGTTGAGATGTTGTTTTCCTTAGGAGAATAGCTTTAATCCACTTTGTAAAGTATTTGGTTCCAATGATGATAAAGTTATGCCCTATGGAAGACTTAGTTGTTATAGGTATAATAATATTAAGTTTCCATCATTGAAATGGCCAAGTTATTTGAGTAGTGTGTAACTTAGTTGGTGGCACATGCATTAGAATGCTATGTCATTAGTATGTGTCACAAGTTTTAATCTTCTATATGTAGTCACTTTCCATATAGGACTAGTAATAGCCTAGTTGTCTAATTTTAGTGACCATGGCTCTAGGTCCTATATGTCCCCCACATCTACCTTCATGAACTTACTCAAGTACTATGTGGGCTTTGGTTTTTCCCAAGCACACTAACAAGATGCTATCATAGGATCATTGACATAGTGTGTTATTTCCTATAATGACATATTATTCTGATTTTTTATGTACAATGTCCTTTTGAGAAGTATTCAAGCCTTGTGACAATTCACCATGCATCAGGTAAAACTTGATGTTGTCATACCATTCCTTTTGAGGAGTGGTGTTGATAGAGGCTATAGAGTCACCTTTAGTGTTCTACATAATGGGAATAGCATAGTTTATAGTTAACAAAGGTAACTTACTAAATACATCAAGCATCACACTTAGGGATAATGTTGCAATGGCATTGGCTAATGTGTTCTCAATTTGGGGTATATGTTGGATACAAATACTTGTAAATTGTTGCATTAGTCTCCTACCTAGGTCATAATAAGCTTGTAAATGTTTGGCTTTACATGCATAAACCTCTATTACTTGGTAACCATAAGTTATGAATCATCTTTTATCATTAGGCATTTGATTCCTTGGTCATGAGCTACCATCATCCCCCTAATTAATTCTTCATATTCCACTATGTTGTTGGTACATGAGAAATGAAAATGATAAGAGAAGGATTGGATTTCACTAGAAGGTGAGGTTCTAATGGTAGCAGCACTAGCCCCATGGGTAGTTGAAGCTCCTTCAAGATGCATAATTGCCTTGTATTCCTCAGATACTTCACTAATAATGTTAACAGGCTCATTAGGGAATTCAAGGTCAGTGCTTACATGGTCTTTCATTGGGGAGATGGTAAGTCATGCAGCTATAGCTTGGCCTTTCGTTGAGATTTGAGAGATGTAATAGAGGTCAAATTTTGCTATTATGGCTTTATAATAGGCTATACGATTACTTTAATATATATTGGTCATTATGACTTTAAGAACATTACCCTTCCAAATGACATTGACTTGGCTCCTAGAGAGGTGGTGTCTCCACTTCTTTAATGAGAAGACTAGGGCTAGACACTAGTTCTCCACTTTGGTGTATTAGGTATCATAGAAAATTAATGCATGGCTTAGGTAGTATACTAGTTGCTTTGCTTCATTGTCTTGTTTTTGATAGAATAGGAAAGAAATGGATGTCTCATTGAAAGGTATATGTAAAAAGGTTTATCCTTTTGCAATGGTTAAACTATGGGTAGTTATGCCAACTCTTTCTTGAGGTTTTCAAAGGCTTTTGGCATTGAGTTGTCCAGTCATAGTGAACTCCTTTAATAAGCAAGTGTTGCATGGATTTTAACTTATCTATAAGCTTGGCGATGAACTTGTGGATAAATTTTAATCTACCTTTTAGTCCCTAAAGCTTCTTAAGGTTATTTGGTGCTACCAAGTTGGATATGACCTTAACCTTATCAGGATCAACATGTATTCCTACTTTGAATACTACAAAGGTAAGCATCTTACCAATTCTAACATCTCCTTGGGGTTAATCCTAAGCTCATATCTAATACATCATTTAAGCACAAGGTTAAGGTCATGTGCATGGTCATTAGCAATTTTAGATTTAATGACTATATCATCCATGTAGTCATTAAGCAATCCCATCATATAATCACTAAAGATATATGTCACGGCTTGCTGATAGGTTGCACCTACATTTGTTAGATCAAAGGGCATTATAGTGTAGCAAAAGGTTCCCTAAGGGGTTAGAAAATTTATACAAAGTTGATGATTTGGGTTAATCCTAACTTGGTTGTATCCTGAGAACCCATTCGTGAAGGATACCAAGGCATGTCTAGCCATAGTATGGATAAGTTCGTTAATATTAGGCAAAGGGAAATAATCTTTGATAGTTTCCTTATTTAGGTCTCAAAAATTAATATAGGTATGTATACCCCCATTTATCTTAGGAACTACCACTATGTTAGATACCAAATCTGCATAATCGATAACTTGAATGAAACCAACTTGATACTGTTTCATGATTTCATTGTGAACATCTAGGGGTAAATCTATCTAATCTTGCAAACTTTTTACTTAACTGGGTTAAGACTTGATACTGTTGTTATGTTACAATATGCATGGGTCAAGACTTGACATATCTTCATATGACTAGGCAAAGACCTTGATGTTGTCTTGGAGGACCTTGGTGATGTGTTAAGCCTATTGAGTTTCCAATGAGGAAATTAGTTTTAGTGTTTTTCCTCACCACTTTGCATCATGATAGGAACCTCAACTAGAGAGTCTCTAGTAATGTTGCCAACCTCAAGTTCAAGGATCTTAACTAGGTGTTCTAGCCATTCAAGAGGTTTCTCTATTGAGGCTATGTGATCAACAAGGCTCTCAGGCTCAAGATCTAAGTAATTAAGATCAATGAATCGTTCAACATCACCATGAGGCTCATTTAGCCTCAAAGGCTGATTGAATTGCTTCCAAGTGTTCATCCTCCAATCTTTCATGTCAACTGTAGAGCATTAAGCATCACATGTATGATAAAATAAGTAGATAATGCCAAAAAAATATAAAGTACTTTAGCAATAATGCATGGATAAGCCAAAACATGTTACTCCAATGGTCAAACAAGGTTCAAACAAGGCTAATAAAGGTTGCAAGAGGTTGGAAAAAATAAATAGGGTGGAATCAAGGCTAAATAGTGTGAGGTAAGGTTGAATGAAGGATAAATAATGATAGAATGGAGTCAAAGGAGGACCAAATGATGGTCAACCTCCATTCTATGATGTTCATCAAGGTTAAAACATGGCTAATGGAAATCATAAAGAAGAAGGAAAAGTAAATAAGACAAACTAAACGCATGATAATATGAAATAAAGCCAAATGATAGGCAAATGGTGGTAAATGAGATCAAATGAAGACCAAATGATGATCAAACTCCCATCAAATGATGTTCTAGATGGTTGAACAAGGTCATGTTGATGTCCAATGGTATCAAATGATGTTAAACCAAGTCAAAAAGGTTAAATGATGCCAAATGATAAAAAAATTTGGTAAAATTAGGACGGAATGATGCTAAAAAGATGAAAATGAGACCAAATGATACCATCATAAAGACCAATAATGTGTAATAATGTCAAAATAGGTCAAAAAAAGTAGAATAAGGCCAAACCTATTAAGATGCGTAACATGGGGGTAAAACATGATCAATATTGATTAATTAAGGTCACATTTCTCTAGTTTTAGGCCTTAGTAGAAAATGGTGAAAGGCTATAGGATTGATGGGAGAATTTGGGCACTTGGGAAGGTCATTTTAAGGTTGTTAAAGGTAATAAAAAAGACCCCTCTTTTGCAACTATGCTAGAGCTATGCTAGAATCATGCTGGCCAGTGTTGTACTAGCAAGTCCTAGCATGGTTCTTGAAAAAAATGTGAGTTTCCAAGTTCTTTAGAGCTAGTTTTGGGATTTTGATGGTCTAAATTAATAGTGTAGTGGATTGGGAAAGGAGATTGATTAACTTTAGCATAGGTTTGACCCTCTAGAAATTCCAAATGCTATTAAGGACTAAAGACTACACTAGAACCATGTTGGCTAGCATGGTTTTAGCATAGTTGTAGGGAAAAATTTAATTTGTGATGTCTCAAGGTTGAAATTTATGTTCCATTAGCTTCCTAGGATAGTGCAAGGGCATTAGGATCATAGACTAGTCATTCAAAGGCCAAAATAAGTCACTAAAAGTGGTGTTTGAAGCCTTAAACCCTAGAACTATGTTGGCTAGTGTAGTTCAAGGTGGCCCCAACATGGTTTGATAAAATTTAATCTTTCTATGGTTAAAAAAAGGTCAAATGATATTTGTCTATAGGAGTTTAAGATTTTAGGCATCCTTGATTAAGTTTTAGGTCATTCAAAGTGCTATGATAAAAGTAAACTATTCTTGAGACCAGAACTATGTTGGGACCACATTAGCTCGTGTGGTTGTAGTCTATCCTAGCATAGTTGCACATGAATCTTTGATTTTGATTAGTTTTTGTGGTCAATTGACCATGTTTTAAGGTTATTGATGTCCATAGCTAAGGATTAGGCTTAAAATTGTTCATTTTTATGGTCATTGGAGTCTTGATATGGCCATCTGCCCAAGAACTATGCTAGTCAATGTAGTCCTAGCATGTTTATGGAAAAGATAATGAATTTTGACTATTTTAAATTAGTTTCCAAGATTTGGTGGTTTCTATAGACTCTAACATGGTTTTGTGGTTAGGATGATGCATTCAGAGGTTGATTTGACATGTTACTGGCTTCTTACTGACTTTTCATAGAGGAACTACATTGGGACTATGTTGGCCAATATAGTCCTAGACTCTCCCAACCTAGTCTCAAGGTTAAAATAAGTTTTAACTTGTTTTTGCTTTGTCACTTGGCACCCCAAGATTAGTAGAGACTCTAAGGAGGTGTGAAGATTAGGATGTGCCACTTTGAAGGTTATTTAAGATTTTATTGATTCATTTAATGGCCAACCTCAAAAAAGTATGCTAGGACTATGGTGACCAACATAGTTCTAGTGCCCTCCAATGTAGTTACTGAATAATCAAGGGTTTTGACATTATTGATAGGTTCTATGAGCTTATAGGGCTACTAGAATCTCTAGCTAGGGTTTGGGACTTGGTGTGATCATTCTAGAGTCAATTGGAAGCCTAGCTAGTGTTGAGAATATCTATACCGCATGGAACTACACTAGTCAATGTAGTTGTGCTTTTGGCTAGCATAGTTTCCTACAAATAGCTTATTTTGTTATGAGTTTTGACTTCCTTTGGTGCTTGGAACCTTCTAATGTCAACATATGATTTTTAGTTTTGGCATGAGGGTTTATTGGATTTAACATGTTGTGGTTGGATGGATTGGAGGTGAGTTTTGATAATGGTTGAAGCTTGGAATCCATTCTAAGGCTTATTCAGGAATTAATCCTAGCACAGTTCTTGTTGAAGTGCATAAATCATAGTGTATTATGATTTTTATTAGTTTATTTGGAAGGCACATAGTGAAGCCCATCAAAATTGTAATTGTCACTATACATTAATTTTTTCACTAACCTAGCACAGTTCCTACTTTTCAATTGTGAACATAAAGTTATGTGGGAGTTGTGTGGAAGTTTTGGGCAAGGTCCTTAAATTTTCAACACATAAGTGTGGAAATAATTTTCACATTATAGTTTTGTCAAAATCTAATTTCCTAGATTATATCCTATAAGTAGTTCATAGAATTAGAGCTTTCACATTGATTTCTACTTTAATAGCATCCATCCTCAGCATAGTTTTGCCAAAACTCATCAACAACTAGTGCAACTATAAGGAAGGTGTAGGAGGTTTGAAGATTTTTGCATTAACCTATTTAAGATCTTCAAGAGGAGTGTTTCTACAAGTAATAACCTAGCCCTAGAAGAGGTAGACACTACTACCAAAGGACTCTCCAACCTTTCATGGCCTTTTCTTGAAGAAGGATCATCCGTAATGACTGCCAAGTGCCCCTTTTCTTGGCCATTTTTTCTTTATTTCTAGCCCATAACCTAGGCATTTTATGTTGGCTAGGCTCATAGGTTGAATGAATTTTGGTCTTGAATGGTTCAAACATTGCATTTACATTATGGTTGATGAGTTGTAGTTTTGTTAGATGTGTTGACAAGGCCTTGTTAACATGACCTCATTGATGGGGTCTTGTCAATGAAGCTTGGTTGATGCATCATATCATGCATTGATGTGGCCCCATCGATGTAGTGTTTTTTTTTGTTTATAAATAGGCATGTACCAGTTACATTTATGGAAATAGAGATTGTAGTTGTAGTGAAGATCTTGCAATTTTTCCATTTGAACGTTAGAATTTTCCTCTTGAGTGCTTGCAAGAAGAGTCATTGAGTGTATAGATCTTTATTCCAGCATTGTTGTACCTAAGCACGATAGTGTGTGTGGCAATAAAGATGAGCTTTCTGATAAACCTTGTGGCACCTTGGATAGATTAAATATTTTATTTATGCATTTAATGTTTTTAATTATTTATTAAATATTTTTTAATAATTTATTAACTATTTTCTAGTAATTAAGTTAATCAGGAAATTAAGTAAAATAGATTACACACATAAGTACAACTGCTTCAAGCATAGCACATATTAATTTGGCAATCCTAGTGGCATTATTACTTGGTACACCCAGTAGTGTAAGTGCTTGGTCATCTAGCAGTGGATATGTGGGTTTAGGACATGTAGGGAAAGTGGGATTGGATGGTTATGTTAGGACTATTTAGACATTAGTTAAATTAGTTAAAGTAAATTAGTTAAACTAATTACTTTAATCTCCCTCTGAACACCAAACCATAAAACATAAAACAATAAAAATCAAATGCCTCAATTACACTTAACAATACCAGTGTATGTCACAAGAGTAATTGGGAAGAAAATGATTGAACTTAAGGCAAGATTCACTTCCTAGAAGATTGGTGCATTAGAAACAATAAAGTCCACAGAATTTGACTAGATCACGTATGAATGCTTTGTGATTTGTATGGTTAGATGTAGGAGTACCTCACCGCCCATCAATGGTCATGTGTAAATTGTGTTGTTTGGCCTTAGGGCCTACCTATGTTAAGTATAGAGTTTATCTTATACCTTATTTTGTGTGTTTTCTATTATTTTTTTTTTCTCCAAAAAAAGCAATACCATTTTTTTTAAATTACATAATTTTTAATTTTTGGGATCATGGGGTTGTTGTTTGTTTATCAATCAAGTTGATGGTTGAATCACAAATTTTTGACTTACAGTTAATTATTTTACCCCCTTGAATCTGGTAGTGTTGGCACTTGAAATAATTATTTTTGGCAATGTCCTAGCTTCCTAGGGATACTTAGGGTTGTTTGGAAGGGCTTGGCATATATTCTATAATTTTTAAATGTTTTTTATATTTTTAGTGCTTTTACTGCAATTGTTTTTCTGTAAGTTGGGATTTTTTTGTAAAATTTTAGCATGCTTCTAAGCTATTGTATGAATTATTTCTAAGCTTAAAATTGTAGTGTCAATGTTAAAGTTTCATTAAATTTCATGTATCTGCAATACCTAGACTTAGAAAATGAAATTTTAGTAAAATTTTAGCATTTTTTATGCATGTGAATTGCCTTGTACAATTGCAATTTCAATTGTTGAAACTGCAAACTTCCCAGTCTTGTACAAACAGTGTTGGTGCACTTTATGAATTTGTTTATGCATGGTTTGGCCTCTTAGTGGTTATTTACATGTTGTGTGTTGATTTTCAATAGTCCTTTTGAATTTTATACAAATGTTTTATCTAGCTTTGCTAGAGTTTTACTGTACCTGTTTCTTTCTACACTAGGATTTCTAGTCAAAATATCATCAAATTTGAGTTGGAATTTTATAGTTGTTGATGAGTGTGAGGTACCCCTACACTCAACCATATGAATATGAGCGTAGCACGCGCGATCCGGTCGAACTCCATAGACTAAGTGCCTACACGCCTTATGGAACACTTAAGGTTAATCATTCGTTGTCTTCCCAAACTTACTTGTAGTTGTCACAGTTGTATGCTTAAGTAAGTCTGAGGTATGTGAGTTTTATGTCTTTTCTGTTTTATCTCCTATGCTAATATGGTGAAGGGTGAAGAGACTAATTCACTAACTTTAACTAACTAGCTAAGTCTAAATTAACCTAGCATCAGCATTCGTTCCCACTTATAGTTCACACCCTGAACCAATGCAACCTTGGTTACCAAATGCTAGTTGTTGCTGGGATCACCAAGCGTAACGCACGTGCTCAAAGCAGTCGTACTAAGGCACTTAACTAGGAGAGAAGGGTTGAGAGAGATTTAATGACTAATAAAGCATTTAAATGACAAAAAATAAATAATAGTAAATAAAGTCGTAATTAGCCTAATCCATGCACTACAAGGTTTATCCAAGAACTTCATCTTTATTACCGTACACAAACTTGTGTTCAGGTACAATATTTGCTCGAATAAAGATCCATTCACTTTCGAGTTCCTATTGTGGGCACATGGAAATTATTCAATCTTTGGAGAGGTAAAACTACTAGAGTTTCCCTATTTTCTAGGCCTAAACTTGGAAACAGGGGAGAGCTGCCTCTTATTTATAGACTTGGCGATGCACTGCGATATCGCGGCCCATCAGTTATTCTTGTGGGTTAAATTTTGGTATAGCCTAGTTCTCATGATTTAAACGTTTTTTACATAAAATTTTTGTAATTTTTAATGGATATTTCCACCACAATATTTCCGTCAATGCTAATGGGTTGGTTTTTCTTAATTTTTTTGGTTAAATTTTTCTTTGGTCTTAATGGTTGAAACTTATAAATTTAGTTATTTGGTCATATTTGAAAATGATGATACTATGCTTACAGTTTTTTATTTAATGGTTGTTAAATTTTTTTATGGTTATACAAGGTTGTTACTATTATCACTGGTTTGTGCCAAGCCTACTTGAAGACCATCTTGGTGGTGATTGAGCTAGTTGGGTTGTTGTGTTGCATACATACACCAAGGTCCAACACCCCACCTACTAACATGGTGTTGGATTGTGGCTTCCTTTGGCTTAGGCTAGGGACTAAGGAGTTCTCAGCCTTTCTACTATAGAACTTTAGTGTGATGGTATGGTCGCACTTGGCATTAAACACAATAGATATTATCATGGAGGCTCTGCTACTTCATTCTACCAGCTTGATCATCAAGCTCATAGTTAATAATTCCAACACCCATGTGGAGGGTGACCAATTCCATGGCATGTATACCAAAGCACACGTAAGTTGTCCAAAATTTAGGACATGCCTGAGTTTATCTAATACAATGCCAAAAATATGTTACTATTTATTCATTGTTTCCACACCTTGTTCCAAAATCCTTCCAACACCAGCTACTATTTCGAAGGGTAAGTGTAGTTTTAAGTTTTTTGGTTTACTTGGTTTCATTAGGCCACTTGGATTTAACAATGTTTGTTTGGATTGGCATGTTTATGGGTATAAGGTAGATAACCAAGGATTGATCAAGAGTAATTAGCTTTTACCCCTAGCCTAAACAACATTGAAAGTCTTTGCCAAAAGTAAACTAGTGAGGCTCATAGTGATGGAGCAACTCAAGGATGACTTTGGTAGGTATACATCACACATGCTATTCTCAAATGTACAAGAGGTGCTTGGCTAATGGAATGGCTCATAGTTGTTGGGGTATTCTTGATTTGGATGCAAATACATGTATACCCCTTAGGATCCCCACGTTGCCTTCACCTACTAAGAAAACTAAGAATTCTTATTTTTTTATACGATATTAATATTTTCTAGTTATATAGTTATTAGGCTATCTAGGTTTTAATTATTTGGCTACTTTTATTAGTGTGGCTATAAGTTTTTTTTAAATTGGTTATGTTTATTATATTTTAATTTTGTATTAATGTGCCTATGTCAAAGCTAATGGGCTATTTTCATTGTGTTGTAGGGGTTGTGCCATTATCCACTATTGCTGTGATCACTTTAGGGTGTGCTAAGTAGACACTTTTCCTCAAGTTTGGTGAGGTGGATTCAGGGAAAAATAGGTTAGCTAGCCAAGCACCTAGGGACATCTAGGTGAGGATTTCTATTGTAGGATTGCTTGATTTATTCATGGCTCCTAGTCCAACCATACCTCATGATGAGACACGATTCGCATGAGTCGCGATATCGTGTAGGCGATATCGTGGCCTCCGCGATATCGCGTCATCCCCTACGATGTCACGTGTCCGTCACAAAATCTATAAATAAGAGGTGGCACTCCCCTTATTTTCCATCCTAGGCTAGAAGTAGGAAAACTCTGACATATTGATCACTCCAAAGATAGAATATTTTCCATGTGCCCGCAGTAGGAGTCCCCAAGTGAACGGATCTTTATTCGAGCAATATTGTACCTAAACGTAAGTTGTGTACATCAATAAAGACGAGCTTTGTGGATAAACCTTGTAGTGCATGGAATAGGATTTATTACCTATTATTTATTACCCTGCAATAGCGCAGCATGAGTATGACTTGATTACGAGAATTTACAGATGTGTACGGATAATCAAGGAATTAGCTACTCATCGCGATTAGATTCTCTCACCCTCAACTCCTAGAATGCGGAATGAGTATGACTTGATTATGAGCATCTAAGGATGTGTATGGCTAGTCAAGGAATCGATGCACATTACTCTTAGGGTAGTTAAGTACCTCAGTACAACCACTTCGAGCACGTGTGTTACGCATGGTGATCCCACTAACGATTAGTGTTTGGTAGCCGCGGTTGCATAGTTCAGGATGTGTACGGTAAGTGGGAACGGATGCTGATGCTAGTTAATTTAGACTTAGTTCATTAGTTAGAGTTAGTTTCTCAACCCTTCACCTCAATAGCATAGGAGAAAAACATAAAAGATATAAAAATCATATACCTCGGACTTAGTTAACCATACACTATGACAAACACAAGTAAGTCTGGGAAGACAATGAATGATTAACCCCAAGTGTTCCATGGGGCATGTAGGCATTTAGTGTATAGAGTTGTACTGGATCATGTGTGCTACACTCATTTGGTATGGTTGAATGTAGGGGTACCTCGCCACTCATCATTGGCGTCGTTGCCAAGGACTAAGTGTTTGTGCGCCATATAGTACATAAGGATATTATTCACATCATTGTGAGCCTTAATGAACCTTTAGGTTAATCAAAAGAGAAAATTTATATAATGGTGAATTAGCACACCAATAAAAATGTCTTCTTCTCATAAGAGCAACTCACCACCTAAGGACCATACACGAGACAATCGGCAACATAAAACACATAGCCAAAATCAGCCAAGTCCTAAATAATACAAGATAGTTTATACTCATCCCGATGAGTATATTTCAGACTTTACCTTCATCCTCCATCAAGACAAGCAGCTGCAATGGAGAGATTTGCAAGGTAACATCGTGTTACCCCCAGATCAATTAGTTTCTTGCATGCTTTTCCATGCTTTGGCACAAATAGGCATGACTGAATTATATGCTGAATACGTTATGGAAGACTTTGATACGAGGAATTATCATCCCACAGAAGCACAATGTATGAGAGACTCAAGCTAGGAGAGCCAACATACACTTTTGAAGGGCAAAGGTCCACATGTCCTTAGTGAAATAGAATATGAGGAACCCTTTATAACGGGTTCTTTAGCAAACAATGTTCCCCCTCCTAACGATGATGAGGAGGTTGGGTATCAGAACCTATGATCAATAATACATAACCATGGTTCTGATGCCCATGAACAATAACTGTTCACAGAGGGAACAACCACTCATGCTAAGGCCAGGCACTTAGATCGTCACCACGATCAGGGCCGTAGCAGCCGAAGAGAAGGAAAGAAACATCATTATGGTGATGGTTCCCCTTCTTATTTCCCTTCTTCACATCACTCATCCTCTCCTTCCACATCTGGGCACAGCCATCATGGACACAAGGGAAAGGATAAAGGTAGACAAAATGAGAGACCTCGACAGGAAATTTGAGAGAGAGGACAAGGGTAAGGATGTAGGGAGAGTAGGGAACAACGCAGACATCACAGGCATCATGAAAGAGATGATCATGATGAGCCCCTACTCGCAACCCAAAGTATGCTTGACATAACGGAGGCAGTTAGGATTCCCACAAGGCATTTAAAAGATAGTTGGATCAAACGTTTAGACATGAACAATATCCCACTATTTGAAGGTGGATACAATGCAAATCTGCAAAATCATTTACAGGCATTCCATGATGCCTGTGCATTTCAAAATATAGAAAATGAGTGGAAAAAACTTAAGTTGTTCCCAAGGACACTCACCATGAAAGAAGAGAGTTGGTACTGGTCCTTAGAACCAGAAACCATCAGGAGGTGGAGTACGATGGTAGAACTATTCAATGAAAAGTATTAAACATACTCCAGAGTGTCCAATTTGCATAAGAAGATCCAAGACTAGAAGAAAGGTACTCATGAATCCTTGGATGCTGCCATGGCCCGCTACTACACATTGTTACATCGTTGCCCAAACCATGGGTACGCTCAGCGGGATCAACTTCGCAACATCGTGGATGGGCTAAGGCATGAAACTAGAAGAGCCCTTGGAACTTATGCCCAAGGGAGACTCTCACAACTTAGATCCCAAGAAGTACATCACTTGTTAGAGCAAGTAGCAAAAGAAGAAGGTGAGCTACGAAAAAGGAAAACTGCGAAAGAGTACAACCGTGATCCCTCTCTTTGGAAGAAGGGAGTGAAGTTTTGCAATGAAGAGGATGAGTCATCAATCGAAAAGTTGGTGAATAGAAAGACCTTGCTGCTTCAAAAGCTCACAATAGAAATAGCGGCTAAGGTAGAGGACGTATGGAGTTCCTTAGACGCTATAATTGAAACTGTCTTAAAAATTGTAGCAGAGTCTAAGGTAGAACAAAGTAGTGACAAAGGTAGGACAAAGTGGAGAGATTTAGGCCCTGCACATAACAAGGGTAAGGGGAAAATCACTAACTCTGATGTGGTTGTGGATTTAGACACAGACGATGACAGTGGATGTGAGATCTACCACTATGACCATCCTAAGGGATGTTGTCCAATTATCTCACATCTACAGGAGTCTGGGGTGTATGCACTTATTCCAAGATTCAAACAACGGAAAACACCCTGAAGGTTACCTTATCCACAAGGTAACCCAAGTCAGTTCCACCAACCCTTAACATATTATCCAAGTGGAAATCCACCACAATCCATCGGACAACATCAGCAATGGCAATACCCATAGTCATGGGGGATGCCATCACTGAAACATCAGTACCCTTACTGGTAGCCTAACCCTTATGGATATTATGTGCAGTAGCCAATTTCTCCAAGTGACTCTATGAGTCACTCAACTCCCCACCATCACTACCAAGTTCAGGAGTACTTCAGAAGGACTCCTTCTCCTCCAAGAGACACTCCATACCCACACCATTCTCCAAATCCATCCACACCTCTTTCACTAGTAGTGGTTCCCATAACACCTCCTGCTTCAACAATGCAAGGGGAACTTCCTATCCAACCACAACAACATCACGCTGCGAGAGCTATAAATATCCAACCTACTGTTGGTTTTGACAACTGTAAAAAGAGAAGACCTTTCTTTAGAACCAAAAGCCTAGACACACTCTCACAACAATAAGTAGTTGGGCCATGTACACTCCTCCACCATGTAACACTTCGGAGCACCCTCCAGTCCAACAAATCTTAACACATATGGTTATGTTAACACATACCGTAACTGACTGGATCAAGGTAGGCCACCTTCCCAGGAAATTAACTGACCCTAGCAGTCCCTTAATCTATTTACAAATCACTGGAAATAAACCACATAGGGATCTTCTTGACTCAGGTTCTGGAGTTAACTTAATTTTACGAGAGATGTATCACGCCTAGAACCTATCCCAACTTAAGAAGAGAAACATTCAACTGGAGCTGGCAGACCAGTCCATCACCATTCCCTTGGGATTGGTGAAGGACATCATGACCACTGTGTGTGGTTGGTCCTACCCAGCTGATTTCCTA
>MNCI01018412.1:81577-96623 GCA_015680685.1 Gnetum montanum
TTACATTAATCATAAAACACACAAGGGGTTGTACACCACCTTGTTCTTGGGATTCCATTCCATTTTCTTCTCTCCATCCTTCTCTCCATTGTTCACCTCATTGATGGTTGTATCATTAGTGTATATATTTTGGTTGATGCATTGTTTTCTTCTTGGTAAATTCTTGTGGTTAATACTTTAACTCTTGTTCCAAATGACATTCCCAGAGCCTGTGGACTCTTTGAATGTGGGCTTGTCAGGGCATTACGGGCATGAGCCTGCTTTGGGGAGGACCCACTGACATTCCTATTTGGAGCATTAGTTAAATTATTTTCCTTAACATTTTGCAATTAATTTTATTTTGTTCATTTCCATCTTGACATCCATTTCATTGATTCCATAATTGTCCCTTTTTATCTATATTTCTTACTCTTTTTCATTCTCCATTCTAATGCTACCGGAGGTTCGCAATTAGTCATGGGGGTATGGGGCCTGATTTTTTTGATTTTCTCCTAGCCCCAAAATTTTTTATTTTCTTCCTAACCCCTACACCTTCGGTAGTCATCATTAATATATCCCTAAATCCATATCAGCCATACCACAACTCAGCCAATGGACTTACATCGAAGCAAGGTATCAATTACATGATGATTCATTTACCCTTGCTAATATAAGATTGTGTCATGTGTATAGATGGAAATCATAAAAAAATGAAATTCAATTTGGAGAGAACACATGGAATGGAGCTATGCTAGCAGCAGCTATGCAAGGAGCAAGATCTATGGCGCGCTTACGGATGGACAACAAAGGCGCAATCTTAGCGTTAGCAGCAATAACACTTTTTTCTCTCTCTCTCTCTTTCTTAGCTGCCAACAAAGGTCTGATGTCATTGTAATAAGGTGTTCACCCTTGTTGTTATGAATACCAGTTTTTTCAAGTCTTGTAATGATGATTTGTTCACATGTCATCCCATTAGTTCCATTCCCCTTAATAATTCCATACCTTCCTGATATTATTGTAAGGAAATCAAGGATGAGTTTTCATTCAGTCATCGGGGTATGATGAGATGCGATTCGTATGAGCCACGATATCACGTACATGATATCGCGTCGTCCCCTGCGATGTCGCATACGCAATATCGTGGTTTTCCGCCAAATCTATAAATAAGAGGCGACACTCCCTTTATTTCCCATCCTAGGTTAGAAGTAGGAAAAATCTGGTAGATTGATCACTCTAGAGATAGAATATTTTCCATGTGCCCATAGTAGGAGTCCCCAAGTGAACGGATCTTTATTCGAGCAACATTGTACCTAAACACAAGTTGTGTATGACAATAAAGATGAGCTTTGTGGATAAACCTTGCAATGCATGGAATAGGATTTATCACTTGTTATTTATTACCTATTATTTCTTACTTGTTATTTATTACCCTACAATAGCACGGCATGAGTATGCCTTGATTACGAGCATTTACGGATGTCTACGGCTAATCAAGGAATTAGCTGCTCATCGCGATTAGATTCTCTCACCCTCAACTCCTAGAATGCGGAATGAGTACGACTTGATTACAAGCATCTAAGGATGTGTACAACTAGTCAAGGAATG
This sequence comes from Gnetum montanum, assembly GCA_015680685.1. Taxonomy (NCBI): domain Eukaryota; kingdom Viridiplantae; phylum Streptophyta; class Gnetopsida; order Gnetales; family Gnetaceae; genus Gnetum; species Gnetum montanum. The sequence goes on from MNCI01018412.1 coordinate 83,162, forward strand.
GATGCTAATTATGCTTAGGCTAGTTAAGTGTCTCAGTATGACCACTTCGAGCACGTGTGTTATGCATGGTGATCCCAGTAACGATTAGTGTTTGGTAGCCACGGTTACATAGTTCAGGGTGTGTATGGTAAGTGGGAATGGATGCTGATGCTAGTTAATTTAGACTTAGTTCATTAGTTAGAGTTAGTTAGTTTCCCAACCCTTCACCTCAATAGCATAGGAGAAAAACATAAAAGATATAAAAATCATATACCTCAGACTTACTTAACCATACACTGTGAAAAACACAAGTAAGTTTGGGAAGACAACGAATGATTAATTGCAAGTGTTCCATGGGGCGTGTGGCCATTTAGTCTATGGAGTTCGACCGAATCACGTGTGCTACGCTCGTTTTGTATGGTTGAGTGTAGGGGTACCTCGCCACTCATCACCTCCCCTAGAGATGATGAATGTCATCGACTCCTTTAACAAAGGTGTGAAGAAATTTATCATCCATGTTCATGGTGTGCCTATCACCTTGGCCATCAATGAATCTACCTTCAGTGACATCTTTAGCATCCTCTGTGAGGGCATGAAGGTTGCTACTAAATCAAGAAAAGAGGTGGACCATAGAAAAGAAGTGGAAGAATGACTAAGCACTTTTCATGACCATTCTAGATTTTCTCTAAACTATTGTTAGGTTGTAGAGGTGAATGAGATGTATCCATTTTTCTAGTCTTGAGCATTCCCTAAGTTGTTTTTATAGAAGAAGATCTTAAGCATTGAACGAGCTTGGACCATGAAGAGGGTCCTCACTAAGGATGCTCAATTCAACTGGGCTATTCACCTGTTATTGAGCTATGAGAGGAGATCCTAAAAATTTCAAAAAACCTTGAAATGATATGCCATATACAATTTTCATTTTTTGCAACATATCTAAGGAGGTTTGTAGAGTTCTTGGTAGTGAAGAAGGATGGACAATGGGTAAGTCATGATCCATACCAACTCTCTAAGCCTTGGGTGAAACATATTTTTCCAATCATGCAAGCTCAGAACCCATCAAAACATGTTGGGAAATCTTTGTTTATTATTACTTAACACCTTTTTGGTATGTGTTTTCCTTTCCTTGATAGCTTGGGGATTGAAATCCAAGCTTCTTATCAAAATTCTAAGAAGGTCAAATAGTTACATGTTGAGGCTGATGTGGTAGCGAGAGAAAAGTTGAAGAGGCCTATGATTGAGGAGACAACACCAGTTGTTGAGTAGCTTTTGAAGATGAGGCTCATTATTAGACTTCTCTAGGTGCATCTTGTAGTTTTAGGTAGGTTCTATTTGTTTTATTTTTGTTTAAGTTATTTTGCATTTATGTTATATGTTATATGATCATGTTGTTGTTTTTTCTTAGGCAAAATATGCTAAGTTAGGTAAACCTCCTATTATTATCCTAAATGTTCTTCTAGGTAGTTATGAATTTTCTTTTATATGTTGCATTTTGTAGTTTCATGTTCAAACTCGGTTTTAATTGTTAGTTGATAGTTATGTTCATTATAGTGCCCAAACCTCAACTAGGTGCTTTGACCTCTACGTTTTGCATGATACCATGGGTAGAGGTTCCTAATAAAATAGAGTTTATGCATGGGATGATCAAAGACATGATTAATTGATTGCCACAGATTGCTCTGAATGTTGGTAAGAACCTTAGCTTATTTTCCTTTAATTATTTTTATTGTTTATTCATTTTTGTTTTTTTAAGTTTCACAATTTTTTAGTCTTATGGTTAGTTATTCAAAAAAAAATTTGATCATTTTTTTATTCACCTTTTACTAGTTTCATTTGTTCACCTATGTTGCATTATTTGTAGTGTCCAAGGTTGGATGGGATTCCAATTGTGCCATTGAGATTGATGAACTACCTAGCATGTCACCTAAAGTGAAAAATGTTTCATGAAGGTTATATGAAAATGCCAAGGAATGTGCATTCTCATGTGCTCTAACTTCATGGGAATGCCAACATTTGAATGAGTTCCTATGGGAGCAATTTGTAGCATTGGAAAGGAAGACTAAGCAGTAGGTAGAGAAGATTAAAGACCTTAAGCATCACAAAGAGTTTGTGAAAGCCTAAGTGGCTAATAGAGACTCCTTGTGAACCAAGGAAATATAATGATCATTGGAATTCCATCAACAACAAGGTTTCTCTAGTTAGAAGCCTTGTAGAGCAAAGGTTGTAGATGGACTTGATGGCTTGCAAAGCCAAGGAGTGGAGGGATTATTGTGCTTGGGTCCTTGAGTGGGGCAGAGCACAAAAGGACCACAAAAAGAAATATAAGTATGAACAAGAGATTTATATAAATTGGGTATAGGAAGAGTTCATAGAGAGCTGAAAGCTAGAGCTATTCATGAAAGGAATCAATGCCAAAGATTCTTTCAAGATAATTTGAATGCTCTTTAGTGATTGCTAATTGCCCCATTTTGTAGGTCACTACCGCTTTTGGGGAGTTGACCACCACTACCTTTTCATGGGAGCTACCTACATGGACTAACAATAAGAAGAAAAACATCTTAAGTGGTGTTAATCTTGGGGAAGTGGATTGGGCCAATATGTTTAAAGATTAGATTCTCCACTCTCTAGAGGTTGGTCTTTAGAACTTCCTTGCAGAAGATGTTGCACCTAAATATTTTCAAGTTTTCTTATTTTTAAGTAATTCCTTTTATCTTGTTATAATTTAGTTTAGTTCATGCTATAGTTTAGTCATTTTGATAACTAATTAAACCGTTGTTATTATGATTGGTATAGGTACTAGGTAACAACAACGACCCCAGTGATGATGATGTTGGTGATACTCCTCCTCCTCCTTTAGTTGGACCGTAGTCCTACTAGTTGATTTGGCCTTTGGTTATTTTTATTATTATTGATGCTATGATGTTGTGGATATTTTTAGCTATTGGTTATTATGAGACTGTTCATTATTTGTTCATGTTATTGCTACATAGTGTAGCCATGGCTATTAGATCCTTATTTATTTTATATGCCATTTGAACTTTTGTTATAATGTGTGACTATTGCTATTGGTTATGGACACTTGATTAGTATCATTTTTAATTTCACTTATTTGTTTTAACATTTCTATTCTTATGTATTTTTATGTCTTATGTTTTGTTTCATGTTATGAGGTTACATTGGGCTACATTGGTTAAAACATACAATTATCATGTAATATTTGGTAAAGAAAAATCTAAAACAACTTGGCAAATCAAATGTAAGCTAATACATAATGGATATAAATAGGTTGTAAAAGTATTTCCAATTTTAAGCCTTGGTAGGCCACCAGTTTAAGGCCTTGGCAGGCCATGCATTACTAGTTTTAGGCCATGGTGGATCATGCATGTTGCTAGTTTTAGGCCATTGCAGGTCATGTGTTGAAAGAAATTTTTATAAGTTTTATGTTTTAATATTTTTATGGATTTTTTTCAAATTTTAAAATTTTTATGACATTTTTCATGTTTTAGAAAAGGCAAGGCATAAAAAGGTAAACTATAAATAAGAATAATTCATAGGCCATGTGTGGAATAAAACTAGAACAAGACAAAATAAAGTAATGCAAAAACAATACATGTAAGCAAAGGTTAAACTAGGATAAGAATACAAAAGAGAAGGCTACTTGATTATGGGAATAGATTCAAGCGAATAGGAAACATATGTTGACCATGCAAGTGTTTCCTAATCTTTGACAAATCAGGAATAGTGTATGGTCTACATTGTATGATCTTGTATTTCCCATTTCTCTTGCTAACCACATTGAATTGGATATTTTTCCATGATGCATCCATGGTTCCATTGTTGTTAGTTTTGACCTCTTCTACTCTAATGGGCTTCTTAAATTTGTCATTGATAGTAGGAGTTTCTTCCTAAAAATCCACTTCAAACCCTTGCTCTACATTAATATTATTGACTAAGGAAATAACATTGTTACCATGAGTAATTATTTCACCTCCGTCATAATTCAAGTGAATTTCTTAGTGGATGGATGAGAAAACAACTCATAGTTGAGCTAGCCAAGGCCTTCCAAGGATGAAATTGAATCCTAGTATCTCTTCCATCATCAAGAAGTTGGCTATTATGGGGAATTTTTTCCTCATTAAAAATTCCAAAGAAATGGAGTCTTTGACTACCACTTAAGATTCATTAAAGCAATTGAAAGAAAAAGTAAAGTTTTGTTGCATGTGTTATGTTAGATCCAAATGTTTGACAATGGTATAAGGTATAACATTGGTATCTACTCCATCATTAACATTCATCCTATGTACCCTGTATTGCTTTAGTCTTATTGTTATGAAGAGAGGGGCCTTCATTGTCTCACCATCCTAGGGGTAGGTTTTAACCTCGCTATCATGAAACACTAGTGTTGTTGGCTTCGTTCCTTTCCTAGGTGAAGGTGGCACCATCACCGTGTGAATAAAATCTTCACTAGTAGGGATGATCTCACTGTCATGAATTAAGGTCAACATTTTTACTAGGGCCTCATGGTGAGTAGTAGAAGTCATTACCAGGTCATATAGGCTAAGGGAAGTGTTCTTCTACTTTAGAGACTACTTAACTTGTTATATAGCATTCAGGAAGTCTTTGCTGTTGGTTATTAGTTTCTTTTGTTGTTGATTTTGACTTCCTCCATACATCCCATGATGCAAAATTCATGTTGTAGTAATTGTGGTTTGGCCTCTTTTCCCTTCCCTTGTGGATTTGATTCCTCCCTTGGTTGACTGGATAAAGTAGCATGAGCATTAGAGCTTATGAAAATGGATGAGATAGGGTTGGGCTTCGATAGGCCCACTTGCTTCCCTACCTTGGCCTACTTCTTGTCTTTCACTTTAGGCTTTGACATAGAATTCTTGTGCTGCTTACTTAGTTATTTCTTATTGTTGTTGAGCTATGAAGAAGTTATTACATTAGCCACCATGAAAGGATGTTGTTCTATTGTAGTCACTAGTTTGGTTGTTGTGGGAGGCGGTACTCTAATTATAAAGGGTTTCTTAGGAGATGATGGTGATGGTATCCTTGTAACAAAAGGGGTCCTTGAATGAGATGAAGTTGAAGGATCCTTTTCATTCCAAGGAGGTACTTGAATCACGAATGGCTCCCATGTGGATATTGAGTTGTTTCTAACATTGAATACTGCTACAATGTATGGACTATTGTTGGCATTCAATGGGTCTTGTAAACCTACATGGACTATGTTTGTGACATAACCAAGTTAGAGGTGTCAAGCATCAACTCTCCATTTTCTATCATCTTCTACAAGTCATCCTTTAGGGTTAGGAAAAATTTGGTATCATGACTTGGTAGCTAATGATAATGGCAGAATCGATCAATTTTAAAGTACTTTGATATGGGTGGATCATCCTTGGTTGATAGAGTAGGGTTCTTTATGATCTCACATAACCAATCATACCTTTTATAGGAATTATTTTTCATTTGTTTGTATTGATCTACCCACTCTTAAGCAACTAATCAAGGAGTTTAGATGGTTTTAGGGGTAACCTACTATACTTGACTAATCTTGCCTCTCAAACATAGACCTTGTGTTGCTTGATGTAGAGGCCCTAGATGTCGATGGTTTCTAAGTTACAGTGGGAGCCTTGGGTTGGTTTTTTTTAGGCCCCTAGGTAGTTTTGTTTTCTTTGGTCATAGTGGCAATTGCTACATGGTTTGCCTCCCTTTCTCCTTATCCTTCCACATGTGTTGGTTTTTATACATCATGTAGGTGGGTCATGGTTGGTATTGATAGCGTCTTCTATGTTCTTGGTCTATGAGAAGGCTTCATTAAGTGACCATCAATCTAGGAAATATATTTTAGACTTGATAAAGTCCTTGACCACCTCCTTGAAGATTACTAAAAGGTGGATCTCAGCTATGGGTTTGGGAATCTCATTTAGTAGAGCATTCCACCTTTGGATGAACTTTTGAACTAGTTCAAGGGGCCCCTATTTGATTTTCATTAGTTGGTCTAGGGTGGCATTTGGTTTCAATTTGTACTTGAAATAGTTCACAAAGTGTGATATCAAGTTTTCAAGTGAGGATATAGATCTTCGGGGCAATCCATGGTACTGGTCTAAGGTCTTCTTGGTAAGAGACATAGAGAAGATTCTCATTATAGTATGGGGCCAAGCATGTACCAATAGGTACTTAAAGTGAAAGGTGATAAGGCAAGCATTAGGATCATCCTCATCATTGTACTTGATAAATTGGGATATGAGGATGCCTAGGGAAAGAGTTATTTGTGGGACAATACAACTGATAAGATCATCCTAATAAAAATCCATGATCTTGACTATCTATGTAGTTGATGCTTTAACCTTACATAACTCTTATATAAGGTCTTGGATCATTTAAAAGGCCTAATCAAATACTTGAGGCATTCTTCTGGGTTGTGGTATTTGTGCATATTGTTACAGTGTAAATTGGAAGACTTATGGCCTTGCAATGGGTTATGGCATGGAGGGAAGAGGTTTGGTACTCATTGTTGCAGGAGGGCTGAACAATGAAAAGGAGGTTTGTTCTAGTACTTGTGGAATGAAGGGAACAAATGATGCATGTGACCCTTGGCTCACTTAGGGTCCCATTGTGGGGCCCACTAGAATAGATAATGGATGAGTGAGATGAAGACCATAGGCAATGGTTGTGTAGATCAAGGCTACATGGAAAAAGACATAGAGGAGAAAATAGGAGTTAACTGGAGTAAAAATCATGAATAGTGAGCCACTATGATGGGTGTTAGTCCAAACATGGTAGGGAAAATCAGAGACAATGGTTGCAAAACTTTCCCTATGGAAGAGGTAGGAGAAATCGAAGTAGGTGTGATGGCTTGGGGAGTTGATTGTTGGAAGAGGTTCCCTAGGAAGTTGTCAAGTTTGGGTTCATCCTCAAATTCATCATACTCTTCATGATGATCTCTTGAGCTTGACTCCATGCTTGGCTCATCCACCTTAATTAAGATAGGATGGAAGTATGAGTATCGTTTAGTGAAATTTTCTCATATGGAAAAAGAATCTACTCCTTCATGTTGTGTTGGATTAGCTCATACTCATGTTTAGATTCAAAGTTCACACAAGGAATGAGCAAGACAACTTGGAATTTGGTGTAAATAAAATTATATTAATTTTCATCTATTATGGTAAGGTCTAGGATTTGATCCCTCTATTTGAGTGATTGCCTACACTTAGCCACCGTTGCATCTTTTAAGTCATAGGCCCTCATTGCATCTTGGTTAGATGCCGTGTTTATTAGGTTAATGGGTAAAACTATTGATTTTTTGAAATAAATTAACAATGATTTTAATTTTGATTTAATTTTTTAAATTAAGTAAACAAAAATTCTAGTAGATGGAATTGTCCAAGGTGTAAATGGTTGTGGCTAAAAAATGCTTGGAACTACAAATGTGGGAATTTTAATTTTTGGCAAAAAATAACCACATTGGCTTTACTAGAAAGGACTATGGTAGATGGTGGACAACAAATGATTACCTTTCCTAGTAATACTATGTTGGGAATACTCCTCCCCCCCTCCCCCCACCTCCCTTCCCTCCTAAAAAAATGCATAGGTTTCAAAAAGGTAAATGTGAAATATGGATTTTTCCAAAAGCTACGCTAAAGTCTTAGGGATAACCACGTTGTCTTTGGCCATAAATTTTCACATCAAGATTTTGGGTTATTGTATCAAAATTATGCTAGCCTTTGAAACACCTAAAGGTAGGTTTTGGTAGGGAAAAGTGACAGGTTTTGTTGGAAACCATGCTCGCTTTGGAAAATCTAGTAACTACTGTGAAACTTTTGGAAACACCTAAATCACTTGCAATTAATACATTAGGTATTGATTTTAGAAAAATGGGTATTAGTGTTGGTTTTTATTGATATCTTTTTAAAATTTTTTCAAATTTTTATGATTGGAAAAAATTGATTTCAAAAGGACAAATTAGATTTGGCAAAGAGATCGAGAGAAGGCCCTCCTTCTAGTGCCAGAAACTATTGTACTAGAAAAATTTGGTTGTTGGAAGAAAAAAAGTTCCTAGCGGAACCAATTTAACCTTGGATCCCAAGGATCTCCAATCAAGAAAATCCAATGTACCTTGTATGGTCTTGTTGATCACCCAAGAACTTGGGAAGTGTAAACGAGCATAAACAATTCAAATGAATATGTAGATTTGGTTTAAGACGATGTACAAAAATGAATCTTGAATAAAATTTCATAATAAATGAACTATAAAATTTATTATAATAACAAAATATTGAAAGTATAAAAGTTTAGAGTTGAATAGATTATGTATCCAAATGCACAAGGAGTTGTAAAGATGAAGCTTGAAGCCTGTTGGAGCATTCTGTGATCAACCCCATGATCTAGGTACTTCATAGGTTTGATTTACAAAACTCTTTGCTAGTTCTCAGCTTGGATCTGTAGTGTTGGTGATGACAATGGTGGAAACTATGCTTCAATTTTTGGAGTGATAGAAATACACTGAGAGTCTCTAATGCCTAGGTAGTTGCCAATTTACTCCAAAAAATCTTCAAAATCCCAAAGGTTTCAAGTGCTAAAGGTTGCAATGGGTGTGAGAATTGTGGAACCCAAGAACCTATTTGATGTATTCAAATTTTTTGTATAGGTCATATGGTTGCTAGTTTGGGGTTGTAAATTTTTGTCATGATTACTAACATATTGATGTAATTTGTAAGTGTATCAGGCCATCATTTCCAACATATTTTTCTATTTCTAGTAAGTTTTTATGTACCTAGACCATCAAAACCAAGCTAAACACCATAAATAGTAAATGGTCTTTGGCAACTACCCTGGCCTCACCAAGCTACATTGGCCTTGGGAAACTACACTAGCCTCATGGAATTATGCTGGAATTGTGGCAAGTACATTGACCTTGTGGCATCCACGCTGGCTTTATGGAAGCGTGTTGGGAGTTATGAAAATTACATTATCCATTGTTGGAATAATGAAAACCCAACAATTCAAATGTGGGGTGTAGGTGGTTCTAGTGTAGTTTTGGCTATGGCCAACATAAAACCATGAAAACACCAAATTTGGCAATTTCCAAGGCATTTTTAGCCTTTCCAAGCCTAAATAAAGACATGACATGAATTTTTCCACATTGGAAGTGATGCTACAACAACTTATAAGGCATTTTTCAACCCCAAAAAGTTTAAGGATGTGAGATTGTAGCTCATGGACTACAAACCTCACATTTTACAATAAAATTCTAGCCTCAAGTTTAATGGTGAAAGTTACAATGTAAAAATTTGCAACATGGATTTTCTTAGTGGTGTTTCATTGACATCACCCTTGACTTCAAAATTAGCTAGAAAATCTAGTGGACCCAAGATGGACTTTGCCTCAATAGTTATATCACCTACATGCACAACATAAGCATAGGTCACTTGTTAGTCAATCAATTAGGAGCATATCGAGTACACCATATGAAACCATATAAGCAACATGACCAACATTACACACATAAGTAATGATGACAAAATACACATGCAACCACAAGAGACAACGTTCTCCTAGAATAACTAAGATGCATTCCTACTTTAATGTATCTAGCCCTAAGCCCTATTCTCGAAGAGAAGGTTGGTGGCCTAGGCATCAAAATCTAAAGCTCTTACATAAGTCTACATATCCTTGTGATGAAGTACAAAAATAAATCAAGGCCAATGTAGTTCATTAATGATGATTATGATAGCATAGAACCCATGAGTATTTCCACTTTAGCGTCCATGCCAAAGGAAAATAGCCTTCGATTCACCAACAAGGCATGTTTTTCTACACTTTGCTCTTGATTTTAGATAGTCCTAATTTGATTAGAACTTATTATTATGATGAAAATGAAAGAAAAAACATTTCTTATTGTAAAAATGATAACTTGATTTCAAGATTTACTCACATGCATGACTTTGGATGTATCATGATCCATTATTTATCATCCCTCTAATATTATCCTAACAATGTGGATTCAAGGCATGTTTTCCTACACTTTTCTCTTGATTTTAGATAGTACTAATTTGATTACAACTTTTTATTATGGTGAAAAATAAAGCAAAAAACATTTGTTATTGTAAAAATGGTAACTTTATTTCAGGATTTACTCACATGCATGACTTTGGATTTATCATGATCCACTGCTCATCATCTTTTTAATATTATCCTAACATTGTTGGTTCACTATGTGAGTTATTTTTCATTATTTTCCTTTATTAAGAGTTATTTGAAATTTTTTTAGGTATTTACACTAACTATTTTTTCCATCTATTTTTTAATTTTCATTTAGCAAGTTTATTATCTATAAGTTATTACTCACTTGGTTAGAGCATGTGGTGCATATTTGGCTACTTACAAGTTTGATTTTAAGAGGTACATTAATACACATGTTACTTGGGGGCATAGTACACGTAACACCCTTTCAAATCCCTTAGATTGGAGAGCATTATGTTAGGTAAAAATCCTAATGAATGATTGGCCATGGTAAGGAACAAGAAAATGAATGAACTACATAGTGAAAGAAAGTACAAGGAGCCTAACATGAAACCATGACCTAAGGACCAAGAGAAGAAACTAAACAATGGAAGAAAAAAATGTATAAATATAAAAAATTACATAAAATTATAATAAACATAATTGTTAGAAACTGAATCCAACTAGAAAAAGAATAATATATACTGCAAATTTGAATCTTAATAAATATATGTAAATGACATAATGAAAAAGGTCTAATCCATACATGATCCATATATCCAAAAACTAGAAAAGATAAATAATGTCTAATTATAATGCTAAAATGCTAAATACATAAATAGCCAAAGTTCAAAGCTCAAACTAGAAACATAGCATTATCAATCACACTAAGAACAACTTAGTAACCATTCAAGATCTCCAATGTTCTTTCAATCCAATCAACCTATAAAAAATGGGTTATTAGTATAAAATTAAGTGAGAAACCTTGGCACCATCTCCAACTAAAGAATGAGCATATCTTAAGGAAGTTAGGAGGAGCATAAATAACTTACAAGACAAGTTAGCTTAAAAACATCTACATAAGCATACAAATGTACAACTAGAAATCTAGCCATCAAATACAACCAAAACCAAGATTTATCAACTCAAATTATTATCACAAATAAGGAGGCTAACATGCACCATACTATGTATCAAGTTGTTATGTGTACTTAATAATTTCCAAAACCAAAATGTATACAAGACTCACTTCCAACATTTCTAAGCATATCGATGCTAAAGGTATCTTTAAGACTTACCTCTAATATTTTGAAGGAATTGAATAAAAAAAGGACCAATAAGCCATGAAATTATCCTCTTGCCTAGGTTAGGGCCTATAATGAAACCAACATTGATGCATCCTAGTGCAGGTTAGTTGTCATACATCTCTAAGGATCCCATCTTCAACTGACCACACAATCTTAGTGCTAACTCTAACATACAAACAACCAAAACCATACAAACATGACATCCAAACTAGTAGTGTAGGGCAAAAAAAAAAACCAAAAGAATTCATCTCATCAAAGAGATCCAAAAATCCAAGGGACCCTCACAAGAATACCAGCCCAAGGAATGACATAACACCATCAAAGTCAAACCAAGTACATGCAAATCCAACATCATAAGAAATTAAATGTAACATTCAAAGAGATCTCACATATTTGAAAAACTTATCCAAGATGCCAATTAATCTAAGAGGAAACCTTAACTATAGCTTCCAAACAAACCAATTGAGCCATAACAATGGAAAGACCAAATTCATCAATAATCATCAACCATAATTGGATCAATATTCAAACCATAAAATATCCACTCATCCAAAAAGGGGATATCAAAATTCAAAATCCCAATGAGAGGATTAACAACATCATGATAAGAATGAATGCATATAATAAAGATTTGAAAGATCAAAAGGGAAAGATAAGGGTCTAAGATGACCAATGAAAAAAGCCATAAATCAACTAAGGCTTAGACCAAGTAATACTCATTCAAGTAAAGGAAACATAAAAATGTTAAAAATACAAAAAGAACATAATCAATTTAACATAGATGGAAGATTTGAAAAGGTTTTAGGAAGCTTGAAGACTTATAAAACAAAGTTCTTGACTAAGCTAAGGAAATAAACTTCACAAAGAACAAGATTGTTGCAATGGTAGACTTTTAAATGAGACGTCTATGGAAGGCTGAAGATGTATATGGTAGGTTGAATGCATCTCTAGAAATACATATTTGGTAAGGAAGGAGATGTATTTAGATTATAGGAGATGTCTTAAACTCTAGAGGAAACATTTATGATGGAGAGGAGACATCTACATTGAAGATGAAATGTCTCTATCAAGATGGTGACATCTCTACAAAGATGTCTCTAAGGAAGAAGAGACACAAGACATCTTATTTGAAAGTGATACATCTTCCTTGAAGCCTTTCCATGTGGAAGGTATGTATTGCAGAGGCCAAGAATGTCTCATTTGGGAAGGAAAAGATTGGAATCTAGTCAAGAATAAACAAAAATGATGGGAAAGGAAAAGGAATCCATAGATAAAGATTTAACAACCTAAGATCAAGAACTAAAGGAAAGCAAGAACAATCCAATGATAAAACTGGTGAGAAAAACATTAATGAATAAAAACACAAAGTTGGAAAATCTTATAATGTAAGGAATGATAGAACAAGGACTCAATTTAATCCATTTCCAAAATATAGAAATTCAAAAAATCCATGATAAGATCTTAGAATCAAAAAAAAAAGAAAACAAATATATGGATAGATTATCAAAAGGTATGAAAATCCCAAGACTTCAAACTATCCATCAAAAGAAGCCAAACAACATTTTCTCTCTCTCTCCCCCCAAGGATCTAAGATCATACCAAATAAGATTACAATAGTTCTAAACCATTACGTGTGCTAGAAAGAGCTCATGAATGAAAAAACTCAATTTCATAACATTGTTGATGTAATTCTCATAAAATCCATGCTCAAAATTAATGAGAATAATCATAAATTACACACACAAAAATCCTACTAATCAACATTCCAAGAATTCAAAGCAATACCCATAAGCCCACAAATAATATCATATTAATGTGAAATTTAATAATACAAAACACATCTAATGAATATTTAAAAACTTGCAAACCAAATTGAAAAGAAGCAAAGACTACTCACCTTGGAATCTACACTAAGAAATTACACAAGAGAAGAAAAAAAATAAAGTAAAGATCTAATGGAAGCACAATTAATCCAAAATCCACCAACACCTCCACCAGCTTCAATGTCCCATATCACCTTTTCCAAATCTTTAAAGTGTGTGGAATGAAAGAACCATAGAAGTTTTAATGAAGATTAATAAATACCATGAAATGTGAGAAACAATTAATTACCAAAATAAACATTAAACTAAAATAATATTTCCATCAATCTTTTTCTCCTCAAATGTAAC
>MNCI01018412.1:120726-149457 GCA_015680685.1 Gnetum montanum
ATCACGGTTGTATTCTTTCGTACTTTTCCTCTTTCATAGCTTATTTTCTTCTTTTGCTACTTGTTACAACAAGTGATGTACTTCATGGACTCTAAGTTGTGATAGTCTCCCTTGGGCATAAGTCCCAAGGATTCTTGTAGTTTCATGCCTTAGCCCATCCACGATGTGGTGAAGTTGATCCCGTTAAGCGTATCCATGGCCTGGGAAACGATGTAACAATGTGTAGTAGTGGGCTATGGCAGCATCCAAGGGTTCATAAGTACCTTGTTTCTAGCCTTGGATCTGCTTACGAAAATTGGACACTCTGGAGTATGTTTGATACTTATCATTAAAGAGTTCTAGCATCGTACTCCACCTCTTGATGGTTTCCAATTCTAAGGACCGGTACCAACTCTCTGCTTCTTTAGTGAGTGTCCTGGGAAAAAACTTAAGTTTTTGCCACTCATTTTCTATGTTCTGCAAGGCGCAGGCATCGTGGAATGCCTGTAAATGATGCTATAGATCTGAGTTGTATCCCCCTTCAAAGGGTGGGATATTGTTCATGTCTAAGCGTTTGATTCGACTGTCCTTTTGATGCCTTGTTGGAATCCTAACTTCCTCCGTTATGTCACGCATACTTCGGGTTGCGAGTAGGGGTTTATCATGATCATCTCTTTCATGACGCCTGTGATGTCTTCGTTGTTTCCTACTCTCCCTTCAATCATGCCCCTGTCCTCTCTCTCGACTTTCCCATCGAGGTCTCTTGTCTTTCCTACCTCTATCCTCACTATTATATTCATGGTGGCTATGCCCAGATGTGGAAGGAGAGGGTGAGTGATGAGATAAAGGGGAAGAGGAAGGGGAACCATTGCCATGATGATGCTTCTTGCCCTCTCTTAGGCTACTTTAGCCCTGATCATGATGATGATCTAAGTGCCTGTCCTTATTATGAGTTTTTGTTCCCTCTGTGAACAGTTGGCATTCACAGGGATCAGAACCAGTGTTATGTATCATTGATCGTAGGTTCTGATACCCAACCTCCTCACCATCGTTAGGAGGAGGAATATCATTTGTTAGAGAACCTAGGATAATGGGTTCATCATCTCCTATTTTGCTAAGGACGTGTGGACCTTTGCCCTTCAATAGTGTATGTTGACTCTCCTACCTTAAGTCCCTCATACATTGTGTAGCTGTTTCATGTCAAAGTCTTTCATAATGTATTCAGCATATAATTCTGTTATGCTAATCTATGCCAAAGCATAGAGGAGCATGTTAGGAACTGATCGATCTAGGGGTAACACAATGTTACCTTACAAATCTCTCCATCGCAGCTGCTCGTCTTGATGGAGGATAAAGGTAAAGTTTGGAATATACTCATCGGGATGAGTATAAACTATCTTGTATTGTTGAGTACTTGGCTAGTTTCAGTTATGTTTTTTTGATTGCTGATTGTTTAATGTATTATCCCTAGGTGGTGAGTTGCTTTTGTTAGAAGAAGACATTTTTATCGGTGTGCTAATTTACCGTTATATAATTTTTTTGTTAATTAACCTGAAGGTCCGTTTAGGCTCCCAATGATGTGAGTGATATCCTATGTTCTATTTGGCGCACAAACACTTAGTCCCTGGAAATGGTGCCAATGATGAGTGGTGAGGTACCCCTACACTCAACCATATGAATACAAGTTTNGTATATGATTTTTATAGTTTTTATGTTTTATGTCTCCTATGCTAAGAAGGTGAAGGGTTGAGAAACTAATAACTAACTTTAACTAGTGAACTAAGTCTAAATTACCTAGTGTCAGCATCCGTTCCCACTTACCGTACATACCCTGAACCGATGTAACCGTGGTTATCAAACGCTAATCGTTGCTAGGATCCCACGCGTAACGCACATGCTTGAAGTGGTCGTATTGAGGCACTTAACTAGGAGGAAAGTGTAAGAGAATCTAGTCTAGCCTAAGTGCGATGAGCATCCGTTCCTTGATCATCTGTACACATCCTTAAATGCTCGTAATCAAGTCATACTCATTTCGCGTTACTAGGAGATAAGTGTGAGAGAGAAAGCAATAAATAACATGTAATAAATAACAGGTAATAAAATCCTATTCCATGCACTGCAAGGTTTATCAGGAAAGCTCGTCTTTATTTCCGTACATAAACTTGTGTTTAGGTAGAATGTTTGCTTGAATAAAGATCCATTCACTTTGGGACTCCTACTGCTAGCACATGGAAAATATTCTATCTTTGGAGTGATCAATCTGCCAGAGTTTCCCTACTATCTAGCCTAGGATGAGGAAATAAGGGAGAGCCGCCTCTTATTTATAGATATGATGGCACACTGCGATATCGCATATGCGATATCGCAGGGGAAGATGCAATATCGCATACGCGATATCGTGAGGGATGCAATATCGTGCCGGCCACGATATCGCGTCCCATCAGTATGGTTGGGCATAAAGTGTACATGACTACTCATCATTGGCACCATTGTTGGGGATAGTGCTAGCTATCTAGATTAGTTATATTATACACGATTGTTGTAAATGCATTAACCATTTATATTTCAGAAAATATCAAATCACATACATCATAAACTAACAACAATATCTCTTTCACATGGAAGTGATAATGCATCATACGAGAGAACATTCATTGAAGAACTAATGAGATATATATTGAAGAAAATTGGAGTGGCCAAGCTCATATGTTCATAACCACCTTGACTACACTCAAGGACTACATTCACCTAAGGTAGACAATCCTAGAGGAGATGAAGTAAGTCCTAAATTAGGGGAGGCCTCAGGGCCTAGGACCTCCTCAAAACCTAGAAAAAATAAATCAAAGGACCAAATGGAGAACTATAGAAGCCATGGCAATTCTCCTACTTTCTCATCTTCCTCTTTCTTTTCAACATCTAGTGCTAACGAAGATGAACATAGGTAAAAAGATAAAGCTCCATTATGGGATTGAAATAAGGATAGAAATTGATACCATGGGAGAAATCAAAGACATCAAAATGAACGTAAGAAAGATCATCACAATCAGACAAATAGAAATAGGAATTTTTACTATGACATGTCTAATGTTGGTGAACCCTTGTTAGCCACTAAGAGCTTAACACATATTACAAAGGTAGTTAAAATACCTCATAGGCATTGAAAGAAAATCCACATCAAAAGGCTTAATATAAATAACATCCTAAATTTGTGAGAAGCTATAATTCTAATTCACAACATCATTTACAAGCCTTCCATAATGAATTTATCTTACAAAACATTGAAAGTCAATGGAAAAATATTAAGCTCTTTCCTAGGACATTAATAGACAAAGCCAAAGTGTTTTATAGATCGTTAAAACCAAACTCAATCCATCAGTGGTTCACAATGCTAAAATGTTTCAACGAAAAATACCAAACCTATGCAAGGATGTTCAACCTAAGGAAACAAATCTAAGGATGGAAACTGGAACAACATGAACCCTTGGATATGGCCCTAGATAGATACTATTCTCTACTATATGGATGTCTAGGCCATAGTTTTTCTCAAGAAGAGAAAATTTTCCACATCATAGATGGGCTTTGTAGTCAAACAAGAGAGACCCTTGGGAGATATGATCAAGGTTGATTATATGAACTGGGAATCCATCAAATCCAAAGGCTAATCAACTATGTGGCAAAAGAAGGAGAGCTATGTAAATGAGAGAATGTTGAGAAACATCACTAGGACCCAACTCTTCAAAAGGAAAGGGTCCATATCTATGATAAGGAAAAAGAGGCAACTCTCAATGAGGTGATTGCACAAAAAACCTTGTCAATACAAAAGTCTATCAATGAGCTTGAAGCAAGGTTAAATAAGATGTCAGAATGGGTAAATGAGAAAGTTAAAACTTGCATAGAAACTATAGAGGAGAAACTAACACAAAAAGAATCAAGTTATCATAACAAAGGAGAAAAAATAACCAAGAAATAGTTAGGAACACTTATTGACAAAAAGGAAAAATGGTTGTAGAAAAAGAGGCAATAAACTCAACCATTGAAGAACATGATGAACGTGACATCTACATATATCACCATCCTATAGGTCATTGCCCAATCATGTTACAATTGCATGAGTATTGAGATTTTTCATTGAATTCCAAGTTCATACAAAAACAAATGCATAGGAACATACCTTTCTCACAAGGTGATTATAGACAGTCCAACAACCAATCGCACTATCCTAGTGGGACGTCTTACTAGCCTCAACACTATCATCCAATGCAGTGGCAAAACCACAGTTGTGAGGGAGGCCATCATCAAACTAATGCTACCATTATTATCAACTAAGCCCATCTAGATACTACATTTAACAACCTATTTCACCAACTAGTTCTACTTTCTCTATCTCAAATCACTACTACTACTCTCTTGAATATCAACCTACACCATTTTTTATGAGATCACCACCTCACACCTCTCACCCTTCATCATATCCTTAATATTCTCATACTTTCCTCCATCACATATCATAGCCAACAACATAGGAAGGTTCAACACCACAACATCAATGAAATAATGCTACTTGTGTTGCAAACATACATAGAAATGATAATGCTAGTAGATCCCCACCACAATTTTAGAAATGTCCTTTCTTTAGGATGGGTTTCCACATGTAAGCACAACACTTGTGGACCTACCAACTCATCCAAACCATCACAATGCCAATCAAGTGCACCCCCTTCCTTTCACAACCAACATCCTCCAATCCTATGCAATGGCCAACAACCATCATTACTTCAACATTTGATAAAAGCGATGAATTTAGCACTATGGAGAGACATAAGAATCCATGCATTACTAATGATGATAAAGGGTGTAATCATGGGCTAGACATCTATAAAGTTAACATAATTTCTATTCTAACCCACCATATATTTCAAAACTAAGTGTGTGAGCAACAACTGATCTATGTAGCCACCACTAAACTAGAAGATACCCAATGGCTTAAAAACAAAAGTCTAACATTATTTCACAAATGCATGGAACCTGCCTACTCACTTATTAATTCTTGTCATGATCAAAAGCTTAGTAGTGGGGGAGATGCCTCATCCTAAAATCAAGAATTAATAAGTATTTTTTTATCATTTTATCATTTCTTGATATAAAAGTTTCTCATTCTTTTCAACTTTTTCCACATTTTGTTATCATTTTCTTTGTTAATAATCTTACTTGTGAATAAAGCAACATGATGTTATCAAAGTCATAAGAGATTGATTATTTAGATAGTGAGGCCATGACATCCATCCATCCATCCCATTAATAAGAGGTTCTTACCATGGTCATAATAATATTCTTTTCCATCATCAAAATAAGGATAAACTTGTAATCATTGTGCCTAGATAGAAAAGTGAAGAACCAAGTGGGAATGTAAAGGGTATGACATCAAGGGGATTTGTGGATTCTCTTGGATAATTTTTGTGTATTCTATCATGTTGTTAAGGTTGTAATTATATCATTGTAGATTTAACAAAAATGAAAGTAAGAATAAAATAACTACTACCTTACCATGTCCCCGAAAACGTTTTGTGTCACAATAGATGTTGTGCAATGCTTTAAGCTTTTTATTACTTTCTATTTAATAGTGTTTCTGTTTTATAGTTTCTGTAGTATTTCTCTCAGCCTCCCTATTCTTTTCCTTGACGCATGAGATCTGTTTTCTAAAATTTATAAAATTTCACTATTCCTTGGATTCTAACCATTTTCAGATTTTTTTTTTATTTTTAGTTAGGTTTTAATACTTTCGAAGGTTCTCCATAGGTTTTTATCGCGTTGCAGGATTATGCATACCATAACATATTTGTTTTTGATCCATGTTTTGACAACTGCCCTGCTTACATTGGTCTTCTTGGTTGTGATTTCTTCTGAAGGTGTTTTCTTCAGTTTCAGCACAACCTCTAGTTGTTTCTTCTCTAGCGTCATTGCAGCTCATCTCTTCATTACTGTTGAAGATCTTTGTTCATTGCTATTTTCAGATGAACACTTGCATTCATGACATTCTTTGGTGTCGGACCCCTCATGTCCACCATTCAAACATGAGGGTTCCCCTAAACCCTAAATACCCTTCGGCTCTACCAGAAAGATTTGATTTGTTGAATATTTCATGTTCGTCTTTGAAATACTGTTCTATAATAGTTTTGTCAGTACATCATCCCACCCCCATCTCACCTATGACGAGTGGGATTTGCTCACATTTTAATGAGTGGGAGTTTCAAATTTTTAAGTTGGGACCCTATTTATACATGTACTGGCATTCTCATTCCATTACCTTTGCAGCTTCGGTTGCTTGGCTGCATTGCCTAAACACACTGATGAGGGGTGAAAGTTTCCAAAAAATTTTTGTGTCACAATAGACATTGTGCAATGCTTTGAGCTTTCTATTACTTTCTGTTTAACAATGTTTCTGTTTTACAGTTTTTGTACTATTTTTCTTAGTCTTCCCATTCTTTTCCTTGACGCACGAGATCTATTTCATAAAATTTGTAAAAGCGCAAATTTTAATGAGTGGGAGTTTCAAATTTTAATGAGTGGAAGTTTCAAATTGTAATAAGAAGGAGTTTCAAATTTTAATGAGCGGGAGTTTCAAATTTTAATGATCAGGAGTTTCAAATTTTAATGACCGGGAGTCTGAAATTTTAATGAGTGGGAGTTTCAAATTTTAATGAGTGGGAGTCTCAAATTCTAATGAGTGGGAGTTCAAATTTTAATGAGCAAGAGTTTCAAATTTTAACATTGGAACCCTATTTATACATGTATTGGCATGCTCATTCCCTTGTCTTTGTAGCTTTGGCTGCCTGGCCGCATTGCCTAAACACACTGATGAGGGGTGAAAGTTCCCAAAAACATTTTGTGTCACAATAGACGTTGTGCAATGCTTTGAGCTTTCTATTACTTTCTATTTAATATTGTTTCTATTTTACAGTTTCTATAGTATTTCTCTTAGCCTCCTTGTTCTTTTCAAATACTGCAGAAATTGCAAAATAGAAACAGTATTAAATAGAAAGTAATAGAAAGCTCAAAGCATTGCACAACATCTATTGTGACACAAAACGTTTTCGGGGACTTTCACCCCTCATTAGTGTGTTTAGGAAATGCGGCCAGGTAGCCAAAGCTGTAAAGGCAAGGGAATGAACATGCCAGTACATTATAAATAGGGTCACAACTTCAAAATTTGAAATTCCCGCTCATTAAAATTTGAGCGGACCCCACTCATCATAGGCGAGATGGGAGTGGGACGATGTACTGACAAAACTATTATAGAACAGTCTTTCACAGGTGAACATGAAACATTCAACAAATCGAATCTTTCTAGCAGAGTCGAAGGGTGTTTAGGTTTTAGGGGAACCCTCATGTTTGAATGGTGGACATGAGGGGTTCGACACCAAAGAATGTCATGAACGCAAGCGTTCGACTAAAAATAGCAACAAACAAAGATCTTCAACAACAACGAAGAGATGAGCTGCAATGACACTGGAGAAGAAATAGCTAGAGGTTGTGTTGCAACTGAAGAAAACACCTTTAGAAGAAACCACAACCAAGAAGACCAACATAAGCAGGGTGGTTGTCAAAACACGGATAAAAAAGAAACATGTTGTGGTCCGCATAATCCTCCAACGTGATCAAAACCTGTGGAGAACCTGCAAAAGGATTAAAACCTAACCAAATAAAAATAAAAATATGAAAATGGTTAGAATCCAGGGAACAAAATAGGGAAGCTGAGAGAAATACTACAGAAACTGTAAAACCGAAACACTGTTAAATAGAAAGTAATAGAAAGCTCAAAGCATTGCACAATGTCTGTTGTGACACAAAATGTTTTCGGGGACTTTCACACCTCATCAGTGTGTTTAGGCAATGCGGCTAGGTAGCGGAAGCTGCAATGGCAAGGGAATGAGCATGCCAGTACATATATAAATAGAGGCCCAACTTCAAAATTTGAAACTCCCACTCATTAAAATTTTAGAAATTTTATAAATTTTGCAAAATAGATCTCATGCATCAAGGAAACGAATGGGGAGGCTAAGAGAAATACTACAAAAACTATAAAACAGAAGCAGTGTTAAACAGAAAGTAATAGAAAGCTCAAAACATTGCATAATGTTTATTGTGACATAAAACGTTTTCGAGAACTTTCACCCCTCATCAGAAATTTTAGAAATTTTAGAGATTGATCTCATGCATCAAGGATAAGAATGGGGAGGCTGAGAGAAATACTACAGAAATTGTAAAATAGAAACATTGTTAAATAGAAAGTAATAGAAAGCTCAAAGCATTGCATAATGTATGTTGTGACACAAAATGTTTTTGGGGACTTTCACCCCTCATCAGTGTGTTTAGGCAATGCATCCCGGTAACCGAAGCAGCAAAGGCAAGGGAATAAGCATGCCAGTACATGTATAAATAGGGTCCCAACTTCAAAATTTAAAACTTCCACTCATTAAAATTTGAAATTTTTTTTTTTTTTACAAATTTTACGAAATAGATCTCATGTGTCAAGGAAAAGAATGGAGAGGCTGAGAAAACTACTATAGAAATTGCAAAATAGAAACATTGTTAAATAGAAAGTAATAAAAAGCTCAAAGCATTACACAACGTTTGTTGTGACACAAAACATTTTTGGGGACTTTCACCCCTCATTAGTGTGTTTAGTCAATGCAGTCAGGTAGCTGAAGCTACAAAGGCAAGGGAATGAGCATGCCAGTACATGTATAAATAGGGTCCCAACTTCAAAATTTGAAACTCCCGCTCATTAAAATTTGAGCAAACCCCACTCATCAGAGGCAAGATGGGGGTGGGACGATGTACTGACAAAACTATTATAGAATAGTATTTCAAAGGTGAACATGAAACATTCAACAAATCGAATCTTTTTGGCAGAGCCAAAAGGTGTTTAGGGTTTAGGGGAACCCTCATGTTTGAATGGTGGACATGAGGGGTCTGACACCAAAGAATGTCATGAATGTAAGCATTCGGCTAAAAATAGCAACAAACAAAGATCTTCAATAGCAATGAAGAGATGAGCTGCAACGATGTTGGAGAAGAAGTAGCTAGAGGTTGTGCTGAAATTGAAGAAAACACCTTCAGAAGAAACCACAACCAAGAAGACCAATGTAAGCAGGGCAGTTGTCAAAACACAGATAAAAAAGAAACATGTTGTGGTCTACATAATCCTCCAACGTGATCAAAATCCATGGAGAACCCGCAAAATGATTAAAACCTAACCAAAAACAGAAAAAATATGAAAATGGTTAGAATCCAAGAAATAGTGAAAGATGTTGTCAAGCAAGGCTCTGCAATTCCAAGGCAACAAGATAGAGAGAAACTTTTACAAATTTTACAAAATAGATCTCGTGCGTCATGGAAAAGAACAAGGAGGCTAAGAGAAATACTGCAAAAACTGCAAAACAGAAACACTGTTAAATAGACAGTAATAGAAAGCTCAAAGCATTGCACAACATATGTTGTGACATAAAACATTTTTGGAGACTTTCACCCCTGATCAGTGTGTTTAGGCAATGTGGCTAGGTAGCCAAAGCTACAAAGGCAAGGGAATGAGCATGCCAGTACATGTGTAAATAGGGTCCGAACTTCAAAATTTGAAACTCCCACTCATTAAAGTTTGAGACTCCCACTCATTAAAATTTGAAACTCCCACTCATTAAAATTTGAAAGTCGTGCTCATTAAAATTTGAAACTCTCTCTCATTAAAATTTGAGCTTTTACAAATTTTATGAAATAGATCTCATGTGTCAAGGAAAAGAATGGGAAGGCTGAGAGAAATACTATAGAAACTGTAAAACAGAAACACTGTTAAATAGAAAGTTCAAAGCATTGCACAACATGTATTGTGACACAACATTTTTGGGGACTTTCACCCGTCATTAGTGTGTTTAGGCAATGCATCCAGGTAGCTGAAGCTACAAAGGCAAGGGAATGAGCATGCTAGTACATGTATAAATAGGGTCCCAACTTCAAAATTTGAAACTCCCGCTCATTAAAATTTGAGCGGACCCCACTCATCATAGGAGAGATGGGGGTGGGATGATGTACCAAAAAAACTATTACAGAACAATATTTCGAAGGTGAACATGAAACATTCAAAAAATTGGATCTTTTTGGCAGAGCCGAAGGGTGTTTATGGTTTAGGGGAACCCTCATGTTTGAATGGCGGACATGAGGGGTCCGACACCAAAGAATGTCATGAATGCAAGCATTCGTCTGAAAATAGCAACGAACAAAGATCTTCAACAACAACGAAGAGATAAGCTGCAACGACGCTGGAGAAGAAACAGCTAGAGGTTATGCTGAAACTAAAGAAAACACCTTTAGAAGAAATCACAACCAAGAAGACCAATGTAAGCAGGGCGGTTGTCAAAACACGGATCAAAAAGAAATATGTTGTGGTCTACATAATCCTGCAATGCGATCAAAATCCGTGGAGAACCTTCGAAAGTATTAAAACGTAACCAAAAACAGAAAAAATCTGAAAATGGTTAGAATCTAGGGAATAGTAAAATTTTAGAAATTTTAGAAAATAGATCTCATGAATCAAGGAAAAGAACAGGGAAGCGAAGAAAAATACTACAGAAATTGTAAAATAGAAACACTGGTAAATAGAAAGTAATAGAAATCTCAAAGCATTGCACAATGTCTATTGTGACACAAAGAATTTTTAGGGACTTTCACAAAACGAAACCCCCACAACATTTCAAGGTTCTGCACTTTTGACGTGTTTGGGCATTTGACATTTTGGACATTCAAGAACTCTTTCTACCTAGTAGAAATGCAACTTCTTAATGTCTTCCATCATGGAACCATTATATCCTTGTTACCCTTATTACTCCCCTTGGGATTTGTAAGCCTTGGGTGTTGACACTACCCCTTGGGATCTCCAAATCCTAGAGTAGAGCATTTTGTCAACCCCAATCCCTCACATTTCTCAACCCTAGTAGTGACCAAAATTGCAGGTTTTGAGTAGTAGTAGAGGAGGTTCAATAACATCGGGAGTGGTTGAGCATCCAGATCATGAAGTGGATTCTATTAGCTTCAACAAACTTGAAACCCCTACCCAAGTGAACGCCCATTTGCTCTCCTATGGGTACTTTTTGTACACATTTCTAAACCCATTCTTTATCCATTAAATAAAGTTTATAGTTTCATTTTGTGTGTAATTTGTATTCATTTCAAGTTTTTACATTTGCAATTTTTACATGTTTCACAACTCCATTTACACCCCCTAAGTCCCTGAGTGATGTATTAAACCATCTAGGGCACCTTGAATCCCATTTTTTAGAGGCTTGGGGATTTGGGGTTAAGGCTATTTGTGATTGAGAATCCTTGGCTTTCTGATGGTGGAGATTTTTAGTTGCTATAGTTTCTTGGTGTTAGAAGAAGGACCTCTACCTGATTACTTTATTAAAATCTATTGTTCCCATAGAAAATGTTAGCCTACAAGTTGCAATTCTTGTTTTTCCAGCAAAAACCCCTAGTGTTCAATGAAGGCTAATGCTATAATCCTTCCCCCATACCTCACAAACCTAGCATGGGTGTTGTAGACATTTGGGTGTTGGAATTTTCATAGTAGTTGCTATGAAACCTCAAAGCTAGCATTGGTTTTCAAGTCCATTTTGACCCCCTCCTATTTCCATATTTTTTCAAGGAAGCTAGCATTGGTGGTTGAAATAATCAAACCTCCATTCTCTTTTTCCTTTTTTTGAAATTTGGCAACTTACTAAAACCATTTTTTGGAAAGTTCTAGGTTTCCATTTTGGTTGTCAAACTTTCCCCCTTTACCAACATTGGAATAGGAAGGTGTCAGATCCCCTCATCTCATCCCCTTATTTCCCCCTACCACACCTAGCATAGATGTAGCTAGGATGCCCACATGGGTGAAGTTTGTTACAACCTTTTCACTTTTCCATTTTTGATAAAGGTGTATACCCCCCTTACCCATCACGTACTATTTATAGCAAATACTTTGTTTTTAGCCATTTTTGCTTCTTTTGGTCATTTCCAAATTCCACTTGCTAGAATTTACTTTTATTTTTGCATTTTATCACTTGCCTTAACCAATTTTTGACACAATAGCAATGTCTTTCTTACAATCAACCAAGTTTCTTGTTAACTATATTGATAATGGGTTCGATCAATAGTAGGTGAGAGTCTATGATCCCAAAGACCTTGGTGTGATTGAATGTAGATAGTCCCTGAGAATTAGAGGGAAAATTCCTAGATTCTCAACAATAAATGAAGAGCACTCGAACTTCATTTGCCCCAAGATCTAGGCTAGCATGTTGATCCCAAGAGTAGAAGCAAAAGTCAAGAGGGAATTCAAACTCATCCATTGTAATTGGAAGGAGAATATTCCATTTCCCTATGACCAAATTCCCCTTCATGACATCTATGTTAGCATCTTAGCCCTTCTCATTAAGGTTGATGAATATAATCAAAAAGCTACCTCCAATGGGAAACCAACGGAGGAAGATGAATTTCGAGTAATTTCTAAGCTTGAGAAAATTTTAGAGGGACTCTTCCAATAAGGGACCCCAAAGACCATAGTGCCAACCTCTACCCCTTTTGTCTCCTCCTTTGGACATGTCCCACTACCTTTGTTACCACTATACCCAACCATGTTCAAGCCCACACTAGTCATCATTGTTTACCAAGCACAATTATTGTCGCAACCAACTACTTTCCATTTCTCGATGCCACTTGTTAGCTAGCCTAGGTTAGTACAACTAATGTTAGTAGTAGTTAATACCATTAATTTGTTGACTAGTCAGTTGGAATTGACCATGGAATCATAAAAAACTAAGGGGTCACATGCCCCCTTTGTTTCATTTGTGTCCCAAATATTGGCACAAACCTCTTTCTCCTTGTTTTGTCTATAGACCACAGCCATGACACAACCTCTTCATTTTGTCTTACAACCAATAAAAAGGCCAAAAGCCTCCCAACAAATACCATAGCCATTTTTGCAAACCCCACAACTAAAAGGGGCACTAGAGGGCCTAGATTAGGCCTTTTAGATGATCTAGGACCTAACAAAGGAATTGAAAAGGCTTAAGGCCTCTACTTTTTAAAGTGTCTAGATCATGGATTTTTACTAGGATGATCCCATCAATCATGTGGTTTCACCCTTGACACTTCCTCATGATATCCCTTGAAACACCATCAAATTCTCATGTTGTAACCTTTGTAACCACATCCCATGAAACCCAAGGGAAAACTTTATTATAAATTTCAAGGTTGTAATCCATAAGGAACAATCTCACATGTTTCATATTGTTGGGGCTAAAAATGCTACATAAGTGACCAAAGCCTCATTCTCCAAGTGAAAAGAGTCATCTAGTGTCTATATTTGGGTTTTAAAAATTCATTTTGGAATCTCAAAAATGATAATTTAATGGGTTTTATGGGAGGTATACACTTTTCTATGCTAGAAATACTAGCAAGGTGTAAATCACACCTATCCCCAATTTGGAGGAGTGTGGATCACCTACTCCCAATGTAGAGGCATAAAAACCAACATGGAGGGGTGAAGAGGAGTGGATCTCACCTATCCCTATCATAGAAGGGGGGTGATACTTAACTTAGATGGGTTTGACTTTTAATCCCAACATTGAACTTTCATCCCCCTCAATTTTGACACCTCCTTGTTAGTGTAGAACTAGTATGGCCAAGATTTTAATGTTGCATCAACTCTAGCAAGAACCCTACAATGCTAGTGTAGAAGGAGCAAAGATAGTGTGGAAGGTACATCCGCATTAATATTTTTGGTAAATAGAATGGCCATGGAGGTATGAAAATTTTCATATATGGTAATGCCCCTCAGATTTTGGTCACCTATCCCCTTAGACATGGCAAACATTTGCACCCAATCTATTAGTCATTTGTAGAAACTTTGCAACAACAATCATGGTCAAAGACCTATAAAAACCAAACCTCTATACCATTTCAAGGTTTCACACTTTGGCATTTTAGGAATTCAAAAGTTCTTGCTACCTAGTAGAAATATAGTATCTTGGAACCTGCAAGCGTAAAACCATTGTAGCCTTGTTACCCCTATTACCTCCCTTGGGATTTATGAGTCTTGGGTATCAATGTTACTCCCTAGGATCTTCAAATCTTAGCATGGAGCATTTTGGCAACTCCAATCCTTCACATTTCATAGCCCTAGTAATGACCAATGTTGTAGATTTTGAGTGGAAATAGAGGAGGTTTGACAACATTAGGAATGGCTAAGCATACAAATCATGAAGTGGATTTTATTAGCTTTAATGGACTTGGAACCCTTAGCTAAGTGAACCTCCCTTTTCTCTCCTATGGGCACTTTTGTACACATCTTTGAACTCATTCTTTATTTATTTAATAAAGTATATAGTTTCATTTTGTGTGTAATTTTTATTTATTTGAGTTTTCAGATATGTAATTTTTACATTTTTCACAACCCCATTTTGCACCCCTTAAGTATTTAGGTGATCTACTAGACTATCCAGGGCATCCTAAATTCCATTTTTTTTCATGGAGGCCCTAGGGATTTTAGTTTGAGGCTATCCATAGTTGAGAATCCTTAGCATTCCAATGGTCAAGATTTTTAGTTGCTATAGTTTCTTGGCACTAGAAGGAGGGCCTCCACCTAATTTCTACAATAAAATATGCTCTTTCCATAACTAGCATTGACTTACAAGTTACTATTTTAATTTTTATAGAAAAAAGCTTCTATTTTTGCCAAGAACAATGATGTAACCCATCCCCCTCTACCCCAAAAACCTAGCATAAGTGCTATAGGCATTTTGGATGTTGAAATTTTCATAGAAGTTGTTGTGAAATCCCAAGGCCAACATTGGTTTTCAGATCTGTTTCTACCCCCTTCTACTACCACATTTTCCTAGGGAAGCTAGTGTTGGTGGTCTAAATAATCAAACCTCCATCCCCTTCTTACTTATTGTGAAATTTGGTAGCTTGCAAAAATCATTTTCTAGAAAGTCTTAGGCTACCATTTTAATTGTCAAAATTTGTCCCCCTTCATCAATGTTGGAATAGGAAGGTGTGAGATCCTCCCATCTCATCCCCTTATTTCCCCTTGCCACAACTAATATTGAGGCAGCTGGGAAGCCAATGTGGGTGAAGTTTGTTATAGCCTTTTTACCTTTTCATTTTTGGTAAAGGGGTATACCCCCTGATGGGATGCGATATCTCATGGGCTGCGATCTCGCGTATGTGATCTATCGTACGCGATATCACGTCTTCTCTTGCGATATCGTGTACGCGATATCACAGCATGCTGCCAAATCTATAAATAAGAGGCAACTCTCCCTTGTTTCTTGATCTAGATCTAGACCTTAGCCAAACTCTGGTAGTTTTTCCAGTCCAAAGTTAGAGTAATTTCCATGTGCCCGTAGTAGGAGTCCCAAAGTAAACGGATCTTTATTCGAGCAAATATTGTACCTGAGCACAAGTTTATGTACGGAAATAAAGACGAAATTTTGGATAAACCTTGCAGTGCATGGACTAAGCTAAATAGGACATTAATTATTATTAATGGTTAAATGCTTTATTAGTTAATTAATCTTTCTCAACCCTCAACACTCCTAGTTAAGTGCATTCAGTATGAATGCTTCGAGCACATGCGTTACGCTTGGTAATCGTAGCAACGAATAGCATTTGGTAATCCCAGAAGGTTGCATTGGTTTAGGGTGTGAATAGTAAGTGGGATGGATACTGATGCTAGGCATTAGAACTTAGTTAGTTAAAGTTAGTTACTTAGTCTCTTCACCCTTTCCTCTCTTAGCATAGGCAATAAAAACATAAAAGATATAAAAATCACATAACTCAGACTTACTTAACCATACAACTGTGACGAATACAAGTAAGTCTAGAAAGAAAATGAACAATTAACCTTAAGTGTTCCATAAGGCATGTAGGCACTTTGTCTATGGAGTTTGACTGGATCATGTGTGTAATGCTCGTATTCGTATGGTTGAGTGTAGGGGTTCCTCACCACTCATCATAGGCACCGTTGCCGAGGACTAAGTTGTTTTTGTGCTAAGTAGAACATAGGAAATCATCCACATTGTTGGGAAGCTTAAACGAACCCTTAGGATTAATCAGAAGAAAATTTAAACAACGGTCAATAGCACACCAACAAGATAACAATGTCTTCTTCTTCTCATAAGAGCACTTCACCACCTAGGGATCACACAAGAGAGACTATCAGTGGCACAACATGCATAACTGAGAATCGCCAGTTCCTCAATAGTATCAAGTGGTATATACTCATCCCGATGAGTATATACCTGATTTTACTTTTATCCTTCATCAGGATGAACAACTGTGTTGGCGAGATTTGCAAGGTAACATAGTGTTACCCCCAGATCGTGCAGTCCCCAACATGCTCTTTCATGATTTTGCATAGATAGGCATGACATAGCTATATGCTGAATACATTGCATGTGATTATGACACAAGGGATTACCGTCCCACAATAGTGCAACGTTTAAGGGACTTGTGGCAGGAGAGCTACCATACATCGTTGAAGGGAAAAGGGGTCCTGCATGTCCTAAGAAAAATTGGAGATGGTGAACCAGTTATAATAGGTTCTCCATCAAATGATGTTCCCCCTCCTAATGATGGTGAGGAGGTGGGGTATCAGAACCTACACTCCATGATTCACAATCCTGGTTCTGATCCCCATGAACAACAAGTGTTCACTGAGGGAACAAAAATACATGACAAGGATGGGCATTCAGATCATCATCACGATCGGGGCTGTAACCATCGAAGAGAAGGTAAGAAAGATCTTCATGGTGATGGTTTCCCTTCTTCTTTCCCTTCATTGCATCATTCACCCTCTCCTTCCACATTAGGACGTAGTCACAAGGAGCACAATGGTAAGGATAAGGATAAGTGAGATGAGAGACCTCGACGAGAGAGTCGAGAGCAAGGACAAGGGCATTTTAGAGAGTCAAGGCATAGAAGGAAAAGTATGGAACCACATAGGCATCATATATGTCATGAGAAAGATGATCATGATGAACCCCTACTAGCAACCAAGAGTATGTTAGACATTACAGAGGCTGTGAGGATACCTACAAGGCGCCAAAAAGATAGTCGAATCAAGAGACTAGATATGAATAATATCCCATGATTTGAGGGGGGGATACAATGCTGATCCACAGAATCACTTACAAGCATTTCACCATGCCTGTGCCTTGTAGAATAGTGAAAAAGAGTGGTAGAAGTTAAAGTTGTTCCCTAGGACACTCATAAAAGAAGCAGAAAGTTGGTACTGGTCTTTAGAGCTAGAAACCATTAGGAGGTGGAGTACAATGCTAGAATTTTTTAATGATAAATACTGAACGTACTCCAGAGTGTACAACTTACGTATGCAGATCCAAGGATGGAATTAGGGTAATCATGAACCGTTGGATGCTCCCATGGGCCGATATTATGCATTGCTACATTGTTGCATGAGCCATAGTTATGCACAATGGGATCAACTATGCCACCTCGTAGATGGGCTAAGTTACGAATCTAGGAGAACCCTTGGGACATATGCCCAAGGGAGATTATCTAAACTTAGAACCCATAAAGTTCATAGATTTTTGGAACAAGTAGCTAAAGAAGAAGGGGAGCTACGGAAAATAGAAAGTGTGGAAGAGTATAACTATGATCCTTCCCTCTAAAAGAAGGAAGTGAGATTCTGCGAGGAGGAGGATGAGTCACCACTCGAAATGTTGGTGAATAGAAAAACCTTGTTTCTTCAAAAATTAATAATGGAAGTGTTAGCTAAGGTAGATCAAATATGGAGCTCCTTAGATAGTAAAATTGAAACTATCCTAAAAATCATAGAGGAGTTTAAGGAGGAGTGAAGTAGTGATCATGATAAGAAAAAGTGGAGAGATTCAGAGCATGCACGTAACAAGGGTAAGGGAAAAATATCTATCACTAATGAGGTTGTGGATTTGGATACAGAAAATGATGGTGGATGTGAAATCTGCCAATTTGACCACCCTAAGGGATGTTGCCAAATAATCGCACATCTACAAGAGTCTGGGGTATATGCACTCAACCCAAGACTTAACAAACGGCAAGCACCCCAAAGGTTACCTTATCCCTAAGGTAACCCAAGGCAGTTCCACCAATCGTTAACATATTATCCAAGTGGAACTCCACCACAACCTATTGGGAAACACCAGCAGTGGCAACACCCATAGTCATGGGGGATTCCACCACCTAGATAACAATACCCTTACCGGCAACTAGACTCATATGGCTACTACGTGCTGCAGCCAGTTTCTCCAAGTGACTCTATGGGTCATGCAACCCCACAACGTCACTACCAAGCTCAGGTGTATTTTAGGACTCCTCCTATGGGAGACACACCACATGCATACCATCCTCCGAATCCATCTGCCACTCATATGCCGATAGTTCGACCACCACCCACTCCAACGATGCAAGGGGAACTTCCTACTCAACCGCAACAACGTAATGCTACGAGTGTTGTAAACCTTCAAACCGCTACTGGTTCTGATAATCGCATGAAGAGAAGACCTTTCTTTAGAACCAAAAGCCCAAAAAATCTCTGACAACCACAAGTGGTTGAGTCTGTGCATGCTTCTCCAACAAATAAGGCTTTAGAGCTACCTTCAAACCAACAACAGGGCTCAACGCATATGGTTATGTTAACACATACCGTTACTAATTGGATAAAGGTGGGCCACCTTCCTAGGAAACTCTCTGATCCTGAAAATCCCTTAATCTACCTCCAAGTCACTGGGAACGAACCACGTAAGGCTCTTCTTGACTCAGGTTCTAGAGTCAACTTAATATCACGGGAGATGTATAAAGCCTGGAACCTACCTCCACTCAAGAAAAGCAATATTCAACTAGAGCTAGCTAACCAGTCCATCACCATTCCCTTGGGATTGGTGGAGGACATTGTTACCGCTATGTGTGGTTGGTCATACCTAACTAATTTCCTAGTGATAGAAAATAGTAACAAAGGGGACTTCCTAATTATAATGGGGAGGGCATGGATCAACACCATCAACACATGCCTAGGAATCCGTGATCTTTCCTTGGAAATATCTAAGGAAAAAATTTATGGAAAGATTAAGAAGAAGAAAGTTCCATGCATCACATACAGTGACTTAGAGGGTGATGACATGGAGGAATGCTCAGCATCTCCTGCATGCAATTGGTATTTCCAAGAAACTTAGATACAAAGGTACCTGTATGTAGCAACCACACAACAAGAGAACACCCAGTGGTTGATAGCTAATGAAGAGAGCAGACCACCAACATGCATGGAATGAACTAGGGGAATAACTTGCACCCACAATGGAAGCATAGATACATTGGAATATGAGTGTCGAAAACTTCCAACCCTTAACTTGAAAACATCAATTAGGAGAAGTTGGAAACTTTTAAGAAATTCAAACAAGCATTCATTATTTTGGGTCTCTCCCTTTCAATTCAGTCATAGGGGAGATGGCCACCTATGCTGATCATTTGAGGCCCTTAGTTCTTTTTAGTTTTTTTTTACACATTTTTGTTTTGCACATTTTTTTTTACAAATTCATTTAACTTTTCTTGTTTTTGTTTTACAACATTGTTTATATTTTTTCATTTCTTTGTGTGGGTGTGGGTGTGCTTATCTATTTTGTTAAGTTCATCACCCAATAAGTGGTATTAAATGATGGTATGAACTATTTTCTACTAGTTGCTAATGTTTGGATTTTACCCTTAATATTATGATGTTGATACTAAGGTATGGTTCTTTTGATATGACAGGCAATGAGTCTACTTCATCCATACATCCACAAATTTCTATGGTCTCTCTTGGCTTGGAACTATATAGTCCCTTTTTCAATAATAAGAACTATAACGAATTGATGATTGGGCATTTCTGAAACTAAGGAAGGACTCAAGGATTGAAAAGGGTGTGACTTCAAAGGGAACTTGATGCATTTGTGTTGGCCATTCTCTTGGGTGCTTGGATTTTTTCTTCTTGAGTTTTCTTACCACTTCGATGTTACCCAATTATCGAGAAGCTGAGTAAATAAAAATAATAAATCTTTGCATGGTGTGGTTCTCACACAAAAACATAAAAAAATAAATAAAATAAAAAAAAATAATGAGAATTGAAAGCACACCCCTTAGATGAAATAATCATTTGGGCTACAAGCATTGGTTATGGAACTAAAATAAACATGTTCCCTCTAACTAAGGCCCTTCTCACTTTCCATTCTCTCCTCATTCGTTTGGTCGGAATGGTGGTGGCTCTTTGGTGAAGCCATTCTTGTTACTTCAAGTGGATGGATTGGTCGAATGATTTAATGCGAAGTCACTGGATGTGGTTTTTTGAGGCTAGACTTGGAATGGGATCTACTAAGTCACATTAATCATTAAATACATAAAGGGATGTACACCACCTTGTTCTTGAGACTCCATTCCATTCTCTTCTTTCCATCCTTCTTTTCCCATCTATCACCTCATTGCTGGTTGTATCATTAGTGTATATTTTGGTTGATGCATTGTTTTCTTTTTGGTAAATTCTTGTGGTTAAGACTTTAACTCTTGTTCCAAATGACATTCCTAGAGCCTACGGACTCTTCGAATGTGGGTTTGTCAGGGCATTAAGGGCATGAGACTACTTTGGGGAGAACCCACTGGCATTCCTATTTGGTACACTAGTTAAATTCTTTCCCTTAACATTTTTGCAATCTACTCTATTTTGTTCATTTCCATCTTGACATCCATTTCATCGACGTTATAGTTCTCTTTTTCTCTATCTTTCTTATTTTTTTTCTCCATTCTATCACTATCGGAGGTTCGCTCTTAGTCATGGGGGTCCTAACCCAATTTTTTTGATTTACTCATAGCCCCTACACCTTTAGTAGTCACCATTATTATATCTCTAGATCCACATCAGCCATATCAAAACCCAACCAATGGACCTTTTACTGAAGCAAGGTATCAACTGCATTGTGATTCATTTACCCTTGCTAATATAAATACTATGTTGTGTGTGCAGATGGCAATCATACAACAACATATTGGATCTGGAGGGAACACCTGGAATGGATTGGTGCTGAAGTAGCTATTCAAGGAACGAGATGGATGGTGCGATTATAGATAGATAAGGAAAGGTGCAATCTTGGTGTTGGTAGTAGCACACTTCTTCTCTCTTCTCTCTTCTCTCTCAACTACCAAATAAGGCCTGATGTCGAATGTATAAAGTGTTTGCTCTTGTTGTCATGAACACTAGTTTTTTCATGTTCTTTAATGATGATCCGTTCACATGTCGTCCCATTCACCATTAGTTCCATTCAAGTCAATAATCCCATACCTTACCCATATTTTGTAAGGAACTCAAGGAAGAGTTTTTATTCAGTTATGGGGGTATGATGGGACGTGATATCGCATGGGCTACGATATCATGTATGCGATGTATTGTACATGATATAGCAGCATGCTACCAAATTTATAAATAAGAGGCAGCTCTCCCTTGTTTCTCGATCTAGATCTAGACCTTAGGAAAACTCTTGTAGTTTCTCCATTCTAGAGTTAGAGTAATTTCCATGTGCCCGTAGTAGGAGTCCCAAAGTAAATGAATCTTTGTTCAAGCAAATATTATACCTGAGCATAAGTTTTTGTATAGAAATAAAGACGAAATTTTGGATAAACCTTGTAGTGCATGGACTAAGCTAAATAGGACTTTAATTATTATTAATGGTTAAATGGTTTATTAGTTAATTAATCTTTCTCAACTGTCAACACTCCTAGTTAAGTGCATTTAGTACAACTACTTTGAGCACATGTGTTACACTTGGTAATCCCAGCAACAAATAGTGTTTGGTAATCCCAGAAGGTTGCATTGGTTCAGTGTGTGAACAGTAAGTGGAACGAATACTGATGCTAGGCATTAGAAATTAGTTAGTTAAAGTTAGTTACTTAGTCTCTTCACCCTTTCCTCTCTTAGCATAGGTGATAAAAACATAAAAGATATAAAAATCATATACCTCAGACTTACTTAACCATACAACCATGACAAGTACAAGTAAGTCTAGGAAGACAAAAAATGATTAACCTTAAGTGTTCCATAAGGCGTGTAGGCACTTAGTTTGCAGAGTTCGACTGGATCATGCTTGTAATGCTCGTATTCGTATGGTTGAGTGTAGGGGTACCTTGCCACTCATCACCCCCTTAACCCCACTTACTATTTATAGTAAGTACTTTGTTTTTAGCCATTTTTGCTTCATTTGATCATTTTCGAGTTCCACTTGCTGGAATTTACTCATATTCTTACCTTTTATAGCCTATCTCAATACATTTTCAGCACAATAGCCATGTCTTTCTCATAATGAAACCAAGTTACCTTACAGCTATATCGACAATGGATCCGATCAACAATACATGAGGGTCTATGATCCTAAAGACCTTGTTGTAATTAAATGTAGATAGTTCCTAAGACTAAAGGGAAAAAGTACTAGGATCTCAGCAATAAATAAAGAGCACTATAACTTGATTTGCATCAAGATCTAGGCTACCATGCAGATCCAATAAGAAAATGTAGAAGCTAAAAGGGAATTTGAGCTCATCCATCATGATGGGAAGGAGTATATTCCCTCCCCCTATGACCAAATATCCCTTAATGACCTCAACGCTTGCATCTTAGCCCTTATCATTTTGGTTGCTGAAGAGAACTTGAAGGCTACATTTGATGGACAAGTAGAGGAGAAAGATAAATTTTGGGTAGAGTGTGAGCCTATGAATCTTTTAGAAGGATTCTTCCAAAAAGGGACCCCCAAGACCACAATGTCCACCTCTATTTCCTTCGCCCCTTTCTCTAGACATGTTCCACTACCTTTGTCCCCCATCATACCTGACCATGTTCAGGCCCATGCTATTTATTGTTGTGCACCAAGCATAATTGGTGTTGTAATCAACCACTTTCCATTACTCCATGGCACTTGCCATCTAGCCTAGGTTAGTATGACCAACATTAGTAGTAGTTACTATGACTAACCTATTGACTAGTTAGGTGGGATGTAGCGTGGATCCTTAAGCAACCTAGGGGTTACATACCCCCTTTGTTTTGTTTATGCCTTAGATGCCAACAAAAACATTTTTCTTCTTGTTTGGCCCATAGACCATAATCATGACGCAACCTCTCCCCTCTTTCTTACAATCAATAGTAAGGCCACAAGCCTTCCAAAAAATACCACAACTATTCATGAAAACCTCATAGCTAGTAGGGGCACCATAGGGCATATATTAAGGCTTCAAGATGATTTGGGACCTAATAGAGAAATTGAAGAGGCTCAAGGCCTCTAATTTCCAAAGTGTTAAGATCATGGATTTTTACTAGGATGATTCCATTAGTCCTATGGTCACATCCTTTGACACTTCCTCCTAGTTTACCTATCCCTCAATTTAGCTAGGATAATGGAGAGGTGATCTCAATGCTCACCTTATAAATTTTAGATTTGAGTGCTTACTATTGCAATCATGGCCACACACTATAATGAGAATCTTTGCTATGTCCTTGATTGAAAAAGAACTGATTGGTAATGTATCCTACTCAAAGGATCCATATCCTCCCTTGAAGACCTTAGAGGCTAATTCATTAACTACTTCAAGTACAACTTGAAGCCTAATACTATGTTTGAATAACTAATGAAGGCTAGGTAGGGACCTCTTGAGCTAATGCAAAAGTTTATCCAATGGTGGAATAGTATGGTAAATGAGACACTAGAGCCAATAGTCAAAACCTACCTTTTGGCTATATTCAAGGGAGAGAATAACAATTTCATTAAATCCAAGCTATACTATTTTGACTTGTGAACATTTATTCAAGCATTCTTCTAGACTAAAAACATAGTAGATGCTATAGAGACCAATCATGATCAAGCTTATGCGACATACAAAAATCAACACACACAAAGGGACAAGGAGAAGAATAAATTAAACTATGTGGTTGTAGCAACAATAACCAAAGAGGCTAAAACCACTTACTAAGGGCTAAGGACCAACCGACCTAAGGCCCCTACTAGTAACTAAGATAACCTTCCATCACACTTTGGGGCTAATGCATTAACAACAATCAAATCCAACTTTGAAAAGAAGGATAGGTCTAAATATGCTAGGCTACCATTAAAACCATTTGAGCTAGTAGACCAACTATTGAAAAGTGGATGCATTCAAAACAAGTAGATGACTGAAGCTTTCTAAAAGAAGCATGATAGGCTCTGTGAGATAGCCAAAGATCCCACTTGAGTAACATAGGATGATTCCTAGTTTCCTAAATATTTTAAGTTAGACCGATTTTGCCACTATTACCAACTACTTGGTCATGACACAAACTTCTATCTTGCACTGAAGGATGGCCTGTAGAAGATGATAGATAGGGAAGAGCTAGTTCTATATGCATCCAACCCTATCTAACTAATGAACCAATTGATGCAGGTGTATAAGGACTAATTGAATGCCAATAACACTACATACATCATATCGGCTTTCAACATAGATGACAATTAGATATCCACAAGAAAACCATTTGTGATTCAAGTACCCCCTCGTGATGAAAGGACTTCTTTAGCTTCTACCAGCTCAAGATCCCCCTTTGTCATGAGAGTACCATCATGAATGCCTCCAAGGAAAACTTTTTTTATCATGGTGCTTCAACCCATCATAACCTAGCTAGCCCCAATAACCAAATAGTGGCCTCCTATGGTGGGTAATGCAATAGCATCTTCCTCAAACACAAATGATAACAACCAAAAATCCTCAACCAAGTAGAGGAAGAAGCAAAAGCAGAAGCCTAACAACAAGGGTGATGATGAGCAACTAGGTACCCCTATGTCCAACCATATGAATCATGGGCATTCACACGTAACTTGGTCGAATTCTGTAGACTATAAGCACTTAACATACACCAGCCTCTAACCAGTGAAACCTTGGGTTAGAACGGTCATTGTCCTCCTAATCTCACTTTTGAGGTTCTGTTTACGATGGTTAAGTGAGACTAAGGCTAATGATTTTTATATCTTTTTGCATATCTTTTGGCGGGTAATTTAAGGGATGAAAATTAAGGAATAAGCTATTATCTAATCTATAATTATCCTAGCTTATACTCTAACTATTCCTAGCATAAGTATTCGATCCCATCTTCTGAGCACATTCTGAGCATCTCTTAACACTTATGGGTTACGAGACATTAAGCGTCACTGGGCTTACCAAGTGTTTGATTTATGTTCGAGATGGTCAGACTTATGGATTTTACAAAGTACGAATAAGCGATAGTGATTAAGATAATAATAAT
Organism: Gnetum montanum; assembly: GCA_015680685.1. Lineage (NCBI taxonomy): Eukaryota > Viridiplantae > Streptophyta > Gnetopsida > Gnetales > Gnetaceae > Gnetum > Gnetum montanum. Next base: position 146,075 of record MNCI01018412.1, read on the forward strand.
GAACACTTAAGTAATTAATAGGTAATCAACAAAGCATAAACATATTAAACTATTGCATAGAATGGCTAAGTCCAAATGCTACAAGGAATGCTTGAATAATTTGTCTTTATTGCCATAACGCCAATGGGCTCAGATACATCAATGCTTGAATAAAAATCCGATCACTTTTCTTACATCTACTGTGGGCACATGGAAAATATTCTATCTCCTGCGGAAACAAAATGCAAGAGCTTCACTACAACTAACTGAAAGATGCGTAAATGAGGTTGAAGGCCCTCTTATTTATAGGCTGAGATAGGAAACTACGTAAATGGGGCCACATCGATGTAGGGAAGGTACGTTGATGGGCCCATTTCGACGCGGCCGCATATACGTGGCCCAGTTGACGCATGAATTAATGACACTTCATCAAGTGATAAGAAAACTAAGACTAATTTTCATATCATCTATACCCATAACATCCTTTAACCAACCTACCTCAACTAGTATACCACTTAAGGACCCCAAAATTGAAATCAAAAAGAAAGAGGAAAGACCCCCCAATAGCAACAACCTAAGGTTGAAGTTTGCATTTTGGGATGCATGGAGGAAGTGAAGTACAACTAGGGTGACAAGCTCACGGCCAATGAAAAAAATTTGCTTAGTGTGATGAAATAGGTTAAAAATTTCCTCAAATATAAAAATACAACTTTGCCTCTTTGAATTGATCATGACTTCCACTACACATCATGAAGTGCTAGTCAAGATGTTAACCTTCATCCTAATTAGTGAGGACATCCCTACTAATGAGGAATCCATACATGCAGTAATGGTTCCTTCTTCATCAAGGGATAAGAAATCAATGTTGCTAATATTTTGTGATAAAGAAATCAAGGCCAATCCCCAAAATGGCAAAGTAATTGGGGCTTCACGTTTCATAGCCATACGTGTACGATAATATAAGATACATCGGGTGCATGTAGATGATGGGGCTACAACAAATATCAGCCCATGTAACACCGTTGAGTGATTAGGCTTGATAGAGCAGATACAACATACACCAATAACCACTATTAGGTCCTTCAATGGATCAAGGGTTGCTGTCAATGGATGTATCTCCTTGGATTTTGTGACTGGGGAGTAATTTCCCACAACTATGAATTTCTTAGTGGTGGAAGAGATGCTAAGGTTTAACGTTAGCCTAAGAAGACCTTAGTTGGCTTAGTTACAAGCCATGTCCTCACGCATCCACCAAGAGATTTATCTTTCTTATGAGGAAGGTGAGATCATCATTCATGATGATAACATGATGTCCTTGGTTGTTAACAACATGGACATAGAGCAAGTGTCTAAAGTGTAATTTTAAGAAGAAACTGCTAGCCACAAAATCTAGCAACTCAAGAGAAAGAAGAAATCTAAGAATGAAAACAATGGGTAGTAGAATGTGTTATGGGATTAACTCCCTTTTAACATCATCAATGAAGGGGATGCAAAGTACAAACTCATGTAGAGTAGATCTTACACATTTCCTAATCTTTCAAAGATTAGGAAGAGTTTGCACAAGTGAAGTACACATTCATCCTTCCACCCCATGCCCTTATAACCATATAATGATATGTACTAATAGCCATATATTCCAAATTTTCTTTATTAATTTGTTATGCATTTTTATGTACATTAGTGTTGGCACATTTGGCCATTACATGGAGCAGTTGGAATATTTTGTTCTAAATATTAGCACAATCCCTGGTTGTAAATTTGCAGTTTAGTATTGTGAGTTAATGGGTATTCTTGGAGAGGCAAGCCTGGTAAATAATCTTGATGTTGAAGCCTTCTTGGAAAGTAAATTAAAATGCCAAGTTATTTTCTTGAGTGAAGATTGGAATAAAAAAAGGAGGTGATTATTTACCACAAGAAAGCATACTCCCTGTTAATATTGGCAAAATAGACAACACTGTGGGTAATGGATTATTAAAAATTGGCTAAGAGTTGGAAGCAAGTGAAGAACCTAACGGACTACCAACTGGTTTTGAATCTGTAGATTTAAAATTATCAAAGGATGTAAAGGTTTCTGTATTGCATAAAATCCCAAATTCACATATCACCAAAGGCCCATTGTTAACGCTGCTGGAGAAAAAAAAACAAAATCAGAAAAATAGAACTGACTACCATGGTTTTGGGGCAAATCCTTTGGCTTGCCATTCAGGACTGTGCCCACGCATCGGCCGGATTTATGTTGCTGACTTGCCATATGTCGAACCTGAGTTCATGGAGCACGGAGGAGGCCCTTCTTTCACCGCTGAGCTGAGTTAAAGGGGGTTTCGGGCAGCAATCGCGTAGAGAAAGCCAGACAAATCTGAGGATAGTTTAGGGTAGAACGCAGCGGATATATTATCGATTCCAGCAGAGGCACTTGTGGATTTCAAAAGAATGGACGCCTATCTTGCGCGATGAAAAAATCTGGGTTTTGATCCACAGCAACGGCAAATGCCTTTAAAACCCTGGTGGACGTCGCTTGAAGAATCTACACTAAATGTTGGACGAAAATTCTGAAAGCCAGACAGTTTACCAGTTATCACAGACAGAGGGCAACGAAAATCTACAAAGCAAGGATTAAATCACATAATCATCAAAACCTGCAGGGCATTTTCAAGAGGCAGAGGTTACAATAGTTGCAGATCCTTACGGAACACATGGCGACGTTCCCTAACGTGGTGGCTAAGTCTTCTCCTGTGATGGCAGTTGTTGGTAATGATTTTTGGCCGAAGAAGATATTTTGAATCAGTTGTGGGCAGTTGTAGCATTGGTACCTTCACCTTCGGGCTCATATTTCGGCCATCCCGAATTTTAATTTCAATTATCACGGATGCAGAAAGGATAAATTAACTACTGCTACCACCAATAAGGTGGATATTATATTATATTTTTATGGTAAAATCTTAGAGATTAATCATACTTAGTATTTAAAATTTAAATTAAATTAAATTAGATTAGGGAATTTAGACTTATTTTAATAAACTACTTACAAAGGCAATATTTATAATATTTATTAATTAATTCCCCCTAACTTTATGAATAACTTCCTAACTCCCTCCTAATTAAATGGGCAAGTAACCTCCTAACTTATTCGACAAGTAATCTCCTAATTAGTTGGCCAAGTTACTTGGGAGAAAAGTTAGCTAGGATATTTTGGCATGTAACTACCTTGTAAACCTTATAAAAAGGCTTCATGAGAAAGAAGAGAGAGGGCAGGGGGGTGGGGGGTGGGGGGGTGGAGGGCGGGGGTATTTTGAAGGATAATTTGGAGAAGAGACTTTTGGGAGGTATCATACATCACACTTTGAAGGCTACTAGTTAGTACTTAGGCTCTCACTTGAAGACACTTTGAGGTCTTGAGAAGAGCA
>MNCI01018417.1:11603-29833 GCA_015680685.1 Gnetum montanum
TGAAACACCGTGAAAATTGCGAGTCGGCCTCAGGCAAAGATTCGCGTTTCGGGCAAGAATACATGACAGAATTCCAGAAAGAAGAACAAGGCAGGGAAAAGCAAGGAGGCGCGCGGCATCAAGACTTTGGCTTCCCTTTGCAGATTTCTTATCTTACTATGTTTTCCATTATTTACGCTATAGCATGCAACATAGCATAATGGCGCTTTGCGTAACATAGTCCGACATTCAAAGGCAGCTTACTTCAACAGCTTTGGCAAAGCCTAAGGCCTAAGCAGCGTAATATGCGACTTCTGGCATATTTTGGCTAAGTCTTTTGTCCAAGGCCGAGTTTACACTTTGTACCCACGGCAGCGTAATGAGCATCGAAAAAGTCAAAGAGAGACCAACAACACACAGTAGGTCGGTGCTTTTCTTTTTTACATATTGGCCGCCTTACACCCTTTACGCAACGCAGCGTGTGTCAGCGTAAGTCATCGTCAAAATAATCATTGCTTACGCTTCACTATGCACGGTGGCGTAAACGAGCGTAAAGAAGTTTGAATCTATTGTCTTCATACTTTATTACGCTCTTGTACGCGACGCAATGTGTACAAGCGTAATGTAGTCCAAAATCAACTGAGACATGCCCGACCCACATTTGTCACTCATACGCACAATATGCAGATGCGCGTATTGTGCGTAGTCATGGATTTCAACACAAGGATGGTCAAGTCAACGATCTTTCGAAAAGTTTGAAACACGTGTCATCACAGCTGTGCCTTCTCCACACATCGTCAAACCTATAAATATCCTAGTTGGCTAAGAAAAGAAAAGAGGACAGACAGAGAGAGGGCAAAAATAGAGAGAACAACATCTTGGCAATTTTTGGCAGCATCACCTTCTAACAGAGACAGGAGACACTTGGCTTGAGCATTGGCAGTAAGAGCGATTACCTCTTTGGCGAAGACACAACTTTCTTCATCGGCTATCATCGGCAGTTCTGAGCAAAGACTACCTAAGGCAAAAGGAGCAGATCAGAGATCCAGAGATCATCTGGTGTGGTTTGTGAGTTCCTATCAAACAGAAACAGTTGATCGATAGACGTCAGAACTTGACCTTCCTTGCATCCCTTCTCCGGCCTACAAGGTAGATCGGATTCTATTCTGCACTCCTGCTCAGACAATCTACTTGTTTCTTGTTGCTTTGTGTTTGCTTCATACAAAATAATCGGGGTCTCCCCACTGTAACTTGAATATACAAAATAATTATTTTCCCGAGTCAAACTATAGATCTTGTAATCACACGTCTTTCTCGTGTCTGATTCCTGTTGTCGAGTTAACGCTATCATCATCGTTACCATTCATCTACATTGCTTTTCTCTCATTTTCCGACTTGTCGAATCAGATCCTTCCACGAAGTATTCGTAATCTTCATCGGTTTACTGATTAGTAAGTCTTTGTCTGATCGACAAGACCATTCAAGGCACCGTGGATTCATTTTTCCAGCATAGTCCTCACATAGATCCATGATTAAAACTGTGTACACGGGATTTTGTTTGGTATTTTTCGACTGCCGACATTTTCCGTCGTTACAGTTTTCTGGCGCTAGAAGGAGGGCCTAGGCTCCGATCCATATTTTTCGAATAGCACTGTTAGCGATTTATACCCAAAACTGTAAACGTAATACCTCTAGGGAAGTTTACGGCAAATCGTGTGGTGTAGATCGGTCATAGGAACGATTCCTCTGGAATCTTACAGGGTAGAAAGCCTATTTGCGATCTTTTTGTCAGCCGCTTATTAGATCCAGTCATTTTTCACAGCTAATCCACTCAATCAATGGATTCCGTATACACAACCACAACCGCCATGGTCGCCACTGATGTGGGTACCGCATCTGTGCACCCTATCGCTGTCACTAGACCAGCTCTTGGTGCAGCAGGACCGCAAGGACCATCGCGTAGGTCATTGAGACTGTAGGGCAAAGACCCTGTTTTCACAGTCGTGACCCCTGAAGAATACAACTTCATCTGCGTTAAGATCCAGGCAAAGTTTGCCCTTAGCCGAGCTGAGATCGAAGCAAAAAGAAACTTTGAGATGATCCATCGAGGAGGTCACGATTTCACTCCAACAGCCTATGACATCATTCCCTTGACCGAACATCAACATGAAATTATAACATAGTTGGTCATGGCCAAGGGCTAGGCTTTACGGGCTACGCTGGAGCCCCAGAATGGGGAGGAGGAAGAGGATGAATTTGCAGCCCAGTCTGAACATTCATTCCATACTCTGAGCCCCCACACGTACATAAATCCCCTTTTTCCTTTCAACGGAGACGCCGCTCCTCTTGACCCAGCCATGACCACACAGATGCATTTCCCTGTCATTCCCCAAGCCACCGCGCAGCCATCTGGTCTGCAAATGCAAATACCACACAACAACATGGGGGCGGTTTCATCGCCGCGTGTGCTCAGCATTCCGTCAGTGGTTCCAGCGACCACCGCGCCCCATTTCATCCTGCAGATCCAACCCCAAACCATGTCCACAACTCGCCTGATCCAAACTTTGTCGCTGCCACCCCCTCCAACCCGACAAATCACCGCCGTTATCCAGCCACAGATACATGTTCACCAGCCTGCCGTGAGTTAGTGGACCTACCCCGCGGCACAACACAACCAGTTTGCGGTATACGGTGTGCAACCCTCAGTGGCACCCGCAACACATATTCCACAGATGGTTCCGCAATATCCTCATCCTTATCCCGCGTAGCAGATGGCGACTAACCTCTCTTCCCAAACCGGTGGGTGGTGGTCTTCACAGGCCCCCCTGCCTGCAGGGATCCCCACCCCACCGTCTACCGGCCAAACCATCCCACCATTTCCACTGCCTAGCACAGCTTTTCCAGGTCAGCCCCCTGCTCCTCTTGCACAGACACCTCCAGCAACAGGTCTGGATCAAGCCTTTCTACTTATTTAAACCCTCACCGAGGAGGTTAGGCATCTTAAGGCTGCTGGGTTAGACACGGTACAGATCATGGACTTCTACCAAGATGATCCTATCAGCTCAGCAGTCCCTATGTTGTCGTTGTCAACAGGGATGTCCTTGCCTCATTTTACCAAGTATAATGGGGAGGGGGATCCTAACACTCACTTGGTCACGTTTAGATCCGAATCCTTGTTGCTGCAACAATGGCCTCACATGATTATCCGCGTCTTTGCTATGTCATTAACAGGGAAAGCTCTAGACTGGTATCGGGCCCTCCCACGCTCTTCCATCTCAACCTTAGAAGAGCTTCTAACACAATTCGTGACTCACTTTAAATACAACTTAAAGACAGAAGTCACGTTAGATCAACTTATGGGAGTGAAACAAGATCCTCTCGAACCAGTCCAGAAGTTCATACAGCACTGGAATGCTACTTTGAATGAAATCCGCAAGCCAATCGCGGATTCACATTTATTGGCCATCTTCAAAGGAGCAGTCAATGACTTCATTAAGTCATAGCTGTATTATCTTTCCCCCAACTCCTTACATCAGGCCTTCGCTCAAATTAGAAGCATCCAAGATGCTACGGAGGCCAGCAAAGACCCGGCGTATGTCACCTACAAGAACGCCCACAACAAGAGCAAGGACAAAGGTAAAGCGACAACATTGACAGTAGCTGCGTTAGCTGAAGGCCCAAAGAACAAGAACAAGAAGGCACCTACCACGCCTCCTGAGACCACGGCCAGTGCAAGTGGCACCAGCCAAGACACGGCTGCCCCTGAAGGCTCCCCCCAGCCAAAATCAAATTTTGAGCGTAAAGATCGCTCAAAGTATATAACCCTGCTTGTAAAACATTCAGAACTGTTGAAAAAATTGCTAGGGGCAGGATACATGCAACCCAAGAGGGTATCCGAAGAAGCTCTGAAGCATCACAGACGTCATTGTGAACTGCTGAAGAACCCTTCTTTAGCCCTGCCTAATGAACCACCAGTTCCGAAATCTTTCAGGCTGGACCATTTCTATGACTACCACCAGTTGTGTGGTCATGATACAGACTATTGCTGGGCGTTGAAGGACGAAATTCAACGCATGATCGACGAGGGTCATCTGAAACTGGACGGCAGTAGTCCGACACGTCCGAAAAACCAAGCATTGCACGTGTATAGGGATCCGTTGAATACAAACGATGCACCCTATACAATCAGTGTGGTGAGTACGGACAGTGATAGGAAGGCACCACCCAGACAACCTTTTTTTTACAGGTGCCTACCAACTCACAACAGGGGGGAAGCCCTTCATCGACCGCCAATGGTGGCTCACGGCCACCTTTTATCATTCGTGCACCATCTCAGAAGGCCGTCCAGCCATGTAGTAGTAGCCAAGCCACGGCCTCATCTGCGCCCACGCATAGGCTGCCTTTCATCATCAGAGCACCAAAACCACCGGCTGCTCCTCTCACGCAGGGGCAGACCTCTAACCAAAACCGCCAACCCGACAAACAAAAGCAAGAGGATACATCTGTCAACACTACAAAAGACTACTCTACGCTCGGCTTCCCTAAGCCCAGGCCCTTGGCCTCTGTGCCTTTGCCTATACCTCAGAGACAGGATAAGGGTGCAGAAACGCAGTCACTCCCTCTCGGCGAGAAAAGAAACAACCCCTCGACGAACACCACTCCACCCCGGGAGATTCGTCTCTTGGGAAGAATGGAAGAAGACAATGGGAACAAACAACCTAGCCGAGAGAGGGACCTCCTCGACGTGTTTACGCAGGTTAAACAGGCTTTAAAACAAAAAAATACAACGCTGAGCCTCTATGACTTGCTTATGACATCCCAAAAACACCGTGAGGCTATGGTCCATATGCTGACATCCATACCTGTGGATGAAAGCTTACCAGCGGAGGACAAAGCGATCCATGTGTTCATGTTTCCTTCAGAAGTTGAGCAACCTAATCCCACCTCACTGACCTTTCGTGACGAGTCCATCAAAGACGATCCTGAGAAAGGTCAGGTGACCACTGAACCCATGTTCATCACAATTCGGGTCGGTCAGTACCTGATCCAGAGAGTACATGTGGACGACGGTGCCACTGCAAACGTCATTCCTTATCCCATCATGGATAGGTTGGGTCTGGTCAACCAGATCATTCCCATGATGACCACATGCGTAAGGTCGTTCAATGGAGCAAGGGTTCAAGTCAAGGGGACGGTGCGTATCGAGTTTGTGGCAGGAAAGCAATTCCCAACGGATGCCACATTCTTAGTCGTCGAGGAGATGCCTGGCTTCAACTTGATCCTAGGGAGGTCCTGGTTAGCCCAGGTGAGGATGGTTTCATCACCGATACATCAAGAAATACACCTACCTTACGCAGGAGGGGAGGTCGTGATATGCAGCGATGAAACCACCCCCAGAATTGTCAACAACATTGAGGAAGAACGGGGTTCGGAGATAGAAGCCTCAGATGATCAGACCAATCTCCAAATCCCTCTAAAAACTGAAACCAATGATGACAGTTTAGCCTGGGCCAACCTGCCATTTCAGGATGGCGACGTGGAGGAGTCAGACTGTAAACCCCTCCGTCCTTACGCAACATTGAACGTAAAGGCTGTTAAGAAACAATTGCGAATCAGCGGTTGAACTGAACGGTATTTACGCACATTATCATGTTTGTTAACAATTATCGCAGTTTACGCTTAGTAGTTCGTTTTCGCTTAATGCATATTTACGCCATAGAAATTTTCAATGTTTACGCTTGTCATTCCTTCTTTACGCTGTTACATTCTTGTTATGTACGCATTTACGTCTTTTGATCACTTTAGCTCAAATACGCAAAAACAAAAAATATATATACACTACCACCAATTACGCTTTCTACATTACGCAGAGGGCCCGCAACGGCCTTAAACTAGTTACGGCCCGCAATGGCCTAAAACTAGCCACGGCCGGCAATGGCCTAAAACTAGTAATGCCACTCCGTCGTAACATAACTTAGGCGAAACCGTTAACAACTACGCTTACACTTTGCAGATAAAAATGCAAAAGATGCAAAAGACAAAAAAATATATAACACTTAAAATTGTCACAAAATCTTATCGCTAGTCTTTCAGTCATCCCAGTAATCATTGTTGACAATAATCAATAAAACCATGCGTAAACCACAATTACGCATCTCCTCTGATGCCACTATCACCAGTATCTCTTAAGTCTGGCTCCAGTCCCAATAAATCGTCCTCTAGTGGGCCTTCTCTCCTGGGAAGTATTCCTTCATGAGGAATCCCCTCTTCATGGGGTCCCTACTCTGGTATCGGCTCCATGGGAGGATGCTCTTCATCGCTGCGTTCTTCCTCTTGTACTGGCTCCTCAGCTTGCTCGTCTTCTTTGTCCTCTGTTGGTACCTAGATACAAAAAACATGTTAGCAAGAACAAAACTTGACAATACAATTTGAAAATTTAGATTTAGTCATGCATAAACTTACTCGCGATGGCCCTGCTTCCGCAGCAAAGGGAAGCTTGTCTAAGCCAGCCCACAGGCGCTCCATGATCTCATCCTCGGTTAGATCAGACCATGCTCCATCTCCCAGGGCAGCTCCGGCCTTCACCTTTCCTTTCTCTATGTCAGTCTAGCGAGGTGGGTCTGGGAAGAATGTAGGGACTGTAGTCTGGTCCCCAGGGAGAGTCATCCCCCTTTCCGGGGATGCACTTACAGTCACCTACTCTTCGAACTTCTTGAAGGCTTCGGATGCTCCAATAACGTCAAGGAAAACTTGCAAGGATTGAGCTTTGATGGCAGAATCGCGATAAAGTTTATGATAAGCGATGCTTTCTCGCTTATACAAATGTTTGTGGTCCTTTTCCTTCTGCCCCCACTCTTGCACACTTGCACAGTAATCCCTCCAATCTTAGCTTTTCTGGGCTAGGAGCTCTATCTACATCCGCTGCTCTACCAACGCCCAACTGGTTTGCACGTTGTTTTTGATGACGGTCCAATAACGGGAGTAGTCAATAACAGCAGTACGCCGGTCCTCATCGCCCATCTCTCGCGCCTATAGGAATTTGCATTGCGACTTCAAGTCTCCAACCTCTATGGTCAGAGACTCAATCTTCTGCTCGGACCTCTGCAGCTTTTTCCAGAGGTTTTCATTCACACCCTTACTCTCCCATAAGGAGCGGGTCGAGCGTAACGCACATTTACGCATCTCCTCATAAATGTGACGTGGCACGGCAGCCCCATCCGATGGAGGCTCCACTGTGTCTAAATCAATGGGCTCCGTTGGGTCCCATCGAAGGCGAGCTCCTAATAGCAAACATTATCATTGTATATGACACATTACTATCGTATAACAAAATAAATCTTTTATAGCCACAGCATACCAGCTTTAGGATCGACGCGCTCGAGGCGCTCAATCATGTCACTGACAACGCCTTCCATGAAGGCGAACTTGTTAGAAAAGTCTCTCCATGCTCTGCTCACAGCGATGGACGTGGATGCATCTTCTTCTCCTGTAGCGTAGTCAAGTTAGAAACTTTAATTATTAACAGAATTCTGCAAAATTCCTAACACACTCGTTACCTCTACCAATAACAGTGGCGACCCCGCCAACGTCTTCTGCTTCCTTCCCCTCCTCACGCACAGGAGTCTGCGCGGCACTTGTCTCAATAGCTGGGGCCTCTTTTTCTGAAACTGGGGCCCCTTCCCCACGACTCAGTATCACTGCCCCTGTTTCAGGGGTCAGCTGCTCCGTAATTTTCACTGGTCATATCACAATGTTCTTAACACATCATTCTAAGTAAACATTGCATAACACAGTTTTCAATACATCTCCCTCACACTTACCAGGCGGAGGCTTACTCTGCTGAACTCTGACCTCCACAGTTCAACCCGTGCCGCTCCCAGGCTCCGCAGAAGCCTCAGATATACGGAGCCTTTTACGCCGAGCTGCAGGTTCTATAATTTCTACAGCCAGGCATTTCCCTCGTGAAGCATCGCCAGTGTAAGTAGGCATTATCCCGCCTACACTGTCGAGGCCTCGCACTCGAGGCACCGCCAAACCTCTAGTCGTTATAGACAGAGATTCCCCAATCCCTTCCGGAGGATCCTGCCCACGGGTAGTGCTGAGGATATGCGTAATCCAAGGTTTGGATAACTGGTCTCGGTCTTGTTGTACCCAGACCCCATCCCTTTGGACGACCAAAAACTCAGCAAAACGCCGAAGGTAAGCTATGAAGAAGGCGTAATGCACATTGAAACGAGACTTGAGCTTCTTACGAAGCCTGATCATCTCAGTGCGTAGTCCCGCAGCCAAATAGCTTGCCCAATTGAATTGGGTCCCTTCCTCCAGAACTTTCCACATAATACGAGTCTGCTCTATGGAAAAGAACTTCCCTTGCGAGAGCGTTTTGGGAAAAGTCCGGGCCCGGAAAAGGGGATAAACTGTCTTGGCGACTCCTAGTTCAATTCTTTCACAAGGAATCCCTTTAGGCTCCTTCTTGACCCTTACCCACTCCTCCAGCCACTTCTGGCAGTCGAGACTCCTCTTCGCCTTCTCGTCTATGGGAAGGTCGTCAAAGGGGATGCCAAAAAGGTCTGCAAAGAGCTGAGTGTCAATGTCGAAACTTACAAGCACATTATGCACACGCGTGCAGAAACGCTCTGCCTTTTCGCTGAAGGAGTTGACCATGGTTAGCATTTCACTGACGGGGACATCAGGAGTTGCAGCTAAAAATAGATGCAATAGCCTCGCCTCTCGGATCTTGGTGACCACCGCAACCGGGGCCACCACGTGGCCGAGCCAGCGTTGTGCGTCCTTGATGTCGTCGTAGCGGAAGAGGACGGTATTCGCCTCGCGGCCGGAAATCGTAAGGGTAATCTCCCGGGATTCCCTGACTAAACAATGTAAGACACAGGTCAGGCAAAAACATTATTACGCAACGTTCACAGTTCACAACTACACCACGCAACAGTAGAATACATAGCAGTCTTACCAGGTCCAAATGGCAAAGGAAATGGACGAAGGTTCCTCTGCACGTCCTCAACGGTAAGGGGCGGATCCAAGGTCCAGTTATCATGTAGCCACTTGAGATTCTGGCAAGTCTCAAAAGCATCAGCATAGCAGGTGGGGTACTCATGAATGTCGAAGCCGATCTGCCCCATCACACTAGCGCGTACATTGCTAGTTGAGGTAAACGCCTTTATTGCCGTTTCGGTCCATGACAACGTATCACCATCTCCTACTAACCTATTCTCATGAATGAAAAACTTGTACCATACCACATAGATTTATCTTACGCCTTACAAAACTTAGACAATGGACATGTAACAATATAGCCAACACAATTGCTCACCCGCCTGAGTAGTACACAGTGCCTGGTGGGTTCTGGAAGTAGGTCGAGACGTGGTGAGCCACGAACAGAGTGTTATAGGCGTGGTAACAACTAAACTGGGCCATCTCCCAGATCCAACCTAAGCGCCTCAAACCTCGGGCGCTAAGTTCTTAGTCCTCAGGATGACCAGTATCAATGCCTCCGTCTGTCAAGAAGGCCAACAGTCCCTGCGCGGAACCCACTAACAGGTGCTCCAAAATGGCACCAGCAATATCGCCTGACAAATTAGACCATATAATAACGCTGTAGTTACGCAGTAAGAACTGCAGAAACTCCAGTGCACCCTTTCGAAACCATATGGCCTTCCCGTGCAACCGAGTTTGCGGGGGAGGGACATTAGGCACGATCGGGTTTATGCAGCACAAAACCCCAACAATGTCTAACACGATTAAGATAGGCTTTAGCATAATACTGTACAGAAAACACAATACACAGATCAACACCTAGATTTACATTTGCATGTTTGAATACAGAAAACCTACAGATTACGCTTAGTTATCCATGCCGAAATCGCCCAAACCCTTACAATAGCGCTAGGTTCGTCCCTGACAACGGCGATAGACGCAACCCCATTAAACCCTCGTCTTAACACGAGGTCCATAGTCTAAAACCCCCGTTTACGCAAACAACACTACAATATTAAACACTACTAGAATAACACAAATACGTAAGAGATGGCCTACCAGTTCAAGGGCGTAGGGTCCCTCACTTCAACCACCGCCTGCGAAGCGCGTTCCAAATTCTCTTGCACCTCGTCGATCTTAGCCAATTTCGTGCTCTTCTTTTTCACTTTAGGCGCCATTGTCGTAGCTTCAAAACCTTCACAGCTTCACACGTTCATGTCTTTGCAAATTACACGTTCCAACCTTCTGCTCCTCCTTCTCTCGCTTCGTAACAGTTAAGAATTTGAATTCGAGACAGCCAGCACCCCGTTCTTACTAAAAACTACTTACTTATATGCGAAAATCACCAACTTGATGCCCAATTTCAGTGGGACTTTCCTAAAGCGGAACCCGAAAATCAGGATATTAATGCAGCAGATATCGCATGCTCCACTGTCTGAAATGACGTTAAACTATCACATCTTATCGTCTTGTAATCGGGTAGCATTAATTATAGCCTGTTTGCAAAATTCAAAATTCAATTAGCTTTCCACGTTCGACAACACCATGTCATGCTTTCTCCTAATCACTTGCTCGTTTGGCGATTTTGCAAGACAATTGGCAAATGGACGCAACATTTTCAGTACCTCTAACTTTGACAGGCCCATACGGGAGAGTAGTTAGGCAATTCAACCCTACGCTAGTAGAAATTAACCCTCCCTTTGACGATATAACCATAGCTATGGTGGAGACGTCCCTAGAATGGCCAGAACAGTCGATGCGCACGCTAGACCTGGAGGCTGGGGACATAACCGAAGACCCCCTTAATGAGATTTCTATCGTTACGCATAAGGGTGAAGCCAAAACGCTTAAGGTTAGTTCTTTACTAGACCAGAAAACGCACAATTCTATAAAACAGGTCCTGCAAGACAACATCACGGTGTTTGCATGGTCATACGAGGATATGCCGGGACTAGATCCCAGGTTAATCCAACATAACATAATCTTAGACCCGTAAATTAAAGCAATTAGGCAAAAGGTACGAAAAATCAAGCCAGAGATGGCGCTAGCCGTGCGTGATGAGATCACTAAGCTATATCAGGCTGGTTTCATCCGCGCAGTCGACTACTCGGATTGGGTATCTAACATTGTAGTCATCCCAAAGAAGACCCGAAGCATACGCATCTGCATAGACTTCCGAGATTTGAACAAGGCCACGATCAAAGATAACTTCCCACTACCGAGTATCGACCAACTAGTCGATACGACAGCTGGGCATGCACTTCTGTCCTTCATGGATGGCTTTTCGAGCTATAACCAGATTCGCATCAACCTAGAACATCAATTAACCACAACCTTCATGATGCCCTGGGGCAGCTTTTGCTACACCATGATTCCTTTTGGTCTAAAAAATGCCGAGCAACGTATCAACGAGCCATGACATATATCTTTAGCGACTACCTCTTAGGGAGACTGAATGACTATGTTGACGATATAGCTGTCAAGTCTTTAAAGTCAGAAGATCATTCAGAAGACCTGGAGTTAGTCCTCAAAAGATGCTCCAAATATGACCTCCGGCTTAACCCAAAGAAATGCATATTCGGAGTCAAAACCGGACGCATGCTGGGGTTTGTGGTGTCGAAAACCGGCATATGAGTTGACCCTGATAAGGTCAAAGCCATTGTCGAGTTAACGCCTCCTACAGACCTCAAGCAATTACACGGGTTACAAGGATGATTACAATTTATACGCCGGTTTATCTCGAGATTAACCAACAAGTTACACCCTATGCAACATTTGCTTAAGAAGGGGGTTAATTTCGAATGGACGGAAGATTGTCAGCGTGCGTTTGACAGCCTAAAACAAGAACTTCAACACTTACCAACAGTTTTCCCACCACAAAAAGATCTACGGTTTTACATTTACCTTGCGACTTCGGACGTAGCGTTAGCAGCATTACCTTGTCAAAGGAGGGATGATGGGTTGGAAGTGCCCCTCTACTACTTGAGTCATGCTCTATATGCGTGCGAAATGAGGTACAATGACGTAGAGCGTAACTGCTTAGCATTAGTATTTACGCTTAAAAAGTGTAGACATTACCTTTTCCGTAGCCAAGTTAACATCATCTGTAAAAATAACATCCTTAGGACCATTACGCACAATTTATACGAGAGTAGCAGAATAGCTTGCTAAAAGGCTATCACAGCAGAATTCAATCTGCATTATGTTGGCCAATCTTCTATGAAAGGCCAGGCAATAGCTGACCAGTTAGTAACATCACCTATTGACAATCAGGCAACCATAGAGCCTGAGTTTCCAGAAGAACATGTACATAGTTTAAGCCCTGTCTTAACAGGCCTCGAGGCGACATTGCATTTCGACGAAGCTTCAACCGCTAGAGGTGGCAGTGCGGCCACTGTTATTACGCTATCACCTGAGGATGTGTGTCTTCACGATTATCACTTGACCTTCCCCTGTACGAATAATGTGGCAGAGCACGAGGGGCTCCTCAGAGGATTACTAGCTGCCAGTGAACTCAATGTTCGACACTTGGCAATTAGGGGTGATTCGATGCTCGTCATCAATCAGATCACAGGAGTTTGCACCTGTAAAGCTGTACATCTGTAGCCCTACTGCGATATGGCTAAAGATCTTCTAAACCAATTCGCGACCATCGATGCCCAACACGTGCCACGAACCGATAACACACTGGCCGATGCACTGGCTACGCTGGCCTTAAACGTGCCCTCACATCTACTCGACACTTGTCCGACTTTAATAACAGATTGTACAGGTCCTATCGATTAGGCGGCGCAAATATCTTCTCTTCTCGAAGAAAGCACACCGGAATGGTATGACAACATTAAAAATTACCTCTTACAAGGCAAGCTATCATAAGAATTGACACGCGCACAGAAAGATGCAATCCGTAAGCAAGCTAGGCAGTACATAATCATAGGAGACAGTACTCTCTGTAGATGCTCTTTTGATGGTGTGCTACTTACTTACGTTAACAAGGACCAAGCGCAGCGTATCGTTGGCGAGGTTCACGAGGGATTATGCGGACGACACGTAGCACCACAGGCTATGGCTTCAAAAATTCGCCGCTTAGGGTACTGCTGGCCATGCATGGAAAAAGATTGCCTGACAAAGGTTAAAACTTGTGACACGTGTCAGTGTCACGCAAATCTAATACACGTGTCACCTACAGAGTTACATACAACTCAGATAACATGGCCATTTCAACGATGGGGACTAGACATTATAGGTCCCATCACACCGAAATCTTCCGCAGATCATAGCTTCATAATCACCGCCACTGAGTACTTCACGAAGTGGGTAGAAGCTATTCCTTTAAGAAAGATCACATCTCAACAGATTTGCCATTTTATCTTGGATAACATTGTCACCAGATTCGGTCTCCCGATGACTATCGTGACCGACAATGGGCCGTAGTTTAGTAGTACAGAGACAAAATCCTTCTGTGATAGCCTTCGCATTAAACAATCTTTTTCCTCATCCTACTACCTGCAAGCGAATGGTCAAGCTGAAGCAATAAATAAAGTCATCATCAATTTGCTCAAGAAAATGCTCGACAGTAATAAGAGGCGGTGGCACGAAAAGATCCTCTATGTGCTATGGGCATATCGCACTACATGTAGGATAGCTACAGACAGTACGCCCTATAGCCTAGTCTACGGATTCGAGGCGGTGCTGCCCCTCGAGTTGCAAATCCCTTCTCTGAGAATGGTCCTCTCCACGATTATAAATGAGGTTCAACACACCGAGTCTCGGATCATGGATTTGGATTTAGTAGAAGAGAGGTGGATACAGACGCTTGATACAATTGAAAAGTATCAAGACAAGCAGAGGCAAAAGCATCTTCACAATCTTCAGTAGCGTCCGATCAAGAAAGGGAATTTAGTTCTCAAAGCCGTTCGCGAACTAGTCAGCAAATTATCTGCAAACTGGGAGGGTCCTTTCTTTGTGACTGATGCGTACAGCAACGGAGCATTCAAGTTAGCGAATATCGATGGCAACAAGTTACCCAACCCTGTCAATCACATATATCTGAAGCGGTATTACATATAGTTGCATCTTCAGTGTAAATATCAGGTATGGCAACCATCGTCTGCTACGACGTTAAACTGGCAACAAACGTCCGCTATGACGTAAAACTGGCACACCCTTCACGCGTTCGCCACAATGCTAAACTGGTACTGACCGTCCGCCATGACGCTAAACTGGCAAGTTGTAATCGTCTACTACGATGTAAAACTGGCTATGTTGTACAGGTCCGCCAAGACGAAAAACTAGCATCTTTTGCACGCGTCCGCCACGACGCTAAACTGGCACCGGTTGTCCGTCATGACATAAAACTGGCAAAGGTAAGCAACCGTCTGCTGAGATGTAAAACCAGCATAGATTTATCCTTGGGTCATGACGCGAAACTGACATCCACAGCATGGTCTGCTGAGACCTTAAATTAGCCCCGCCACCGTCCGCTACGACGTAAAACTAGCATTTCTCGGTCTGCCCAGACTCTAAACTGGGACCATGGTCTGCTGAGACTTAAAACCAGCAATGACAGTCTACCAGGACTTAAAACTAGAACTTACAGGCTACCACCATGCAAATCAAGTGAGTGTAATCATCCCTGTGCAGCTTCATGACAAGCGAGGTGGGATACTAGGACAATCCCAACGTCGCTACGTCACCGGCATCCTACTGATTCCTCGGACACGCCGAAGGGCATACTACTAACCCCTCGGAGATACCGTCACCACACCCATTCCAACGGTGGTACCTCTGAGAGGTTAGTTCTGCTGCCCGGAGTCCCAAAGGTGTTCCCATCAATTACAACTTTCGGGATCTCCGCTCATCATCGCTATCAGGCCCTGGCTTCACAGATTCATCTAGCTGGTTCTTTACATAACCAGTCAGGTGTGCCGAGTCTGATGACCTTTGGCGGCGATATGCTGGGCCGAGCATCAAGATGGGAGGCTCTGGCCTCGTGCTACAGTTCCCCCTTTATGGCCCGATCGCTTTAGTCTACCTCAAATGGTGCTCGTTTTGACAACCTCGCCTGTTGTTCACACGAGCGATGGTGTCCTCTGTTTTCTTCTGTGATTGCAGGTTACTCGCTTCGAAGATGTCATCCAAAGGTGCATTCATCTGAGTGATGGAGTACGAATAGCGTTTGAAATGGCTGCTCAGGTTAGCCTGTCCACTTAGAAGTGCATCCCTCTTCCCCTTATCATCTTACCCTCAGCTCTTACTTCACTTCATCCCTACCATCTGCTTCCTGTATGCAAAAGCCACATACGCAAGCACCCATTTTCTGCACTCGCATTGCAATCAAATCCATAAACTAGCGTAACGCAATTACATGTCATAGTAGAGACATCGCAAAAGTGACGCGTTGTGCTCCTTTTGCAAGCATTCCTACTATAGTCTGTAACAGAGAGATCTCAGACTGATGCGCTATGCTCGTCTGAAAGCATTCCTGTTAATACAAGTACGCATACGTTTCTGTGTGTTTAATAAGTGCATTTCACAGCTCTGCCATCCTGCCTCATTTGAGTCTTCCCCGAACCTGTTTCCTGCCAAATCATCCTATCTCCCATAACCTCCAGCCTTGCTCTTCGATGTTGACAGGGCGACATTTGAGTAGCCATTGATGAACGCTGGTAGTGCTTTTTCCTCTCCGGTGTTTTGCATTCTTTGTCGACGTCTTTCAGGCAGGCCCTCTCACCGTCAACAAAGAGGGGCCATTGAAACACCATGAAAATTGCGAGTCGGCCTCAGGCAAAGATTCGCGTTTCAGCAAGAATACATGACAGAATTCCAGAAAGAAGAACAAGGTAGGGCAAAGCAAGGAGGCGCGCGGCATCAAGACTTCGGCTTCCCTTTGCGGATTTCTTATCTTACTATGTTTTCCATTATTTACGCTATAGCATGCAACATAGCGTAATGGCGCTTTGCGTAACATAGTCTGACATTCAAAGGCAGCTTACTTCAGCAGCTTTGGCAAAGCCTAAGGCCTAAGCAGCGTAATATGCGACTTCTCGCATATTTTGGCTAAGTCTTTTGTCCAAGGCCGAGTTTACGCTATGTACGCACGGCAGCGTAATGAGTGTCAAAAAAGTTAAAGAGAGACCAACGACACACAGTAGGTTGACGCTTTTCTTTTTTACATATTGGCCACCTTATGCCCTTTACGCAACGCAGCGTGTGTCAGCGTAAGTCATCGTCAAAATAATCATTGCTTACGCTTCACTACGCACGGTGGCGTAAACGAGCGTAAAGCAATTTGAATCTATTGTCTTCATGCTTTATTATGCTCTTGTACGCGACGCAATGCGTACAAGCGTAATGTAGCCCAAAATGAACTGAGACATGCCTGACCCACATCTGTCACTCATACGCACAATACGCAAATGCGCGTATTGTGCGTAGTCACAGATTTCAACACAAGGATGGTCAAGTCAACGATCTTCCGAAAAGTTTGAAACACATGTCATCATAGCTGTGCCTTCTCCACACATTGTCAAACCTATAAATATCCCAGTTGGCGAAGAAAAGAAAAGAGGACAGACATAGAGAGGGCAAAAACAGAGAGAACAGCATCTTGGCAATTTTTGGCAGCATCACCTTCTGACAGAGACAGGAGACACTTGGCTTGAGCATTGGCAATAAGAGTGATTACCCCTTTGGCGAAGACATAACTTTCTTCATCAGCTATCATCGGCAGTTTCGAGCAAAGACTACCTAAGGCAAAAGGAGCAGATCAGAGATCCAGAGATCATTTGGTGTGGTTTGTGAGTTCCTATCAAACAGAAATAGTTGATCGATAGACGTCAGAACTTGACCTTCCTTGCATCCCTTCTTCGGCCTACAAGGTAGATCAGATTCTATTCTGCACTCCTGCTCAGACAATCTACTTGTTTCTTGTTGCTTTGTGTTTGCTTCATACAAAACAATCGGGGTCTCCCCAGTGTAACTTGAATATACAAAATACTTATTTTCCCAGGTCAAACTATAGATCTTGTAATCACGCGTCTCTCTCGTGTCTGATTCCTATTGTCGAGTTAATGCTATCATCATCATTACCATTCATCTACATCGCTTTTCTCTTATTTCGCGACTCGCAGAATCAAATCCTTCCACGAAGTATTCGTAATCTTCATCGGTTTACTAATTAGTAAGTCCCTTTCTGATCGACAAGACCATTCAGGGCACCGCGGATTCGTTTTTCCAGCATAGTCCTCGCATGGATCCGTGGTTAAAACTATGTACACAGGATTTTGTTTGGTATTTTCTGGCTGCCGACATTTTCCGTCGTTACAACTTCTTTTTATAGAATTATTAATTTTCAACAAGTAAGCACACTCAGTATGACCACTTCAAGCATACGTGGAACACTTGGTAACCTAGTAACGACTAGTGTTTGGTAATCCTAGTAGTGTTACACTAGTTCAGGATGTGTCTCGTAAGTGGGAATAGATGCTGGTGTTAGGACTAGCTAGATCATAGTCGATTAGTTAAATTAAATTAGTTACTCACTTAATTCATTTCTCCACTTTAAGTACCAGGAACATAAAACATAAAAAAACCATAAAAATCACAGACCTCAAGTTTACTTAATCATACAATCATGTCGTATAAGTAAGCTTGGGAAGATAACGATCACATAACCCATCCTTGTTCTATGAAGGTGCATAAGCACTTAGTCCTTTGAGTTTAACCGGATCACGCGTGAACGCTCATATTTGTATGGCTGGGCATAGGGGTACCTCGCTACTCATCATTGGCACCGTTGTCAGGGACTTTGTTGTTTGTGCACTAATTAGAACTTAGGAAATCCTTCCATCATTGGAATGAACCCTTAGGGTTAGTTATCTTATAATCATTGAAGAAGAGAGTATTGCACACTAATAATCAATTATGTCTCCTTCTTCTTATGAGAGTGCTTCACTTCCTAGGTCTGACACCATGAATAATCAGAGGCAGAGTGTATAGGATAATCTGCCAGTACCCCAACAGTTTCGCTTGGTATACATTCATCCTGATGAGCATATACCAGACTTTATCTTTATCCTCCACTAGGATGAACAACTACGTTGGCATGATTTAGAAGGTAACATAGTGTTATCTCCCGATTGGTCAATCCCAAGCATGCTTCTTCATGCTCTCACACAAATTGGTATGCAGCACTTACAATCAGAGTACATTATGCATGAACAAGATTCAAGAGATTATCAACCCATGGAGGCACAACA
>MNCI01018418.1:4837-48327 GCA_015680685.1 Gnetum montanum
GATATCGCGACCCATGATACATCGCGTACGCGATATCGCGGCTCATGATACAACGCGGCCCATGATACAACGCAGCCCATGATACAACATGGGTGCCTTATCGTGGGTGCCTTAACGTGGGTGCCTTAAGGCGACCGCCAGCACTATGAGCAATTCAGGTCTCATCAGTTGCTAAACATAGTACCCATATGAATCTAGTTTCCTATAAAGGTACTGTTACCTGGTAGTGGCATTCCCCATGATTGTGGTTGGTACCATTGTTGGTATTGTTCATAAGGTTGTGGAGGAGTCCCACTTGAGTAGTAATCTTGTTGCTATTGGTGGAACTACCTTGGATTGCCTTGAGGATAAGGTAATCATCTTGGAGCTTGCCTACGTGCTAGGCGAGTATTCAATGCATACATTCCAAACTCTTGTAAGTGTGACATCATAGGGCAACATCCCTTTGGATGTTTGTATTGATAGATCTCACATTCAGTTTCATCATCAAAGTTAGACTTCATAACTTCTTCTATTACAATAGCTTTGCCCTTACCTCTTTGGTAGGCACATTCAACTTCTTTTTGCCTCTTGTCATTATGATCACTATTCTACTCTTTGGATCCTTCAGCGATTTTCATATTAGTTTGAAAATTTTCATCCAAAGAGTCTCATAACTTATCAACCTTTGCTAAAATGTTAGAAATACATTTTTGGATGGGTAAGCTCTTTCAGTTCACCACTTCATTGAGTGGTAACTCCTCCTTGTCACAAAATCAGACCTCTTATTTTCTGATGAAAGGGTCCCTATTATACTCTTCAACACTTTTCTTTTTTCATAGCTCACCTTCTTCTTTTTCTAACTACTCAATTAGCCTCTAGATCTAATGAGCTCTTAGTTTAAAAAATATTCCTTGGGAATACACCCCAAGAGTTCTTCTTATTTTTGCTTTGAACCCATCCATGATGTGGAAAATTTGTTCCCTCTGAGAATAACCATGACCAAGACATCGATGTAATAGTGAATAGTATCAGTCCATGGTAGCATCCAAGGGTTCATGTGTTCCCTATTTCTAGCCTTGAATTTACCTTCTTAGGTTAGAGACTTTAGGGTACATTTGGCATTTGTCATTAAATAGCTCTAACATGGTACTTCATCGGCAAATAGATTTTAGCTCTAAGGATTGGTACTAGCTTGTAGCTTCCTTGATGAGTGTTCTTGGGAAAAGCTTGAGTTTTTGCCATTCATTTTCTATATTCTATAAGGCACAGGCATTATGAAGAGCTTATATATGTGCTTGCGAATCAGAGTTGTATCTCCCCTCAAATCTTTGTATATTGTTCATGTCTAAGTGCTTGATTTGACTATCCTTCATATGCCTAGTTGGAATTTTAACTACCTTTGCAATGTTGAGCATACTATGAGTCACTAATATAAGTTCATCATCATCATTGCATTGATGATGCCGATGATGGTTTCAACCACTTATTCAATTTTGGTGGCCTTCATGGTCATTATTATCTTGGTGATCACCTTCATCATAGTTATTTCGATGGTGGCTTCTATGAGAACCATCAAACAAAGAGCAATGTTTAGAATTAGATGAAGAGAAAGGTGGACCACCATTGCCATCACCATCGCAGTGTCTACCACCACTCTTTTGCTTATTATGGTCACCATCCTTAGATCCCTTACTATTATGATGCTTGCCCAAGTGCCTAACTTGGTTGTCACTTTTTCTTGAACCTAATTTATGAATAGTGGATCACAGGGTTAGGTTCACATCCTTGTCATTTGTATTAGGGGATGGAGAATCTTCATGTTGAGAACCTTTAAAGTGAGGATCCTCATTGTCATCTTGATCTAGTAGGAACAAAGGATTAGTGAAATGTTTCTCCTTTGTAGGATCGTGTAGCTTCTCCTGACATCTATCTCATTTGCATTGTGTTTTAGTGAGATAGTAGTTTTGAGCGTCATAACCATCCATAATGTATTCTTCATGGAGATTTTCTATGCCCAACTTCTTAAGGATTTTTAATAGCATCCTGGGCACAGATCTATTGGAAGGCAAGACAATGTTGCCTTCCATATCACAGCATCACAGTTGTTCATCTTAAAGTAGGATGAAGGTAAAGTTTAGCACAAACTCATCTAGATGAGTATATACCACTTTGCACTCTTGTGGGACTGGCGGTTTGACATCTTTGCACTTGTGAGAAGAAGAAGATATTTTACAAGATAAAATAAAATGTTAGTATGCTTTTATAATTTTATGTATAGTGGGAATGATATTGACCTTTAGGTTTGTACAATGATATTAATGGTATTCACTTAAACCTAAATAATGCATGTTTCACAAAAAATGTCCTTGGCAATGGCACCAACGATGAGCAACAAGGTACCCCTATGCCCAAGCATACGAATCACAAAAGAGTTCATGCACAATCTGGTCAAATTCTACAAACTTTATCATTTCCGGTGCACTAGTCCTTTAGTAAGTGAATCTTGCCTTAAGGTCAATTGTTGTCTTCCCAATTACACTTGTGACATTTGTTCGTATGGTTAAGTGTAATTGAGGCTTCCAATTTTTATCATTTTGTATTTTATAGTTTGATGCTCAAAATGTAGATAAAAGAAATTTGATTAACTAATTTAAATTAACTAATTAACTAACATTTAACTATTCCTAACATAAGCATCTCATCCCACTTTTCGTACACATCTTGAACCCATGTATCCACTGCTAGGCAACCAAATGCTACACTACTGAGTGTACCAAGCAATAACACTGCTAGGATTACCAAGCGAATATGTGCTATGCTTGAAGTGGTTATACTTATGTGTGTAATCTATCTAGCTTAATTAGTTCATTAATGTAATAACTGAAAAATATTTAATAACTAATTGGAAACATTTAAGAAATAATTAAAAATATTAAATGCATAAATAAAATAGTTAATCTATCCAAGTATTGCAAGGTTTATTAGAAAGCTCATCTTTATTGCTACGCACACCGTTGTGCTTAGGTACAACAATGCTCAAATAAAGATCCGTACACTCAAGACTCCTACTGTGGGCACTCAAGGAAAAAATTCTAACTTTCAAATGGAAAAACTACAAAAGCTTTATTGCAACTACAATCTCTAATTGCCATAAATGCGGCTACAAGCATGTGTTTATAGTCAAAATCAACACTGTGTTAATGGGGCCTCGTTGATGTATGATAAGATGTATTGACTAGGCCTCATTGACAAGGCCCAGTTGATGAGTTTGCATTGACTAGGCATGACTCATCAGATAGCTACACAAGTCCAAAACATGAATAACAAATGAGGAGTGGATGTCCATCGCTCTATGATAGAATAGATTTACATTCATGTTATTACTTAGACTTCAGATTTAATATTCATTTTCACCATGTTTATGATTAGGAGAATTAGTGGTCAAAATAACATTAGTAATCATACACCTCACTAAGAGCTAAGCCATACACTTGTACCTCACTAGCTCAAGGTGGGAAAATAGCGAACACAACTTTAAACTTAGTTACTAGCATAATTATGTTGCCCATTCGTAGATTATGCTTTGGTCACACCCTAGCACTCGTGACTTGTATGGTAGAGTGTTGGGATACTCTACTACTCATCAGGCCTCCATCACCTAATTTTTTTTTTTTTTATAGTTTTTGGAGCTACAAGGAGGACTTAGTGTCCTTATCTTGTGAGCCTAACATTTTTAAGATTCTACCATTTTCAATACATTATCTATGATTGCAATCTAGCATCAACATTTTCCTATGCCAAAAATCAATCATTGCCTTTTAAAAACCCATCATAATCCTTAATTATGCTACACTTTTTAAAACCTACAATTCTCTACAATGCATCACTACTTTTATATTCTCTACAACAATCAACTGCTAAACTCACATTATAGTCTATTTCTTGTTTTAAACTATAACCTATTTTTTACAACATATTTTCTATAGTATATTTCATATTTTCTATTTTACACTATGACTAATTCCCCTGTTTTACGCCATAGCCTATTGTTTATTTTATGTTGTGACCTACTTGTTTCACGTTGTGGTTTGTTATTAATTTCAAGCTATAACTAGTTCTTTATTTTATGTTGTAAACCATTTATGATTTTTATTTATGCTGGTAACTACAATTTGACTATGTTGTTACCATTTTAATCGATCATCATTTATGCCCTTTAATTTGTCTATTTTACTGCAAAACATAGTAGATATGGCTAGCAACCTAAATTTTGCAAGTATCTACGACTCGAAAGACCTTACTATTGTTGAACGTTGCCAATCCCTTAAGCATTTGGGTTGAAGCCCTATACACATTGATATCAGTGAGGAATATTACAATTTTATTTGTGCTAAGAAACAAGTCGAACTACGTATCTTGTGAAAGGAATGAGATTCCAAATGCTTGTTTGAGCTAATCCATAGAAATGGGAAGGAATACATTTCCTCTCCCCATGATCATATAGAACTCTATGCACATGTTAGCTCAATTGGTTGATGTCACAACTAATAAGGAAGTGAGTTTGGAGCAAGATCAAGATGATCAAGATGAGTCTACAGAATATTACAAGACTAATCTTCACCTAGAGGATCTTTTACAATGATCGATCCCTAATTTATCCATGACCAACTTGTTACATTCTACTTCTCTGGCAATCGAGGTACCTTTAGTATCCTCCTTGAATCAGGCTATCCAACTTGCTTCCTAGTTTGCACCTATATTCACATTGATGCCTTTTGTTCTACAAGCAACCATAATGTCCTAGTTTTGTCTAGTGCAGTCTTCATTGGTAGTTTCTTCTTGGTCACCACCTTTCGGAATATTAGTCAACCCCTTCTTAGGATTTCAAGTCTTGCACATTTCTTATGACTCATTCATTCCTAATATTCCCTATATTCCTCAACCCCTTTTGCAAACATCTTTTTCACTATTTAATCCCCCCTACAACGGCCACAACATGTCTTGTCCCATCAATGCCATTACCTGTCAAGCAGCCTCGCACAGTTTAATGAACAGTAGTCCTCTAAAGTACCACAAAGCATGGACCAAGTTTTTAGATGATCCAAAACTTAACTGATTAGTTGTATAGGCTTAGCAAGCACTACACAAATTGTGAAAGTAATGGACTTTTGTTAGGATGATCACATCAACCCTTGCGTAGTAAAAATAACACTACGTATGAGTATTTCCATCCCACACTTCAAATACAATGATGAAGGAGATTTCAATATACATCTCATCACTTTCCATTCAAGTGGCTTCTACTACAAGCTCCACCTCATATGGTGTTGTAGATTATCTCTATGTCCTTGGCAAAAAAAGCCTTACATTGATGTAAAACGTTGCTGTGAGGCTCCATATTCTCAATTGATGATTCGATTACGCAATTGTTAACCGTTTCAAGTACAACTAGAGGCTAGATACAACCCTAGATCATACCGTTTTAGTACAATTCATACACCTACTTGGGGCTATGCCGTATGAAGAACCGCCACAGGGCGAAACCCAGAACACAGACCAGCACAACGACGCCGACGGTACAGCCTATGACGATGCCCAAGGAGACGATGCCGGAGGAGACGGACTTGGTGGTACACTCATTGAGCGGACTGCCGCAGAGCTTACTGTTGTTCTCGAAAGCGGAGCGGCCGAAGCGGATGAGGCCGGTGGGAATGGGACCGGACAGATCGTTGTTGGAGACATTGAAATCCTTGAGACGCTGTAGCCGAGCCAACTGCCAGGGCACGGTACCCGTGAGTTGGTTATCGTTGAGGCAGAGACTGTTGAGGTAGGTGCAGTTGTAGAGCTCGGGCGGGATGGGTCCCGTGAATTGGTTGCCGGACAGATCCAGATACACCAGGAACGGCAGCCACTTGCACAGCTCCGGCGGAATGTGGCCGCTCAGTATGTTATCCGACAGATTCAGCGCTGTCATGCTGCCGCAGTACTTGATGCCATCAGGGAAGGAGCCCGTCAGGCCCATCCCGGCCGAAGCGGATGAGGCCGCTGCACAAATCCACAAACAGGAACCGAAACCACGTCTGTTTTTCTGCTTCTACTGCTGCTTCCTCTTGTATTCTACATGCAGCCACTCCCACCTTGCCACTCTACATGCAGCCACTCCCACCTTGCCACTCTCTACATGAACCGTCAACTGCCCTTACAATATTAAATGCCCATCTTACCCTGCCCTGCACTGCACTCCAAATGTAAGCCCCATTTTTCTGGTCGTCGTCCAAGTCCATGGCTGTGGCTCAACCACGGAAGTGTAACTTTCCTATCCTCATCTTCCTCGTTGTTTTCAAGTGATATCGTACATATATAGGCCGAATCCCTCCCTGTCACTCCCATAGTTAATGGCTGCTTCCTCCTGTGTTCTGCAAGCAGCCACTCTGCCTTTGCCACTTTCTACACGGACCGTCAACTACCCTTCCAATATTAAATGCCCATCTTACCCCGCACTGCACTCCAAACGTAAGCGCCATTTTATCCGTCGTCCTCCAAGTCCATGGCTGTGGCTCATCCACGGAAGCGTAACTTTCCTATCCTCATCTTCCTCCTCGTCCTTTTAGAGGTGATATCGCGCATATATAGGCGGAATTCCTCCCTGTCACTCCGTAGAGTTTCGAGTATTGAAATTCAAAATTCTTAATTTTTCTTTCATAGGCTGACGCTTAAGATAAGCTAGAGAAGGCAAAGATTTGATGACTTAAATTTTTATGGATAAAGATAACCTATTATATTACATTTAAGAAAATTTATTTATGAAATGCTTTAAAAAAGAGCTAAATGCTAATGACCATGATCATGTAAAAATACTTAGTTACAATTTTAGTAATGAAAATTTACTAATGAACTCTTATCAAATCTACAATCTTTAGGAGTGCAGAGTGCCATATGAAAAAGTATTAAACTCAACATATGCTTATAGCAAAGATACATGTGGTAAAGTGAATGTTGTGTGTGGTTAGGAAAGGTTATATAAAAAAGTCTCTTATTACTGAAAGGTTGGGAGTAGCAACCATAGATGAGAATATCATGTAAAAGTCATCTTAAATGGTTTGGTCATGTGCTAATAGGATCAAAGGATGCTCCTTAGAAGTGGTTCATCATCATCATTATTCTAGTGTTGTCCTAACAAAATAGAGTTAGCCACATGAGTATTTTTTCACCATTCACCTATGTGAAAAGCTAGATCCTTGTTTATTTGTAGTTTTTTCAAATCATCTTCAATCATTTTGTCCCATGTCTTCTTTAGTTTTTCTTTTGATGGCTTTTGATGAGTGGTCAGGTATCCCTACGCTCAACCATACGAATACGAGCATCCATGCATGATCTGATCGAATTCCAAGGACTAAGTGCTTATGCGCCTTTGTGAAATAAGAATGGGTTGATCAATCGTTATCTTCCCAAGCTTACTTGTATGTCACGATTATATGGTTAAGTAAACTTGAGGCATATGATTTTTATACCTTTTTTGTGTTTTTATGTCCTGCTGCTAATAAGGGAGGAGAGAGATAACTAAGTAACTAATTTAATTTGACTACTTATTAACTAGGCTCTAATTGATCCTAACACTAGTATCCGTTCTCATTTTCCGTACACATCATGAACTAGTGCAACACTACTGGAATTACCAAATGCTAATTGTTACTGGGTTACCAAGTGTTACATGCATGCTCGAAGTGATCGTATTGTATGTGCTTACTTAGGAGAGTTGTAGGGTGAGAGAGAATCATTAATTAACTAAGAAAAACATTAAGTAACAATAATTAACATTAATTAATCTATTCTGAATGCTGCAAGGTTTATCACAAAGTTCGTCTTTATTGTTGTACACAAGGTGTGCTCAGGTACACAATGCTCAAATAAAGATCCATTCACTTTATGGCTTCTACTACAGGCATGCAGAAATAATTCTAACTCTAAGAGGGAGAAAAGGCAAGAGTTTGGGTAAGGGACTAAGACTAACTATGTAAACCAAGTGCGCCCACCTCTTATTTATAGGCAATGAGGTAGGCCACAATATTGTGTACGTGATATCTCATGGAAGGCTACAGTATCGCAGATGCGATTTTGACGATGCAATATCGTGGCTCATCATACCCCCACAACTAAATGAAAACTCATCATCGAGTTCCTTACAAAATATTGGAAAGGTATGAGATTATTGACTGAATGAGAATTGACAGCGATAGGGAATAACAGACTCAAAGTGCCCAGTGAACGGATCAACAAACATATTACAACATTGGTGTTCACACCCTTTGTGGTGGACACTGTACATGGATGACATCTAGATCTTCACTTGACAGTTTGAAGAGAAAGAGGGATAAAAGAAAATGAGGTGTGTTGCTACCAATGCCAAGATTGCGCCCTCTGTTGTTTATCTATAGTCACATGACTAGACTTGTTTTTGGCGTAAACATTCTAGCTCCAATTCATCTTGAGTGCTTCCTCCTATTCCAATCCATAGTTCATGTACTTGCCATCTGCACGCACAACACAATCATGAATGAGCAAGGAAAAGTAAGCTATAATGCAATTGATATCTTACCTCGATATAAAACACATTGACTAGGTTGTGGTTATGGCAAAAACTAGGTTAGAGGTTTATTATTGATAATTACCCAAGGTGTAGGGGTTAGGAAAGTAGTACAATGGAGAAATTGAAAAATTTTTGCCAAGGCCCCCATGACTAAGAGCGAACCTCTAGTAGCAATAAGATGGAAAAATATAAGGAATAAGAAAGATGGGAAAAATAACAATGATAACGCCAATAAAGTGAATGTCAAAGATGAGGATGAAATGAGAAATGGTTGATTGTAGAGAATGTTTAAGGAAAAGAACTTAAGAATTGCACCAAAAAGGAATGCCAATGGTTCCTCCCCAAAGTAAGCTCATTTCTTTTATGCCCTTACAAACACACAAACTAAAGAGTCCGTAGGCTCCAGGAATGTCATTTGGAAACAAGAATTAAAAAACTTACCAACAAGAATTTACCAAGGAAAAACAATGCATCAACCAAGATATGGACTAATCATAAAACTAGCAATGAGGTGGAAAATGGAAAGAAAGATGGAGAGTAGAAATGGAATGGAATTCCAAGAGCAAAGTTGTGTAAAGTCCCTTGTGTATGTCATGGTAAATGTAACTGAGTAGAACTCATTCCAAATCTGAACTCAAACCAACCATACACAGTGACCTCACATCAATACACTTGGCCAATCTATCCTCTTGAAGTAACAAGAATGCCTTCACAAAGAGTCACCACCATCCCAAGGAGAGCAAGATGGAGAAGAAGGAAGTGAGAAAGGGCCTTAGTTAGAGGGAACCTTTAGGCATGGGTAACATGTCTTTCCAGTGCCATAACTAGTGCTTGTAGCCCATATTGCTTTATTATGTCTAAGGGGTGTGCTTTGAATTCCCACTTTTCTCTTTTTTTCTTTTACGTGAGAACCACACCATGCAAAAACTTATTTTTATTCACTTAGCTTCCTGATATTTGATCGATGGTAGAATGGTGAAAAACCAAAAAAAAAAAAAAACATCCAAGGACCCAACAGAATGGGCAACACAAATGCATCAAATCCCCTTGAAGTCACATCCTTTTCAATCATTGAGTCTTTCCTTTAGTTTGAAAAATACCAAGCCACCAATTTATTAATAAGTTGATTAGAAAAAAAGGATTGTATAGTTCCAAGCCAAGGGAGACCACAGAGTTAAATGGATGAATGGACGACATGGACTCATTGCTTGTTTTATCAAAAGAACCATATCATAATATTAGCATCATAATTTAGAGGTAAAAACCAAACATTAGCAATCAATAGTATATAATTCAATCCACCATCAGGAGCAATTATTGTATGAAGAATGAAAGTAAATCAACCAAACAAAGAAATAGTAAAAATGTGAATGATGGTGTAAAATAAAAACAAAAATAAGAAAGATTGAAGAAATGTGTAAAACAAAAAATAACAAAAGGGCTAAGGGCCTATAATGGTTGGCATAGGTGGCCATCTCCCCCACGACTGAGTTGGAAGGAGGAGATCCAAAATAGCGAGCAATGTTGTCTACCAATAGAGGTAGTATGAGTACTAGTTATTCTAAGCTCATGGAAAGGTTTGGTTTGTTGACCGTTGACCAACAGTTTCTTATCTAGTCTCTCAGGTTTGTAGATCATCATGGCCCCTAAAGGAAAAGTTGCATGAATGACATAAGGTCCTTCCCACAACGTTTGAAATTTGGTATGTTGTCGCATATGTGTGGGATTCTAGTAGAGAACCTTATCTCCTAGTTGATATTTAACTTTCCTAATTCTTAGGTCATAACATTGTTTATTGAAGGCTTGGTGCAATTTGTTAGATGACAAGGTGGCAGATCGGTTCTCATCTAGCAGGTTAAGGATCATCAACCATTGTTTTTGTGCTAGATCAAGGTCAAGGTTGAGGTCACATGTCATGGATAGTGTATAGAGCTCAATTTGAATGGGAAGCATTGGTAATTCACCATACACTAACTCATAGGAAGAGTAGCATATAGGGAGTTTTCATGTGGAGCGGTATGCCCAAAGAGCATTGTTCAGTTTAGTGCTCCAGTCTCACCTGAGCTTGCTAATGGTTCTTGTCAATATCTTCATAATCTCCCTATTGGTGACTTCAGCTTGATTATTCGCTTGGGGGGTAATATGGTGTAGTCAGTTTGTGCTCAACCCCTAAGAGTTGCATTAATTTTCAAAACGTTGCACTTGTGAAGTGTGTACCATTGTCTAAAATAAGTGCACGAGGCACACCAAACCTATTTACGATTTGTTGCTGAACAAATTGTGTAGCTGTAGATGATGTACAATCCTTAATCATAGCTTCTTCTACCCATTTTTTAAGGTAATCAACGACAACAATAATATAAGCTTTTCCATTGGACATTGGTGTAATTGGCCCCATAAAATCAATTCCCCAAATGTCGAAGGGTTCTAAAGGTTTAATCCATAGTTTCAGACCCTCCATTCTAGCAAACATCCCCACATCACGTTGATAGCACTCACAAGATTGAACAAAATGATGGACGTCCTAGAACAATGTAGGCCAATAATATCCTGTAAGAAAGATCTTAATGGTTGTTCATCTCTCAACATAATGACACCCACAAGGACCCTCATGAGCATCTTGGAGAACTCGCAGTTGATCTACATTAGGAACACACCATTGGACCAAGCCATCAAGACATACTCTGTAAAGTTTCCCATTAATTTTCATAAAATACTTGACTCAGTGAAGAAAATGTTGTTTCTTTTTAGTGTGAAACCCTTGTGGTGTTTGTTGTGTAAGGAGATAGGTGAGAATGCTACTATACCAGTGTGTCTCCATGGTTAATTGATTATTCACTACACCTTCAAAGAGAATCTTATCTGGAAAATAATTAGAAATTAGATACTCATCATCTTTTTTGTCCCATCACAATTGAGATAAATGATTAGCAACCACATTCTTGGTGCCTTTATGATCGATCATTGTAAGATCAAACTCTTATAAGATTATAAGACATCGTATTATGCGAGGGCTTATTGTTGGTTTATTCATTAGAAACCTTATTGCACTATGATTCATGTGTATGAATACCTTATAGCCCAAGACATAGTCCCTAAATTTTTCTAGTGCAAAACACTATAGCCATTAATTCTTTCTCTGTTTGTAGTGTAGTTAAGTTGTGCACCAATGATACTGCTACTTGCATAGTGGATGTAATAAGGATGTTTTTGATCATCTAACTATGTAAGTATAGCTCCTAAATCATAGTTGGATGTGTCAGTCATTATGTAGAATGGCCGAGACTAGTTAGGAGCTTGTAGGATAGGTGTTTCTACTACCTTCTATTTTAAAGTTTGGAAAGCTAGTTCACATTCCCTAGTTCATTCGAAAGGTATGTCCTTTTTTGTTAGTTCAACTAATGATTTTGCAACCTTTGAAAAGTTCTTAATAAACATTCTGTAGTAGCCAATGTGTCCAAGGAATGATCGAATATCTTTTATAGTTTCTGGTTGATAGGTAATTCCTTGGATAACTTTGATCTTTTCAGGGTCTACCTCTATTCTTGTTCATGAAATTTTATGCCCTAGTACAATGCCTTCTTGGACCATCAAATAGATTTTTTGCTAGTTGAGCCTTAAATTGGTTTCTACACATCATTTTAATACTTTCTCTAACCAGTCCAAGGCTTGATCATAGTTTGCTTCGTAGGTGGAGAAGTCATCCATGAAGACCTCCACACCATTTTCTATCTGCTACTAGAATATGCTTAGAACTAATTATTGAAATGTTTTCTATCTGCTACTAGAATATGCTTAGAACTAATTGTTGAAATGTTACAAGGACATTGCACAAGCCAAACGACATATGTTTGTA
Source organism: Gnetum montanum (assembly GCA_015680685.1). Classification (NCBI taxonomy): domain Eukaryota; kingdom Viridiplantae; phylum Streptophyta; class Gnetopsida; order Gnetales; family Gnetaceae; genus Gnetum; species Gnetum montanum. Next base: position 17,263 of record MNCI01018418.1, read on the forward strand.
TGCAAATGTTCCCCAAGGACTAGCGAACGTAGTCTTGGCTTGGTCTTCTAGGGCTATTTGTATTTGGTTGTACCCATTGTACCCATCTAGAAAACTATAGTAGTGATGCCCTACAATGGTGTTTAAGACTTTGTCGACGAATGGCAATGGAAAGTGGTCCTTGAATGTTGCCATATTTAGTAGCCTAAAATCTATGCACACCATCCATTTACCTCCCTTTTTAGGGACAATAACTAAGGGATTAACCCATTCACTATCAGCAATGGGGTATATTAACCCAAATTTTAGAAGCTATTCGATTTCTTCCTTAACCACTTGCTTAAGCTTTGGGTTCAATCGCCTCTGCGGTTGTCATCGAGGCTTCATGGAGGGGTCGGTGTAAGTTCTATGTTGGCATATCCTAGGATCTATTTTGGTTAATTTGGGATATGACCAAGTGAAGGCTTTCAACCATTTGTTTATTACCTTCAACAATCTCTCTTTTTGTTGCAGAGAGAGCTTAACATTAATAATTACCAGTTTTTTATTCTTGAGAAATGTGTATTCCATACTGGTGGGTAATGGTTTTAACTCAAGGGGCTCTTGCTTAAACTTATCAGGGATTTCCAACTTTCCCCAGTTGATATTTTCAATGTTAGGACTTGGAAGTTGGCGATGGAATTTCTCTAATGTGTCTATGCTATCAATGTAAGCATAAGTCAAACCCTCAATTGGTTCCATGCATATAGTTGAGCTACTCTTTTGATTAGTTATTAGCCACTAATGTTGTACAAACCATAACTTCTACACGCAATTACACCCTATGTCATTGTATGTGATGCATGAAACATTTTTCTTCTCAATATTTCCAAATGTATTTTCTTTTGATATTTCTAGGGAAAGATCACAGATTCCTAGGCATGCATCAATTGTGCTTAGCCATGCTCTTCCCATTATGATTGGGAAGTCCCCCTTACTGTTGTTTACTTGAATCATTAGGAAGTTAGCTGGATACGACCACCCATAAATAGTGGTGACAATGTCCTCCACTAGTCCCAATGGGATAGTGATGGACTAGTTAGCCAACTCTAAACAAATGTTACTCTTTTTTAGCTAAGGCAAGTTCTAGGCCTTGTACATTTTTTGAGAAATCAAGTTGACACTAGAACCTGAATCCAGAAGAGCCTTACACAACTCATTTCCAGTGATTTGTAGCTATATTAGAGGACTTCCAAGATCAAAGAATTTCCTAGGAAGATGGCTAGCTTTTATCCAATCAGTGACAACATGAGTTAACATGACCATATGCATTGAGCATAGTTTTTGGGTTGAAGAGAGCTTTGAAGCTTCAAGTCATAGTGAGGCAGTTGAAGAATCAACCACTTGTGGTTGCAAGGGATTAGTTGTACTATTGGTTCTAAAGAAAGGTCTTTTCTTCATGCGGTTGTTAGAACTAATATTAGGTTGAGGGTTAACAACCCTTGTGGCATTATGTTGCTGTTGTTGGGTAGGGAGTTCACCCTACATAGCTGGAGTAGGTGGTAATGGAGTTAAGGGTGTAAGAGGTGTAGTTGGATGAGAAGGATGGTATGTTTGTGGAACATTGCCCCTAGGATAAGGAGTCCTATAATACTCACGAGCTTAGTAGTGAGGTTGAGGAGTAACGTGACTAGTAGAGTTATGTGGAGAGATTGACTGCTGTATGTAATATCCATATGGGTCAGGTTGCCGATAAGGATACTATTTCCTTGGTGGTGGCATTCCCCATGATTGTGGGTACTACCATTGTTGATACTACTCAATCAATTATGGTGGAGTTTCACTTGGATAATACGTTAAGGTTTGGTGGAACTGTCTTGAGTTACCTTGAGGATAAGGTAACTTTCGGGGTGTTTGCCTTTTGTTTAATTATGAGTTGAGTACATACAATCCAGACTCCTGCAGATGTGAGATTATAGGGCAGCATCCGTTAGGATGGTCATATTGGCATATCTTGCATCCACTATCATTGTCCGTATCTAAATTCACAACCTTCTTGATGATGGAAACTTTTCCCTTACCCTGGTTACATGCATGCTTAGTTTTCCTCTTTTTTCTTTTTTCGCTATCATTACCTTGCTCTCTAAACTCCTCTACTATTTTAAGAACAATTCGAAATCTATCATCTAGAGAATCCCACATTTGGTCTACCTTTGTTGATACTTTCGATGCTAATTTTTTGATAGGCTAGGTTTTCATATTCACGATCTCTTCGAGTGGTGACTCTTCTTCATCCTCACAGAATCTTACTCCCCTATTTTGGAGGGAAGGATCTCTGTTATATTCCTCTGCACTTTCTCTTTTCCTTAGCTCACCTTCTTCTTTATCAACTTGCTCCAATAATCTTTGAACTTGATGGGTCCTAAGCTCAAATAGCCTCCCTTGGGCATACATCCTAAGGGTTCTTCACATTTCATGCCTAATCCCATCTATGAGATAGCGTAGTTGATCCCTCTACGAATAACCATGGCTAGGACAATGATGTAACAATGCATAATATCAGCCCATGGTAGCATCCAAGGGTTCATATCCTCCTTATTTCTAGCCTTAGATTTTCTTTCACAGGTTGGACACTCAGGAGTACATTTGGTACTTATCTTTGAACAATTCTAACATGGTACTCCACCTATGAATGGATTCTGATTCTAAAGACTAGTACTAGCCTTCTACTTCTTTGATTAGCATCCATGGAAATAACTTTAATTTTTTCCATTTTCTTTCTATGTTTTGTAAGGCACATGCATCATAAAATGCTTGTAAATGATTTTGAGGATTAGTGTTGTAACCCCTTCAAATCATGGGATGTTGTTCATGTCTAATATCTTGATCCTACTATCTTTTTGGTGTCTTGGTAGGATTCTAATAGCCTTAGTTATGTTTAGCATACTTCGAGTAGCGAGTAGGGGTTCATCATGATCATTCCGTTTGTGGTGTCTATGATGCCTATGTTGTTCCCTACTCTTCCTTCTTTCATGATGTGTTTCTCTAGAGTGCCCTCATCCCCTTTCTTGACTATTTTTTCTATGACTCCCATTTTTCCTACCCTTATCCTCATGGTCTTTTTCCTTGCGACTATGTCTAGATCCTAAAGGAGAGGGTGAAGGAGATGATGAAGGTGAAGAAGAAGGAGGACCATCATCATGTCGGTGCCTACTTCCTTCTCTTCGGTGGTTGTGGCCACGATCATGGTTATGATCGGAATGTCCATCTTTGTCATGTATTTGTGTTCCTTTTTTAGGACCTTTATGTTTTTTAGTACTAGAATCTGGGTTATGGATAGTTGAGTAGAGATTCTGATACCCAACACCTTGACCAAAGTCAACGAGAGGAACATCATTATGTGGGCGACTACCTAAGGTAGGTTCACCACCCTTATTTTTTCTTAGGACATGTGGGACATTCTACGACAACTTTCCCTTCATGGATTCATGACATTTCTCCTGTTGTAAGTTCCTTTGATGTTGTGCCTCCATGGGTCAATAATCTCTCGAGTCATGATCATGCACAACGTACTCTACTTGTAAGTGCTGCATGCCAATTTGTGTGAGATCATGAAGAAGCATGCCCAGGACTGAATGATCGGGAGGTAACACTATGTTACCTTCTAAATCTCACCAATGCAGTTGTTCATCCTAGTGGAGGATAAAGGTAAAGTTTGGTATATACTCGTTGAGATGAACATATGCCACACAAAACTTTTGAGGGATTGGTGGATTATCATGTGTACTATGCCTTCGACTATTCCCTGTATCAGACCTAGGCGATGAAACACTTTGGTATGAAGAAGGAGACATGATTTTCTATTCAGTATGCAATGTATTATTATTTATTATTTTTCTTTAACCAACCCCAAGGGTTTGTTCCAACAATGTGAAATATTTCCTATGTTTTGGTTAGCACACAAACAACAAAGGCCCTAGCAATGGCACCAATGATGAGTGGTGAGGTATCCCTATACTCAACCATATGAATACGAGCATCCATGCACAATCTAGTTGAATTCCAAGGACTAAGTGCTTATGCACCTTTGTAGAACAAGAATGGGTTGATCAATCATTGTCTTCGCAAGATTACTTGTATGTCACGATTGTATGGTTAAGTAAACTTGAGGCATATGATTTTTATACTTTTTTGTGTTTTTATGTTCTGCTACTAATAAGGGAGGAGAGAGATAACTAAGTAACTAATTTAATTTGACTACTTATTAACTAGGCTCTAACTGATCCTAACACCAGTATCCGTTCTCACTTACCGTACACATCCTAAACCAATGCAACACTACTGGGATTACCAAACACTAATCATTACTGGGCTACCGAGTGTTACATGCATGCTCAAAGTGATTGTATTGTGTGTGCTTACTTAGGAGAGTTGTAGGGTGAGACAGAATCATTAATTAACTAAGGAAAACATTAAGTAATAGTAATTAACATTAATTAATCTATTCTAAATGCTGCAAGGTTTATCACAAAGTTCGTCTTTATTGTGGTACATAAGGTGTGCTTAGGTACACAATGATCAAATAAAGATCCATTCACTTTATGACTCCTAATGCAGGCATGCAGAAATAATTCTAACTCTAAGAGGGAGAAAAGGCAAGAGTTTGGATAAGGGACTAAGACTAACTATGTAAACCAAGTGTGCCTGCCTCTTATCTATAGGCAATGAGGCAGGCCACAATATCACATACGTGATATAACATGGAAGGCCATGATATAGCGGATGTGATATTGCGAATCATTAGCTTTCTTAGAATAGTGATGTAGTAACCTTGATTTATAAGCTCATTATCTAATCTTCCTTGCATATGTTAAGACCATGTTAGTTGCCATTCTTGTAACCTATTTGAAATAGAAGCTACTCCAAGTCTTTCTCTAATGTCTATGTTATGTAGTTTATCCTTTCTAGTAACATTCAACATTCATCAAAGCATTCACATTTCTACCATACTCATTTATTATTCATGTCTCTTTTGTACTACCTAACATTCAGCACCATATAAGATAGCAAGCTTAATTTTTTTCCTATAAAATTTTCCCTTTCATTTTATTTGTATTCTTTAATCACATGCAACACCACTAGCCTATCTTCATTTTGACCATCTTGTCTCAATTTTATTCCTAATATCTTTATCAATTTCACCATGTGATTATAGGATTGATCCTAAGTAGTGAGATTGTTTACAATGAGTGACTTTTTTACCTTGAATTGTCACTTCTATTTCACCACTATTTTTGCTATTATTAAAATTGCATTCCATATATTCTATCTTACTTCTCCTAATTTTTTAGCCTTTTAATTTGAGATCATTCCGTAGAAGAGGTTGCCTTATTAAAATTGAGGAAACCAATAAAAGGGGAATAGCAAAACATACTTAGTTTACTTGGCAAAATAGACATGTAGGACCCCTAATAACCACCCTTTATATATTTTTCTTATCATCTTAAAATATGGGATTATACATATATTAGCAACTAATAAGGATATGACTCATAATGATAGGTTGATTACAATGCCTATGTACCTCTTTCCCTCATTAGACTTAACAAGTTGTTGATAGGATGAGACCTTGCCACTTCTCATAATTTTAAGAATTGATGAATCTATTGCATATCATCTAACTTTAGTAGCACTATGATACCTAAAAAAAACTAGCATCATCCAAGTTGATTGCTAACACTTCCCATCACTTGTGAAGCTAGAAAACATCAAACATTTCTGTGACTTACTTGTTTCAAGTTTCATTTTATAAGCAACACCAATTGATGTGGTTAGATGTATTCATAGTCCTCCATTATGTTTCTACTCTACAAGATCATTTAATATATAATAGGCTTCAAATAATGGCTAAGAATAACAAATGTATAGGTTTCAACAACTTTGCCCATGTAATGTAGCATTGTATTCCCACATGGAGGGCTATCCAATTCAAAGAATATGGTTACCATTTGATCATGAGTTGGGCTATCTTTAGGTTATAAACTACATAGAAAAGGCTTGGCTCAACCATCATTTTTGGACTCCACCTCAATATACTTCCAAGATAGAAGATTAGGGATCATATGTGAGGTGGGTACACACTTATGATGGTACTTGCATCATTACAAATTTTCAAGTATTATGTAATTTAATCCCCTTGTGTCCAATTGCTCAGGATATTAAGCCAAAGTAAACATATGTATGGGTAGGATTGGATAGTAATGTTCATCTTTACATCCAAGGCAAGGTGTATGTGAAACAAAATGAAGAATGCAACCCATCCATTCAAGATATGGGGATGAGTATATTATTATTAAAATGATTAGTTAATGATCCCTAAAAATACTACATGCTTCACATAATTCACAACAATAAAATGCATCATTTACCTAATTACTAATTATGAGTTTAGGTGAACTACTTACTCTAAGGCCCAAGGGCTTCTAATCATAGTTCATGTGGGTTAATGTTATAGAAAGAAAATAAACATATAGGATCACTCATATATTTTCTTTCATTTCTTTGCACAAATAAAAAAACATACTCACTAATAAATAAATGGGTTTATCATATTGAAGCAAAAATAAATATATGGTATTTACTTTGCATAAAAGAAAATATAGCTATGAAAAAATGTACAAAACATTCATGTAATGAAAGACTTACTCCAAGGACTTCCAAGCTTTCAAGATGCAATATTCTCATCATATAAATGAAAGAAGTAACTAAGCATCTTAAGTGTATTTTAAATATCATATAAGAAGTAGCTTACATCATACAATATAGAGACCTATAATCTTTAGGGTTTGTTTTTCATAGAACAATTAGCCAATGTTTTCCTTCATTTCAGGCATCCAAAATTAGATGAACAAAGTTTGAAAGAAGGGCTTTAATTTTTAGCAATCAAATATGTGCTTAGAGGATATGAAGGGTTTAAAATAAATTTGAAATTATAATCTACACAATTCATAAGATTTGGAATTTAACAAGGTTTTTTTTTATTTTTTTTCACTCAACCTAAGGTATCTTTAATACTCTACAATATTAGTAATTAGAAGATAGAATCTTGGGAAATATATTATCAACCATAAAATAATAATAATAATAGTAATGAATATTTTTTTGGCATGTCCTGATATCAGATCCTTGGTATCAAAGCCCAAGATGCATTATTGGATATCTGATATCATGAGATGTATGCCAGCTTATAAATACAACACTTGGACACACGATTCATCAATCTTTCCATTAGTTGTTAGAGAAGCTCTTGCAATTTTTTTTTGATGAAGTGTCAAAGTGTCATGTCGATGGACCCCCATCGATGCAACCCCATCAACATGGTGTTCCCTATTAACGAGGTCACATCGACGTAGCGTTTGCTATGTTTATGAGGCCTCGTCGACACAGCTCCACAATAAAGTCTATAAATACATGTGCTCCCACCTTGTATTAGTATTATTTTGTCAATAGAGTAGCTGCACTCTTATAGTTTTATTCTATAGTCTTAGAGAACAATCAAGGAGTGCAAGCAGTGTGGATCTAAGTTAGTTGTACAACATCTTATTCGAGTGGCAATGTACTTGGACACATTCCATGAATGGCAATAAGATCAAGGTTGATTCTTATTCATTATAGCACTTTGACTTAGATTAGATTTACTTTCCATGCAATTTATTTTTCATGTACTTAGTTAATATTTATGTTTCCATGTATATTAATTAATTGACATAATGAGCACAACTAATTTCAAGTGCAAATACATGTTCACTTGATAATCCCGGTAGTGTTATTGCTTGGTTTGCCCAGTAGCATAACTCTTGGTAATCCTAGTAGTGAATGCGGGGGTTCAAGATGTGTATGACAAGCTAGGAATGGACACTCCTTGCCCATAGGCTAGTTTAGACTTTATCTTTATGTTGTTAATTAGATTAATTAATTGATTTCTCTATTATCATTAGGAGTATCATAAGGTCGAAACAACATCAAAAATCATATGCCTCACTTTGGACTAAACCATACGTAACAAAGCTACCACTAGTCCAAGTGGGAAGATAGTGAACTATGATCAATGCTTAATGACTTAGATGAACAACTAGTCCCATCCAAAAAAATTGACTGACTCATGTGTGAATGCTTCTAATTCGTATGGTTGGGTGTAGGGGCTATGTTGCTACTCATCATTGGCACCATTACCAAGGATGGTGTTAGTTATCTAAATTAGTTATTATATCATACATGATTGTTGTAAAAACATTAATGATTTATCTTTCAGAAAATATTAAATCGCACACATCATTAACTAACAATAATGTCTCTTTCACAAGGAAGTGATAATGCATTGTACGAAAAGAACATTCATTAGAGAACTAATGAGATATATATTGAAGTAAATTGGAGTGTCCAACCTCATGCAGGGGTTTTATATGTTCATAACCACCCCAATTACACTCAAGGACTACATTCACCTAAGGCAAACAATCTTAGAGAAGATGAAGTAAGTCCTAGACCAAGGGAGGCCGCAAGGCCTAGGACCTCCTCAAAAATTTGAAAAGATACATTAAGGGACTATGGGAAATACTATAGAAGCCATCAGTCTCTCCTAGTCTCTCATCTTCCTCTTCAATGTCTAGTTTTAACAAAGATGAATGTAAATATAGAGATAGAACTCCACTATGGGGTCAAAATAAAAATAGAAATAGAAACCAAGGGAAAAATCAGAAACATCAAAATGAACATAGACAAACTCGTCATAGTCAGACAAATAGAAATAGACATTTTCACCAAAACATGTCTGATGATGGTGAACCCTCCTTGTTGGCCACTAAGAGCATGACAAAAATCACAGAGGTAGTTAAAATACCCCATAGGCATCACAAGGAAATTCGCATAAAAAGGCCTGATATGAATAATATCCCTAAATTTGTAGGAGGCTATGATTCTAATCCATAACATCATTTGCAAGCCTTCCATGATGCTTGCATCTTAAAAAACATTGAAAGTGGATGCTAAAAGGTTAAGATCTTTCATAGGATACTAATTGACAAAGCCAAAGTGTGGTATAGATTGTTGAAACCAAATTCAATCCATCAGTGGTCCACAATGCTAGAACTCTTCAATAAGAAATACCAAACCTATGCAAGGGTGTTCAACTTAAGGAAACAAATCCAAGGATGGGAACAAGAACAACATGAACTCTTGGATATGGCCCTAGATAGATACTATTCTCTACTAAATAAATGTTCAAGCCATGATTTCTCTTAAGAAGAGAAACTTTTCCACATCATAGATGGGCTTCATAGTTAAATGAGAGAGACCCTTGGGATGTATGCTTAAGGTCAATTATATGAACTAGGAATCCATCAGATTTGAAAGCTAATTGAGCACATGGAAAAAGAAGAAGAAGAGCTATGTAAATGGAAGAATTTTGAAAAATATCATTAGGACCCAAATCTTCAAAAGAAGAAGGTCCATATCTATGATAAGGAAAAAGAGTCAACTCTTGATGAGGTGATTTCACAACAAACATTTTGAATACAAAATTTTATTGATGAGCTTGAAGTAAGGTTAAATAAGATGTCAAAATGGATAAATGAGGAAGTTATAACTTTCCTAGAAACTGTAGAGAAGAGAGTAATGTAAAACAAATCAAGTGATCACAACATAAGAAGGAAAAAGAACTAAGAAACTAGTAGGAACACTTATAAGAAAAAAGGGAAAATGACTATAGAAGAAGAGGCTATAGACTCAACCACAAAAGAAGATGATGGATTTGACATCTACATATATGAGCATTCAAAGGGCTATTGCCTGGTCATGTTACATCTACATGAGTATTAGGCTTTTGCATTGAATCCCAAGTTCATATAGAAGAAAATGCCTAGGAAATTACCTTTCTCCCAAGGTAATTATAGACAGTCCTACAACCAATCATACCATCCTAGTGGAACTTCTTACTAGCCTCAATACTATCATCTAATGTAGTGGCAAAACCCACAGTTGTGGGGGAGGCCATCATCAAACCAACACTACCCTTATTGTCAACTAGGCTAGTATGCATATTACATTCAACAACTTATTTCCTTGATTGGTTCTACTTCCTCTACCTCAAATCACTAGTACCACTCTCCTAAATATCATCAACCTACAACATCTTTGGAAGGATCACCACCTCAAGCCTCTTATCCTTCGTCATATCCTCAATATTCTCATACTTCCATTCACCATATGTCACCACTAGCAACATAGAAAGGTTTAGTGCCAGGACATGAATGAGAGAATCCCACTTGTGCTATGAACATACACAGAAATGATAATGCTAGTAGATCTCCACCACAATCTCAAAACCATCCTTTCTTTAGGATGGTTCCCACACAAGCACAACACTTGTGGACCTGCTAACTCATCCAAACCAGCACAATGCTAATCAAGTACAACACCCTTCCTTTCACAATTAGTGTCCTCCTATCATACACAAAGGCTAACATCCATTGTTGCTCCATGCATGACTACTAATAGTAAAGGATGTAGTTGTGGGCTAAAAATTCAAAATATTAACACAGTCCACAACAAAGTTTAGAAGCAAGTGTGTGAGCAAAAATCATTCTACATGGTAGCCACTAAACCAAAAGACATCTAGTGACTTGAGAATGAGAATATAAAATTGTTTCAAAGATGCATGGGGGTAACTGATTTAGTTATTATTTCTAGAATTAAGAAATAGACTAAATAGAGGACTTAGACACATATATTTGACACTCTGATTATACACTAGAAAAGAATATTAAGCATGGAGACCCAANAGTCTAGATGTGTTTTCTTCTTCTTCTTGATTTTCTATTTTAATTTTTGGGTCTCCATGCTTAATATTCTTTTCTAGTGTATAATCAGAGTGTCAAATATATGTGTCTAAGNATGTTAGATGGGCTACCACATGATTAATTAAGTCAATAATGGTAACAAATGGAAAATTGGTGGTGTATAGCTAGGGGATTATGTGGTCCATCTCTTGAATGTGTGGCCATAAGATTAGTCGTCAGGGAGATGCTCCAGCCTAGTTTAAGAACTAATAAGTTATTTTTACCTTTTTTTTCTGTTGTATGATTTTTTTATCATTTTCCTATTTCTTCCAAAATTGTTTGATTCTTCATATGTTTTCCATTTCTTAATATTTTTCTTTTATTTTCTTTATAATCTTCTCTTTTCCTAAGTCATTTTCTTTATGTTTATGAATGCCTTTTATGTTTTTGTTAATAGTATTACTAAGTCATGATGTAGAAGTCAATGTTATGTGTTGGATTTTTTGTTCTATGCTATCAAGATGATTGGGTAAGTAATTATGTAAAATAGTGAGACCACTTCATCCATCCCTCTAGTTTTCTGAATAAAAGGGCCTTTACATGAAAACAATTTGGTTCTTCTTTTATGAAACTAAAATTAATTAATGATCATTGTACCTTGAAGAAAGAGGGAACAACCAAGTGGGAATGGTAAGGGTGTGACCTCAAGGCAATTTTTTGGGTTCTTTTCTTAACTTCCTTCATGTGGTTTATGACTCCTCTTGGAACATATCATCACTTCTCCATCGACTAATAAAAAGGAAGCTTTGTCTTTACATGGTGTGGCTTTGATAAAAAAATGAGAGAGAGAGAGAGAGAGAGAGAGAGAGAGAGAAAAAATAAAAATGAGAATTTAAATCACACTCCTTAGACACAATAATAGGCTACAATCATTGGTTATGGGCTGGAAAGACATGTTACCCATGCCTGAAGATGCCCCTCTAACTAAGGCTTTTCCTTCCTTTTTCTTTTTTCTTATCTTTTTGGAGTGATGATTATTCTTTGAGGTGCTTGTGGACTCATGGTGGTCAATAGGAAGGAACACATCAATGTGAGGTCATTGTTTATGGTATGGAATTGGTTTGAACTTGGATGAATAGGTATGCTAATTATTTTAATCACATTTTTCACAAAAACCTATTGTGAACATGGTCAGTACCTTACATCCCTATCTCTACAATCCCTTCTCATCCCATTATTCACCTCATTGTTGCATGTGATTATGAGCCTTTTGGTATTGTGTAGCATAGTGCAACATTCCAACCATGGTAGTTGTGTGTTGTTTAGAACAAAGGCATGGTCTACATTTAACTTCTCGGGTTCCTATGGACATCTATAGAAGTGGTTATGTAAGGGAATTATAGTGGGAGCTTGCTTTGGAGAAGATCCACTTGCATGACTTTTGTTGATCATGGCTGTGAACTAACCTTCACATATTCCAAAACATCAATGATGGTTTCTCTAAATATATGCATTATTTTGGGACTACTTCTCATTTGTTTCATTAATTTCTCCTACTTTTCTATTTCCATATCCATTAATATTTCTTGCCCATCTTTTGAGTTAGACCTTTGTTTTCAATTGTTTAAAAACTTGTGTGCTTCTAGAGTTATGCTTCTTAGTCATGGGGGCTAGGAGTGTTCACTTTGAAATTTTTCTAACATTATTTTCAAACATCATGGTAACTAATGGTAATTGATCAAAATAATGTGAACAACATGATGATTTAAGTTACCTCATAGCCTTGGGCATAGTATGTTGTCATCACCTTATGATTAAATGAATACTAAGGAATTTCAAAAGGGTTAATTATTAAGGAAAAGTTATCAAAACTAATGTTGGTCCTTTGGTGACTACAAGTGATGCAAAAAGAAATGCCTAAGGAAGAAGGTCTTTGGCTAGGCAAGAAAACAAAGCCAAGTGGAGGATAATGGAAGATATGCCCATGGACAAATTGTAGCACATACAAGATAGTAGCTCAAGAATCACATGTTTGCTAGATCCATGGGACAATGAGAAGAAATTTTAGTCCATCCTTCAAGAATGTTCTACATAACTAGAGAAATATCAACATAACAATCAAGGTTGGAAGTCTACCACCCCTAGCAGCAACAAGAAGAATCATCTTTAGTAGATTTTTGAAGACCTCTACAAATTTTGTAATCTTCAATGTTTGTTCAATCTTTTTGTCATTCTATCATTTTGTATGCATCCACTAAAATAAAATTTTGTAATGTGGCACATAGTTTTGTTATGTTAGTTTGTTATGTCAAGTGTTAGCCAATAATCCCACTGAGATTACCATCCCACTAAGACACAATGCAAAAGAGATTTGCAATAGGAGAGATTTTATGAAGCTTTGAAGGAAAAATGGATCAATAATTCCTTGTTCTTGTTGGGTGAAAAAGATAGTAAGGATTCCTTCTCTGGGGATTCTTAATTCACTAACTCTCCTCCCCATCATTTCAATGAAGGGGCCTTGAACCAGAATTTATAGTCCACTATAAATAATCTTGGTTCAAGCAAAAATAGGTCTCATGATCATTGGGGATCCAAAGGTGAGAGTCATGGCAAGGACAAGGAAAAGCATCACGATGATGATCATGGCTATGACAATAGGAGAGGGGGTGTTAAGCATCGTGATGATGCTAGTCCTTCTTCCTCTTCACCTTTGTCATCCTCTTCTTCCTTCTCTAGCTTCAGTCAAATCCATAGAGGACATGACCATGGATACAACTCAAATTTGCAACTCAAGTTCAAAGGGGGATACAACTCAAATTTGCAAAATCACCTTCAAGACTTTCATGATGCCTATGTCTTACAGAACGTGGAGAATGAATGAAAAAAGTTAAAGCTATTACCAAGGATGCTCATCAAAGAAGATGAAAGTTGGTATTGGTCCTTGAAGCTAGAATCAATCTGAAGATGGAGTACAATGCTTAAGCTCTTCAATGATAAGTATCAAACATACTCTTGAGTGTCCAACTTGAGAAATTAGATCCAAGGTTGGAAATAGGGAACACATAAACCCTTAGATGTAGCCATTGATAGGTACTATTCTCTTTTGCATAGATGTCTTGGTCATGGTTATTCTTAAAGGGAGTAGCTCCACCATATCATAGATGGGCTCCACATAGAAATGAGGAGAACTCTTAGGGTCTATGCCTAAGGGAGGCTTTCAGAATTAAGGGTCCATTAAATTTTAGAGGCTAATAGAGTAGGCTGCTAAGGAAGAAGGAGAGTTGAAAAAGGGGATAATATAGAGGAGTATAACCAAGATCCTTCCATTTGAAAAAGGAAGGTCTGGTTCTATCAAAATCAGGAGGAGACATCACTTGATGAGGTGGTGCAACGAAAAACCTTACCAATTTAAAAATTTGTTTTTGAAATTTAAGCCAAGGTAGATAAAATTTGGGACTCTTTGGATGAAAAGTTTCAAAATTCTTTGAAAATAGTAGAGGAATCCAAAGAACAAAGTAGTGATCATGATCACAGGAGAAGGAAGAAAGTTAAATGTGCCTACCAAAGAGGTAAGGGCAAGGCTACTGCAATAGAGGAGGTTGTGGAGTCAAAATTAAATGATGATGGTGGGGATAACATCTACCACCTTGAATATCTTAAGGGATGTTGCCCTATTATGTCACACTTGTAGAAGTTTGGGGTATATGCTCTAAATCCTAGAGTAGCCAAAAGGTAAGCACCTAGAAGGTTGCCTTATCCTCAAGGTAATCCTAGGCAATTTCACTAGCAATAGGCCTCCTATCCAAGTGGAGCTCCACCACAACCTTATGAGCAATACCAGCAATGGTAGCACCCACATTCATGGGGGATGCCACCACCAAGGTAATAGTATCCTTACTAGTAGCTTGATCCATATGGATACTATGTTTAGCAACCCATTTCTCCATGTGACTCTTCCAGTCATGCTTCATTCCAACATCACTACTACCCTCCTAAATACTACAAAGTTCAATCTTCAAGAGGGAAATCCCCATTTCCTCACTACCCTCCTCATCCTTTTACACATATCCCTTTTCCCTCAACTCAATTATCACTTGCTCCATCAATACAAGGTAAAATTCTAGCCCATCTGGAGCAACATAACATCATAAGGGCTATTAACTTATAACTAGCTCCTTAGCCAAGTGGTTTAAAAAAAATCTTGAAAAAGACCGTTCTTTCAAATCAAAATATACATGACCAATAGCCTTGCTTCTCCCTCATCCTTTGCATCTACATCCTCTGAGCTCCCTTTAAACCAAACACCTCCCAAAGTGCATGCCATCATGTTAACCCATGCACTAACCGATTAGATTAAGCCCATTGGTGATAGTGCCAAAGAAAGGTGTCAAGTGAAGGATTTGTATTAACTTCAAGCTATTGAACATGATGACTTACAAAGATCATTGCCCATTACCATTTGTGGACTAGGTGTTGAACATCATTTTTGGACATTACTTTTACAATTTTCTGGATGGTTATAGCAGCTATAATAAAATTCAGATTGCACCCAAGGATCAGGCCAAAACCACATTCATAAGTCCATGGGGGACTTTTGCATACAAAAAGATGCCATTTGGTTTGTGTAATGCTCCTACGACCTTCCAACACCTTGTCATGAGAATCTTTCAATAGTAGACTAGTAGTAGGGTGGAAGTCTTCATGGATGACTTCTCCACCTATGGGGATACATTTGAGAAAGCCATGGACCATCTTGAGAAAGTGTTGAAAAGTTATGTAGAAACAAACCTCTAGCTCAACTGGTAGAAAATCCACCCGATGGTCTAGGAAGGCATTTTTTTGGAGCACAGAATATCTAAAAAATGGATTGAGGTGGACCCTAAGACAATAAGGGTCATCCAAGGAATTACTCATCAACCAGAAACTATCAAAGATGTCCAATCATTCCTTGGCCACAATGGCTACTACTGGCAATTCATAGAGAATTTCTCTAAGATCACTAAACCATTAGTGGAGCTGACAAAGAAGGATGCTTCATTTTTCTAGACTGAGGAATGTGAGAATGCATTCCAACAACTCAATCATAAGCTTGTAGAAACTCCAATTCTATGAGCACATGATTGGTCTAGACCATTTAACATCATGACATATGCATCAAATTATGCCTTGGAAGTCATGCTCATGTAGTTGGAAAATAAAAAATGTCCGTACTACATCCATTGCATGAGGTAAACAATTGTGGGTGCACTGTTGAATTACACCACAATAGAGAAAGAATTAATGGTGGTGATGTTTGTCTTGGAAAAATTTAGATAGTATGTGCTTGGATACAAGGTGTTCATGTACACATATCACATTGCAATTTTCTTTCTTATGAATAAACCAATGGTGAGCCCCTATGTCATACAGTGGCTTCTAATCTTGCAGGAATTTGATCTTATGATGGTAGATTGAAAGGAAAATGAGAATTTCCTTGCTAACCACTTATCTCAGTTGAGATGGGGAAAAAAAAGGAGGAGAGCTTACTTTATGATCAATTTTCTAATGAACTCCTCTTTGTTGGAGCTATAAATGAACAGGTGCCCAATGATCCTAACTAGTATGATGACATTCTCACCTATCTTTTCACTCAAGAGATGCCACAAGAGATGGACCATAGGAAGAAACAATAGTTTATTAATTAGGCTAAATGCTTCATGGAGATGAATGGATACCTTTACAAGGTATGCACCAATAGCCTAGTTCATTGGTATATCCTTAATGTTAATCAACTGCATGTTCTTGAAGATGATCATGACGGTCCTTGTAGGAGCCACTATGCTAAGAGATGCATAGCTCATAAGATCCTGATGGTAGGCTATTATTGGCCAACACTCTTAGGAATGCTCACCAATTTTTCCACTCTTGTGAACACTACCAATGTGATGGTGGGATAATTGCTCGTATGGAGGGTTCTTAGTAGTGGATCCAACCATTGGAACCCTTTGATATCTAGGGCATTGACTTCATGGGTTCCATCACACCCATGTGAAATAGAAAGGTGTACAACATAGTTGCTATTGACTATTGTATGAAATGGGCATAAGTAATAGTTGTCACCACCTATACATCTTCTACAGCTACTTGGTTGATACAAAAACATGTTGCAAACAGGTTTGGTGTGCCACGTGCACTTATTTTTGACAACGGTACTCACTTTATAAGAACTACATTTCAGAAGCTCATGTAATGGTTAGGGGTAGAACATAAACTAATAACATCCTATCATCTGCAAGCCAACGATTAAGTCAAGGTTACAAATAGGGAAATCACTAAGATTTGAATAAGAATAGTTAGCAAATATCGGAGAGACTAGAGCATGAAACTCAATGGTGCCCTTTGAGCCTACTTCTTTACTTGGAGACTCCTTATAGGCTATTCTTCCAATGAGCTAGTGTACAGAAAACTAAAAACTCTTCCTATTCAATCCAAGCTTTATACACTTTCAACAACTTGTGATCTTGACCTTGACCTATGTCTAGCACAAAAATAAATACTAATGAACCTCAACTTGCTAGATGAGAATCGATTGGTAGCCTTGTCATCTAATGAGTTGCACAAGGCATTCATCAAGTAACACCATGATCTCAAAATAAGGAAAGTAAAATTTCAATCAAGAGACTAGGTCCTTTACTAGAATCCCACACATGTTCCACAAAGGACTAAGTTCCAAACGTTGTGGAAAGGGCCTTACATCATCTATGAAACCTCTCCTTCTAGGGCCATGTTAATATGAAAGCCCAAATAAGAAATTAATGGTCAACATACAACAAATGAAACCTTTGCATGATCCTAAGAGAGCTAGTGATCACAACACCTATTTAGATGGACAAGCACACAAATTATTTTGGATCTCCTCTTTTCAACTCAATCATGGGGGAGATGGCCATCCATTCTGATCATACAATGTGGCTCCTCAATTTTTACACTTTTTTATTTTACATCATTTTTCATTTTACAACATCATTAGTACATTTTCTCTTTCTTATGTATTTTATATTTTTTTGATATTTTATTTTATTTGGTTTGAATTTCTGTTATGTTTTCCTTGTGTTTATTTTATTTTATTCTTCCTTTCTTACCAATAAGATACAATGTAGCTGTGGCTGCTATTAATGATGGTTTGTACTATAATGTTGTTTAATTACTAATGTTTGGATTCTATCTTTGAGTTTTGGTATTGATAACTAAGACATGGTTTCTTTTTCATGAAACAGGTAGTGAGTCCATGTCATCCATCCATCTACAAACTCTATGATTTTCCTTATTTTGGAAATATGAAGTCGCTTAATAAAACTTCTAACAAACTTGAGACCTTGATAGTTTCCAAACTTAGGAAGGATTAAATGGATTGATAAGGATGTGACTTCAAAGGAGTTCGATGCTCCCTGTACTTTCCTATCCTCTTGAGTACCTAAGTGTTTTCATGTATTTCTCACCTTCTACCAATAATAGGAAGCTAAAAGTCTTTACATGGTGTGTTCCCATCCAAAAATCATAAAAACATAAAACTCAAAAAAATGATGGGAATTCAAAGCACACCCATTAGATTCAATAATGGGCTACAAGCATTGGCTATGGGCCTAGAAAGACATGTTATCAATGCCTAAAGGTCCCCTATAACTAAGGCCCTTACTCACTTCATGCTTCTCTTTTCTTCTCAATAAGGAACAATGAGTGATCTATGAGGACATTCCTGTGTCTTGAGGAGGTGGATTGGTTTGAGAGTATCAATGTGAAGTCATTGGAAGTTGTTGGTTTTGATCTAGACTAAGGATGGAGTTTATCATGTCATCTTAACCATAAGATCCACAAGGTATTTCATATGATCATGATTCGGGACTCCATTCCATCTTCTCTTTCATCCACTACTACTTCCCATAACTCACTCACTACCGATTTTTCATGGTTTTGTTCAATGTCTTAGTTTGATGTGTCAAAATTCTTAGGTAAGTTCTTATGGGATTTAGTCCTTAACTTCCCACAACCATTAATCAACCATGGGGTCCATGGATCCCTTATTTTGAAGGCATGGAAGGACATTAAGGATATGAGCCTACTTT
Organism: Gnetum montanum; assembly: GCA_015680685.1. Taxonomy (NCBI): domain Eukaryota; kingdom Viridiplantae; phylum Streptophyta; class Gnetopsida; order Gnetales; family Gnetaceae; genus Gnetum; species Gnetum montanum. The sequence goes on from MNCI01018418.1 coordinate 36,158, forward strand.
GTGGAGGACCCACCTACATACCTCTTGGTTGGGCTAGTTAAGTTTTTATCCTTAGGCATTTTTGTGATCAAATCCTTTGTGTGCTCTATCGGTGATGTCCAATTCTGCACTTATTCATATTGTTCTCCAATGAAAGCCTCTTTTTGTTGTGAATTATCTAACCCTCTTCAAGCATTTCATCATGTTCATAGCTTTTCTAGCTCTCCAAGAACTTCAAATTGTTTTAAAACTCTTTGTTTTTTTTTTCTTATCTTTAATGTTGAAAATTTTTAGAGCCCAAAGCCTTCCAAAGCCATAACTTTCCAACTACTTGTTCAATTCACCTCATTTTTTAGTCCTACTTCTACCAAAGGTAAGCTCTATGTTGTGGGGGCCATAGAGGTTTTTAATGGATTTTTTTTGAAATTTTTCTAACACCCAAAAACGTTTAACTAATGAAATAACATTACAATCATCAATTTGTGACGTTAAATCCTTCAAATGAACTCTGTTAGCCATAGAAATCAAATAATATTAGAATAATCAGTTTTCCATAATCACAACTTAGCCAAGTGTAACTACCCAAGAGAGATGAGGTACCTATATGTTATAAGTTACACATCACATGCTAACCCTTAATTCTGTTGTGATCATAGATGGCACCAAAAGGTCAAGGATGGACTGGAAGCATAACTATCCCAACTGATAGATAAGTGGACTAGAGCTAAAGGGAGTTAACAACCTAAATAACCCTAGAAGTAGGCAACAAAAGCCATGCATTAGAACATCTCTAGGACCATTTAATCTTCTTCCTCGTTTTCAAGCTACTAGAGGGGTTTGTATATCAATTTTTGCTAGGGTGTTCAATTTTGTTGTCATGAACACCAAATTTTGTAAAGATTGTAAATTTGTAAACTTGGAAATTAGTGTCTATTTGTTTGGTCTAAGTCAGTTTATGTGTTAGTTAGTTAGTCAATAATGCCATACGTTCCCAATAGTTTGTAAAGAACTTGTTTCTCATTTTTTTTCACTCAAGGAGGTGTTTTCATTCAATCGTGGGGGTATGATGAATTGTTTTTCGGTAGGCCCCAATATCAAATCCTCGATATTAGAGCCAAAGATGTGTTATCAGATATTTGATATCATGGGATGCATGTTGGCCTATAAATACAACACTTGGGGTGCACAATTTATCAATATTTCTATCAATTATTAGGAAATATTTTGAATTTTATTTTCCCAAGAGTTAAAATATTTTCTAAGTGTCCATAGTAGAAGTTAAAGAAGTGTACAGATCTTTATTCAAGCACTGATGTTCTTGAGCATGATAGTGTGAATGACAATAAAGACGAGATTTTCTAATCAAACCTTGCAACACTTGGAATAGATTAATATTTTCCTTATGCATTCAATATACTTTAATGAATTTTAGCTAAGTAATTAATATTTTTTAAATAGAAAACATAAGCATGGCCACTTCGAGCATACGTTTAATCCTTGGTAACCCCAGTAGTGCTTAACACTTGGTAACCCAGTGGCACTATAATATGTTTAAGATGTGTATGGAAAGTGGGAATGGATGCCTATGTTACAATTAGTTAAGTTTTAGCTAGTTATTAGATTAGTTAAGTATTTAATTACTTTATTCCTATTCTAAGGTGACTTAATTCATAAAAGATAAAATGATAAAAATAATATGCCTTAGTTACAGTTAACCATACACTTTTACTTCACAAGTAGAAATGAGAAGACAAAGATTACAATAGCTAGATTCACTTCCTAGAAACTATTGTCCTTAGAGAGCTAAAGTCTATGGAATTTCCTTTACAAATAAGAGAGACAAAAAGGGAAAATTCTATGTGTGATGATTGCCATTTTCATTTTACCATTATTTATGAAATAAAAAATTAATAAATGCTAGATAATAACAAGAAAGAAAGAAAAAAAGAATGCTAATCTCTATACTAGGGAAAGACATTGTTAAATGATCAAAATTCTAATTTTATGGAGTAGAAAACAAACAATATATCATGTGCTCATGTATAATATGGAAAGGAGAAATAACAATCAAATCTGATATGTACTAAGCTAAATGCCATGTTGGACTAACATGGTTCCAAACTTTAAAATCTTCATTGATAAATTTTCTAGCCTCTCATGTTTTCATATTGAAAAAAATGTAGGCTTGAAAAAAGGATTATTTAAAAATAATTTGGAACATGAAAACTCTTTTAATAGCCCCTTAAAATGACCTAGAATTGATCAACAAAACAAAACATGTGCACTTAACAAAAGATGCCAACAATCCTCAATATGCATAGCTTTACTCTTAATTTTAAAATGAGTACACAATGGACCATTTGGCTATCTAATTGTGATAAAATAAGTCTCTCCAACCCTATAGCATCTTGTATCCCACCAAGAAGAACATTATGGTTGGATAAAATGATGGAGGCTAACACCATCAAGCACATATAAGAACTAAGCCCTTGTGGCTTACACAAGAGATCACCATCCTTGCATAGAATGATGGGGAACATTTTTTTGTAAAACAATGACTACAAAAACATGAAATAATAGGTGCACATGATACAAAGAAAATGCTAACTCATGAGCCTAAAACATGTATGCCCAAAATTAGATCGAAGACATATGAGAGATCCATGCATGACCCACAACTCACAAGAAATCCTACATGCCCTCATGAAATAATCCTCACTTGTCCAAGCCAATACAACATAAAAAACCTACTAAAAATTTTGTATGACAAGGGTTTGAAATACATACCTTTAAATTTGAACTTTCAATTTGGGAAGGAAGAAGAAACCTTAAGTTTGGATTTTTGTCCAACTAATAGCCTCAAGAAATCAGCTTCATACTACAAGTCCAAAGTGTTGCTACAATTCTCTTACAAAATCAAAGGAAAAAATCCCTTAAATTAGTTAAAAAATCCCTAAAAATTAGTCACAAAGGCCTCCAATAGCAGTAGCATAATTAACCTCCCAAGAGCTCACAAGACCACTCAGATAGCCTAAGAGATTGTTGAGAACAAGCAAGGAATAGCCACTCTCCCTCTCCTTTCCTTACTTCCTTACCCCTCCAAGTAGCAAAGTCTCCACTTCATTGGCAAAGGTGAAAATGAGAGTAAATAAGCCCTCTATTTATAATATAGAGGAGACCCTAAGACTTATGTAAATATTTGTGCATAAAATTTTATATAATGGGCAAAGTGTAGGTAACCCATTCTTTAAAAATCCTTTTTTTATTTATGACATCATTACTACTTGGCTAAGCAAGCTCTCATGAGGGAGTGGACATGTGAGGTTAATAACAGAGCGTCACATGGCCCTTATTAAATGATTTCTTTGTCCCTTTTCTAGCCATTAATATAAAGTGGATAATCATTATATAAATAAAATAAATATCATTATAAGTATGTCATAGAGCATACATCACCATCTCACATTCATGTTTTTTATGACCCAACCATTGTCTTATTTTAACCCACATTTTAATTTATATGTTTTGAGGGTTTCTAATTTATTTTTGGCCTTTTATCTATTTTCCAAATTTTCTATAATTTATCTAGTAAAAATTACTAATACTAAACTTTCTGTCCATCTAACATTTTACACATGTTGATTTGGTTGTAACAAGCACAAACATGCCATAGCTATCATGACAGAAATCAATATTTTGATTGAATAAAAGAAAATATGGTTCTATTAAGTACTTTTAATCACTTAACCTTAAAATCTTAAAATCTAGAGCTTAAATTGAAAACATACTTATAGATCTATACTCTAGATGTAAAAATAAGTTGGTCCACTAAATTTGAGTTTGATTCAACTTTGTATTTTGATGTATTTTAATTAATTAATTATTAAATAGTTTAAAAATTCTAACAAAATATCAAAATAAACCATGGATCCTCATCACCTTAATTTCCTAATATTATTTTAAAATTATTCTAGACTTTATCATGCTTATTTGTCCATATATATATATCTTAATAATAAAAAATTAGACATAAATGAGAAATAAATGGTAATCTTGCTTATATCACACAAACAATGGTCTTCATATTACTAAGAAAAAATTTAAAGAAAAACTTTAAAGAAAAAGCCCAATGGTTTTGGGGATACTTTTTTAGGTTCTCATCCTTATAACCAATTTTGAAAAATCTCTCCTTTAGGATAGGAGAAGGATTAGGCTTTACCCTTATTTAGAAGTGTTAGTCACAAGTTTTCACTCCTCTCCAAATGCTTTTTTATAAAGAGAAGGAGAAAAATCTCTCTAAAGACAAAAGAATACATAAACTAGAAATAATAAACAAATAGAAACAAAAAGCTAAGAGCTTCTCATCCTTAAGCCTCCAAAACAAAAAGAAATTAACACTGTAGAAAATAAGAAGATTTTCTAGCTTTCATTAGGAGTCCTTTTACTTGAATTTGTAGTTGAAAAGTGACATCTTTGAGAATATGGTATTTAACTTCTGAAAAGAAGGCATAGTTTTTCTCTTGCTATTGGAAAATAACTACACATTGAACCTTTTGAATAGTGTAGAAAACAACCAATCAAAGACATTTCTAAATGTAAAGGAAAAAAAATAGAAAAACCATGCGAATTACTAAGAATAACTTCATTGATTCTTGATCGAAAGTTGTTACAATTTTTGGACATCCATTTTTAAGCATGCTAAGAAATAGGACACTAAAAAAATCATGAGAAAATAAGTCTTTAGTTCTATAAAGAGGACATTGAGGAGAAACATTTCTTATATGTTTAACATAGGTATCAATAGGAAGACCTTGATAAATAAGACATCATAAAAAAATACGAGTTTTAGGAAATGCAAGAGCTCTTTAAATATCTTTCATTTCCTTATCCACAAGTAGGATGCTAATTGAATTTTTCAAACCTTATTGAATTTATTGTGAATAAAATCATTCTTTGTAATAATATCGTACGTAGCTTTTGAATTAAAAAAAATATGGCATCCTTCCACATTTTGAAGATTAAAAATTAAATTTTTTAAAATTTGTTTTCCTCTTTTCTATTCAAAAAATAGAGGTTACAAGCTTTATTAGTTGTAATCCATCTATCATGCATATATAGATAAGAAATTGCAATAATACCAAATTTTCTCTAAGTAGTACATAATCAAGTTGAGTTAGTAACACAAGTTCTTTCATTACTAGGAAGCCATCATGGACTAGTTTGCTTAAGCATATCTTCTGAAATTGTAATATGATTAAAATTCTAATATTTACAAAGCTTGCAACATGTCTTTCAAATTTAGTTAAGAATTAGAGAACTAGAAATAGAAATGGCCCAAGGAAAAAAGAAGATTTCATAAGTCTATTTCTTAAAAGGAGCATTCAAACATCATCTCCATTAATGCACTTTGCATTTCATTTTGTTACAAGAAAAATACCTTGGTTATAACAATTAATGAGATCAAACCCTTCATCTTTCTTGCTACTAGTGCAAATGTCCCAAGAAACTCTAGAAAAATATTTTCTATATTGCTTAGTAGACTAAGGAAACCAATGGATAATATAATCAATTCTATCACAAGAAGTTTTAGAAGGAGCCCAACAAGTGGAGTAATGAACATTGTTGATTGAAGCATATGGTTAATTACTAAAACTTTACCATTAAAGATGAGCTTTTATCTCTCTATTTACCAAGCTTCTTTTAATTTTATTAACCACTTAATTTCACAAAATAGTAAAACTAGGCTAAAAAGAAAAATTTATTTCTAAAATTTTGAAAACATAATTTTTTTTCAAGATTTTTCAAGGCTTGAAAGTAACCCACTCATCAATAATGCAATTACAATAACTACAGTATTTTTTCCAATTGATATATGCAATAGTCCTTTACTCTAGCTAAAAGAGTATTGATATGTTGTAGAGAATTTTTGAAGATTTGCAAAGTGCATGTTATGAAATTGGATACCTTACTCATCAATTGAAATTCCCTTAATGATATTACTTTGTAGATCATAAAGCAAATTATGTGAAAGAAAGTTTACAAAAATAATAAAAAGATAGAGATCTAGAGGATAACCTTAATGAATTAACTGTTGAAGGGAAAAGAAGGAACTTAATTCAAAATTAATAACAACATGAGCATTAGCATTAGTGCAAAGGATAAGAACAAGACAAATAAAATAATCACTAAATCCTAGTTTATAGAGATAAGAAATAATAAAATTTGATTCAATCCTATCATAAGTTTTAGTATAATCTAACTTAATGAAAGTAATATCCTAGTTAATATTTGAAGTCCATTACATTTCCTCCCAAGCTACAATAACCTTATTTAATATATGTTTATCTTTAACAAAAGTAGTTTGCCCAGTTCTAATGATATTTCAATAGCCTTCTAAATTTGGCAATGCATGCATTTAGCTACAAGTTTAGAAGTATTGTTAAAAAGAGTAATAGGCCTCTAACTACTAGCATGTTAAGGATTTGTATTCTTAGAAAGAAGATGAATGACACCTTTACTAATATTTTTACCAAGAGAAACTTTCATAAGGGTTTCTTGGAAAGCATCAAAGAGATCATCTCCAACAATATCCCAATGATTCTTAAAAAAGTTCAATTAGAAAACTATAAAAACTTGAAGCTTTACCATATGCTAAATTAAAGACTACTACTTCATTTCTTCTATTGTAATTTTTACTTTAAGAATACTTTAATGTACTTTTGTTATAAGATGAGGAATATGTGTACTTGAGGCTTAGAAGGATTTCTTGTTAAAACCTTCAAAAGAAAAAATAAAAGAAAAATGATTTGCTAAAAAATTATTAATAGTCTTAAGACTTGTAATGATGGAAACATTTCTATAAAGTGATTCTAGTTTAGGTACTTGATATTTTTCTTTTAGAAATTTAAAAAGTTCCTTTCAAGGTTCATCATTAATTTTTAGCCAATCCATGTGACTTTTAAGGGATACACTTTTAGCTTCAAAAGTATCCCAACATTGTTTAGAATAACAAGATTTAGCCTAGGCTTTTTGAGTTTTAAAATTAAAGGGATTTTGGTTTGAAATAATTTTCATTTACCTAATAGATTTTGCAAGATCTTTTTTAACTTGATGCTTATACTTGGAAAGTTGCTTTTGGAACCATCTAGTATCATTTATGACTCTTCAAGTAGTTCACTACTACGAGTTAATCCAATCAATATCACTAATAGGATTTTTTTTTTGCATTACATAAATACTTTAAAATATTTTCCCATAGGGTCTTGTGAACATATTAACATTCATATAACAAAGCTCATGCTATAGAAAGAAGAAAGAATTATTTCCAAAGAGAAATATGCTAATAGGAAAATAGTTTGTCAAAGTAGCATATGTATGCAATTATACTTTCCTTGTAAACTTCCAAAGGGAAACATTAAAAATCTAAAATCTATCAAATTGACAATAAATTCTATCATTTCATTATTAATAATTATACCAAGTATAATGCTTCTCATTTAAATGATGTAAGAATAAAAAGCTAACATGAGAAATAAAATATTTTTTTTAAAAAAATTACACTAATCTTTTTTCCTTGAGAAGGCATATTAGGAGGAAGATCACAAAGTTTATCTAAATAACTTTGAACCATATTCAAATCACCTCCAATAATCCAAGGAACTTCAACTAGAGATAGAAGATATTTCCAAATATTTAATCAATCTTTTAAATTATTACGAGCATAAATATTATAAAGTTCAAAACTCTTGTGAGGTTATCAAAGCTAAAATTCAAAACTTTTCTAATCCAATTTTTATTAACAAGAATAGAAACATCTTCTTTATTAACTACATGAGCATTAGAAAAAATAATGTAGATTTTTATAATGCATTTACCAATAAAACTAATATCATGCACTAAAATTTTAATTTCTTGTAGAAAAAGATCTAGAGATAAATGTCAATTTCAAAAATAGTCATTGACAATTTTTGCTTAGGAAGTATCAAAAAGATTCTAAATATTCCATGATAAAACTAATATGATAAAAGAGATCCCCATCCTTGATTTTTTAAGCTCAACATTTGTTTCATAATCCATGTCACTAATAAGTGAAAAAACATTGTTCAATCTAAAATAAACATTTCGTATAGAATTAGAAGTATAGATAGAAGCAGATACCTTTGGTGTTATTAAATTGAAAGTAGTATCTACAGGTTTTTTCTTTTTTTGTCGTACTAAGTAAAATTCATCTACATTAGTATTTCCATTACTGGCCCTTGCTAAAAATTTATTTTTTTTCTAATTCTTGTTAGATATTAAGAGATTATTGGTATCTTTAGAATTAAAAAGATTAGTAAAAGGTTGAGAACTTGTTGAAGAATATTTAATTTTTTCTTGCTAAAAATTATCATTATTTATCTTTTCTAGAAATTATTATTTCTTTTCCTCATGAACAACTTTATTATTGAGAATAGGATAGATTTTAGTAACATGACCTTCACAAAGATAATAGATGCAATATTCGTGCAAATTATAGTATATAACTTTTTTTTTGAAAAAATACTAATTATCATCAATCAGTTTTAATTTTATCTTCCTCTATCATAAATCAATCTCTACAAAATAACATGTGCATTAGATACCATCTAGTAATGTTTTTGACTTTCCCTTAGGATTGAGCCAATGCTACCAACAATTTCACTTCCACACTTTGAAAAATAAGATGAAGATTTTTTAATTCAATATTACAAGGAATTTTAGAGTAATGAGAAGAATTAGGATCAAAACCTACTTTCCATTCCTAAGAAAAAAATATTAAGCTAATCCATGAAAATTTAAGATCTAACCATTTATTAACCATTTCAGAATTGGGTAGTTCCACAAGCAAAAGAGATTCAAAAAAATAATGGACATGTAAAATATTAATTTCATAGCATTCAAAGATAGTTTGAATCACTTATGTAAAATCATTTTTTTACATAAATAATCCAATAATTTGCAAAAATATGTATTATGAATTAATATCTTTTGATAGAAATTAAAAAGCTTCAAAATTCTTTATAGTCACTATACTATCTTTATATCATTTGTTGTCAAAATATTTTTGACCTAATAACTTCAGAAGAAACCCTTGAGATCAACAAAACATTCTCCTTAATGTCTAAAAACTTTGAAATAATTATAATATAGGTACACCTTAAGATAAGGATCATGACATAGAGGTTTAATGCTCATTCTACCAAGGTGCGATCATGGGAGGGGTAGTTGATGAGCAAAAGCCTTATCTATTTGGAGTGGCTATACTAGTCTCGAACCTAGATCTTATGACTTGAGAAATAAGAACCTTATCATCACTCTAAATGTTGGTCCTTAAGCACATCCCAACATATAAAGTCCAATTAGAACTTTATACCTCAACATTACTCACTAGAATGAAAAATATGACTTGGAGATTTCAAATTAAGAGTCTTACTACTAGGCTAACAACTAATTGTTCATGCTTATTTGGTTTACAAGCTGCATGTTTGATTCTAATCTAATACATTGTTACATTTAATGAAAGTTTGTATTGGCTTTATATCTTAGGGATACATATTGTCATCTAGTTCTAGTTCCAACAGCCCTCATCCCTTCACATGTTTGATTTTAAGGGGTATGCTAATCTAACACCATTATGTTTTAGTTAAGTTCAATGAAATAACCCTTATCCTTTTGCATGTTTTATTCTCAGAGGAATGCTAATCTAAAATCATTATGCTTTATTTAATTATAAATAAATATTTTTCTATAAGATGTGTCAAATCTAAAAAATAAATAGGCACATCAAATCATCAACATAAAAGAGAAAATCTAAAGAAAAAGCCTAATAATTTTGGGATGTCTTTTTAGGTTTTAATGCTAAAACCAATCTCAAATAATCCCTCATTTTGGGTAGAAAAAATATTAGGTATTATCCTCATTCAAAAAGCCCCTTATAGGTTTTCACTTCTTACTAAAAGATTTTTTGTAAAGTAAAGAAGATTATCATTTCCTAGAAAAAATAAAAGCAATAATAAAAAAGAAGGAAAAAAGTGATAAAAGTTAATAGATTTTCCAACTTGAGTTTACAAATATAAAATGAGTTAATATTGTATCGTGTTGGCAATATATCCTTATTAGATTTTATGTTTTTTCATTAAATTTGATTTTTGACCAATGGATCTAGTTTTTCATTCTTTCATTTTTCTCTAGTGGATTTAATCTCTTTAAAAATCCCTTATTCACTTTATGCCAAAATTTTTACTTATTCTATTGATGCAAAAATTTCCATTAATTTTGAAAATATAGATTTACAAGCTTGTGAGAAAAAAATTGATACTCCTTTTTTTACTGATATTGATGCAACTAAGAGATTTGATTTTGTTCTTCCTGATGTTGTGTATGAATCACTAATAGTTGATCTTACATCATAATATGTGTTCATTTAAATTTTGAATACATTCATATTAATTAAAGTTTTGCTTCACAATTAAATAATATGATGAAAAAAACATGACATTAAAGTTATTTATGCAAAGTATCATTCTCATTTTTTTTCTACTTGTTATGCTAGGAAATGCTTCCATAGTGTAGTATGTCTTAGAGATAGGATCATTTATACATAGGTATGTAGTGTTGATCATTTGTAAGTGATGATTCATCATTTGGGTGACTGTGATATCCATGATATCACATCCACGATATTGCAGCCCAACTATGATATCGCATACACGATATTGAAGCCTATCTCCTCATCTATAAATAAGAGGTAGACAAATCAATAAATAAGTATTTTTTCATTCTTAGTTTAAGTGTTAAGTTTCTATTTTTCCGCTCAACCCTTTTCCTCCTAGTGTATGCCCGCATTGTGGTGAATGTAATTGTATGGAACCTTTATTCAAGTGTTATGTACTTGGACACACACATGACCAGAAATAAAGATTGAGATTACTTCATCATTGTAGCATTCACTTAGTTTAATTATTTATTTAATTTTTATTTACTGCTTTCCTAGTTAATTTCTCTCACTCTTAAAATCATGTTAAAATGCAGAATAAGTATGACTTGATTACGAGCATTTAAGTGTGACTACTTGGCAATCCAGTAGCATACCTAGGATCCACGCTTGGTAATCCCAATGGTAATCATGTATGAAGTTCAAGATGTGTACGGATAATCAAGGAACAAATGCTCATCACACTTAGGCTAGTTTAGATTCTCTCACATTCTCTCTTCTAGATTAGTGAATCTTATTTTCCATTTCCTTCAGGAGTAGCGTTAGATTAGAAACCACATCATACACCTCACTCTTGACTAAACCATACGTGACAAAGATAATACTAGTCTAGGTGGGAAGATAGAGAACTGTGACCTAAGGCTAACTATCTAGATGCCATAACTAGTCCATTTGCGAAGTTCCACTAGATCGCATGTGTAATGCTCATATTTGTATGGTTGAGTGTATGGGTAATTAGCCACTCATCATTGGCACCGTTGCTAGGGATGGTGCTAGTTATCTAGATGAGTTATATCATACAAGGTCACTGTACAAGACTTAATTATATATTTCTTAGGAAGAAGAAATAATTATAAAAATTCACATATAAATTCATGCCCAATGTCACAACCATGCCTCTCCTACAAGAATACGATAATGACACACCTAGTGAAGAAGTTCATTGGAGAACCAATGGACTATATGACAATGAAGATTGGAGTACGCAACCCTAGGTGGGGGTTTCTTATAAACATAAATGAAAGTAACGTTATCCCAATGCATGAAAGCATAACTTACTCGATGACGATGAACCACTACTAGCCACTACAAGCTTAACGCAAATAAAAGAGGCTGTTCAAGTCTTCCATAGGCATCGTAAAGAGAGTCGTCTACCCAGGCTCGATTTAAACAACTTCCCTAATTTCTCAGGAGGCTATGACTTAGATCTGCATCAACATTTACAAGCCTTCTATGATTCCTACTCATGGAACAACATTGATAATGGTCGGCAAAAACTTAAGCTCTTTTCCATGACACTCATTGGCCAAGCAAAAGTATGGTATAGATTGTTAAAACCAAATTCAATACGATGTTGGTCAACAATGGTAGAACTCTTTAATGAAAAATATCAAACCTACGCAAGAGTGTCAGCCTTGAGGAAACAAATCCAAGGATGGAAACAAGCACAACATGAACC
>MNCI01018418.1:48333-85805 GCA_015680685.1 Gnetum montanum
AAGGTCAACTATACAAACTATGAACCCATAAAGTCCAAGAGCTTATTAAGCGGGTAGCAAAAGAAGAAGGAGAAATGGTTAGATGGGAGAGTGTTGAAAAACATCAACGGGACAAAAATATTAACTTAACAAAGGTCCATAATCATAAAAAGGAGAAATCAACCTATCACAAGGAGAAAGAACCATCTTTTCTGGTACAACAATCATTAGAAGAAGTCAAGGAAAAGATCAATAAAATGTTAGAATGGACGTATAAAAAGTGTGAAGAATTTATCGATATTATTGGAGATAGAGTTTTGACAACCCAAGAAGTAGGACACAACATTAGACAATTGGAAAGAAGGGATAAGGAAACCAAGAGCTCAACTGCCAATCATACATATGAATGCAACATATGCCTGTATGACCACCCCAAGGGCCAATGCCCAATATTGTTACATTTATATGAGCAATGGGGCAACACGTTACATCCAGAGTTTGTACAAAGATACTGTGTTCGATCATAGTGGAAAAAATCCCAGTCATGGGGGAAGCCACCCCTAAACTGGAGATACCCTTCGTATCATCTGAACCCAAACGCTTATCTTGTTCAACATCCTATTTCCCCAACTGGGTCGAAATACTCTATCTCACCACATTACCATTCTCCTCAATATTATCAACCCATGTCTTCAACACAACCACTGCCTTGTGTACTTTACACTTCTCCTAATTTTCAACATTATCATCCTTTCCATTCTTCTACATCACCACCAACTGTTCCTAAGGTGTTTGCACCATAACAACAACCCCCGAACATTACTTGTGCTACTATTGCCAATGGCAGTGAGAGACCTTAGCAACATTGAAGGAATCCATCCTTTAGAAATGATCCTAAGAAGGGACAACACAATTCCAAGGCTACTACATCTTCCAACACAGCACAAGTCCAACCCTGTGGTGCACCCTTTTCTTCAAACCCCATGCCTCATGTTACTTCATCAGGGCTACCAATTAACACTCCAACAACCATACGACCCAATGAACACAGCCATGGAAGACATCATCCTGATCCTTGCATGCCATCTAACGGTCACAAATATCATAGTGGGTCAGCTCTTTATTCTAGAACCAAATCTTATAAATTGCCCCACTATGCTTACTATAATCAAGTGTGTGAACCCCAATGGGGTAAGCATGACCAAGTTTCAATGTTTCCAACATGCATGGATCCTCATCTTCCATTTATTAATCCTTGCCATCCTCAACCGTTTAGTTATGGGGGATATCCCCCATTCTAGTAATAAGCAGGGTTAATAAATTTCTTTTCATTTTCTTTAATTTTACAACTTTTTTTTCCAACTTTTCATTTTTCAATTTCTTGTTTTATCATTTTGTCTTTTTTTCTTTTTACATTTTTATAAGTAATCTCATCTATGAATAAAACACTCATATGGCTCATTGGTTGAGGTGTGTTCTATGTTATTGAGTCATGAGTGGTCAATTATTTGGACAATGAGCCCATTACATCCACTCATCTACTCTACAAATAAGAGGTTCTATTCGAGGGTATAGTGATATTCTTAACATTCTTAAAACTTAAAATTAATTTTGTGTTCATTGTACCTAGAATGAAGAAGTATGGACCAAGAGGGAATGATTAGGGTGTGACATCAAGGGGAATTGAGGATTCTCTTTGGTGATGTCAATGGAAGTTATCATGCAACGTGGTTGTACTAAGATCCTTGTAGATCTAATGAAAAATGGGAGTAAGAGTAATTAAAAGGGCACTCAAAAATCCAATGCTATTCTAGGAGGTCCCACTGGAAAGACATGCACCCATGCTTGAAGGTTGGTGGCTTCTTTGGATTCAGTAAGAGAAAAAAATGAGAAAAAAAAAGAAGAGAGAAAAGGAAGTGCCACAAAACAAAAATCACTCCTCCCTTGAATAAAATGCAAAGTGATCGTACTCATTGTTGTTATGGTACTCTCATAGTTTTTCATCATGGGATGAAACAATGTGGTGTCACTGATCAAAGGAATGGACTTGGTCCTGATCTTGGAATGATGGGTTAATTATACATTAATCATGCTTTTCACGTAGGATTCACTATGCCCTAGGTCAATTACCTCATGTCCCAATCTCTACAATCCCTTTCTCTAGTTCGTCTCATCTCACTGTTTGTGTAATTGTAGCTCATGTCATGTGTAACATAGAATTTTTACCTCATTCTAGTGATAATTACATGTGTGTTTTGTGGAATTAGTGTGGATTACATTTAACCCTTCTAGTACCGACAAACACTTTTAAGTGTGGTTACACAAGGGCATTATAGGTTGAAACCTACTTTGGGGAGGATCCACTTGTGTAATCTTTTGTAATCTTCACTTATGACATAGCTCACACACACCATTTCTTACCCTCAGTATATTTTTAATGATTTTATTTCCCTACTACTATCCCTCTGAATTCCAATGTTCCTATGTACCATTACATAACCTTTTTCTCCCATCCAAGGTCCTTATTGATAAAATCCATACCATCGTAATTAATTGTACCTTTTGAATTAATGGAATTACCCTAGCAACCTTTAACATGTGCCACATGTCCTTGCTTTCATATTTTATTTTATTTTCAAAAAAAACCCTAAAAATTTAGTTTTTTCCCTTGGACCTAAAACATCATTAGGCCGCGATATCACGTACGTGATGTATCGTACGCAATATCATGTCCTAAAAACTTATAAATAAGTGACCCCCCCTCCCCACCCCTGCAACACTTAGCATCATTTTTCACAATTCATGCAAGGGGGGGGGGGGGGGGGGGGGGNTTTCTCTACAACTTGTGAGTGTGACACCCTTGCTTTTCTACCTATATCTCGCTTGCTAGTACTCCATTTTTAATTTCGTCTGAACCTAATTGAACCCGAAGTGTTCAGTTTAGTCGTGGGGGAGGGACACCTATCGAATAGTTCCTAAATTTTTTGGAATTTACCATCATCCAAAGAACATTATCTAGGGTAATTAGCTATAACATTTAGAATAATTGTGCAAAAAAATCATTTAACCCCTTTTGGTACACTAGGAAGTTAAAATTGGAAACCACCTAAGTAAAACAAACTCATTATTACAATCTTTCAAGAAATATCACATGAAGATAAAATAAATTAATTAATTAAGGCAAGTAGTAAGGTATAACTTAATTTCAAAAACAACCTTACTAATGCTTGGCCACGTGTGATTGCAGATGGCCCCGAAACGCGGACAACAGGAAGGTCCTACTTAAGGTGGAAGCAAACGAGCTAGGAGAGGTGGAAGACAAGATCCTACTAGAAAACATGTAGAATAGGAGGAATAATCATTTAACATTCATCAAGAGGATCCTCCTACCATACAGTCTAGGCAAGTAGAAGGAGGAGCTACTACAGCACCTAAACACGAACAACATCTCACGTTGCCCCAGGATTGTGTTCAGGCCATCCACGAAAAGTCCACATTCACTACGGTGATTGTGGAATTAAAATTTGAATATTTTGTAGAGTTCACTCCTGAGGCTATTAGGGATCACCTCAAAGGGTCTCCCTTATGGCCTACCCTCTCTAAAAGTAGTGCCTGGTACCTAGGGGAGATGTACTAATTCTGGCACAATAGGGAATAAGGCATCACCATCAATATTTGTGGTGTGATAGTCGATTTCTCCACACAAACCATTTTGAAAGTATTAAACCTTCTGAATATAGGGCCTACGGTTGCTTAGTTATCCACCCATTCTAACCCCGATGTGTGACGAGATTGGTTGGAAAGGGCATATGGTAGAGATAAGACATTTGGTGAGTTGATGACGAAAGAGAGGATCTACTTTAAAATTGGAACATATCACCTCTTTCCCATAAAGGGCTTAAAAAGAATATCAATGTATGCAGAAAAAGGATGTGCAGTGCTGATGGGAAAGGTTAATGCTAACCTACCCCATCTATATTTAACGAAGATCCTGAAGCGGTTTGAGGAACGGAAGACAAGGAAGCTTGCCTTGCCTTTCCTTGTCTTATCAAAAAGCTTTGCTGATGTGCTAGTATCAGGGGGTACACCAATGATGTCCTCTGAAAAGCCCAAAATGCTTCCTTTGCTAAACTGTTAAAGCCACCAACTGTAAGGAAAGTTACTGGTGAGATATTGGGACAAGAAGAAGAAGAAGAACAGACGATTGGACCAACTGCAACTCAACTTGCAGGACCTAGCCAACCTCTAAGTATAGGACCCATCCAACAATAGGAGCAAGGCCTAGCATAGGTTAGGATTAGCTACCACCATCGCAAGACTATAGATTGTCAATGAGCCATCTCAAAGCTAGCGCTGAGATGGTCAGTTGGGGAAGTCATGATGATGCAAATCTCTTCCGCATCATTGATGATTCCATTCAACCCATGGTTTCTTTGGATTGCACAAGGGATGAAGTGTCTATTCATACAGGAGGAGTGAAAAATAGTTGGTCAGAACAGATCTTAGGAAACACGACATCTTTCTAGGTGCAATTAGAAGCTAGTGAAGGGGCCACTGTGGTGGTCATGCAACACCAGGATGCTGTGGGAGCTGTAGAAGTGGTTGCAGATCAAATCAAGGAATCGTTCAATGTACTTGTTGTGCCACTGACAGATCTCACAAGAGCACGGGATGCTCAAACTTTGGCCAGAACCTCAATGACTCCTGCAAAACATGAGGATGCACTTAATCGATTGCTCCAAAAAGGAAAAATAATGACGTCTCTATTTGACATCCCTCAAGATGTTATAGTAATTCAATTAGACCTTATTTCCATGAAGGGGAAGCTAGTCTTAATAGAAGTGAGGGCTGAGCATGCTGAAGCAGAGGTGTAGAAATTACAAAAGCAGCTTGTGGCCCTACAAGCAGCATAGCGAGACCCTTTGCAATTTGTTCTTGTAGAACAACTAGACAGTTTAAGAACTGAGCAACTAACCAAGCTACTAATAGAGAATAAAAAGGTGGTTGAAGAAAAAGAGAGGGTTGTTTAGGATGCCTCTGTAGCACAAGCACAAACTCATGTGCATATTAAGACACTCAAAGCCCTACAGGAGGAAAATAAGCAACTCGTTGCTAACAACCTTTGGTTGACCACTGTGGAGAAGCAGAAGAATGTTCTCAAAGAACATTTTCATCAGTTGTGAGAACAGTTCATCCGAGTTAACCAAGACATAAGTCATTTAGCCAGGGAGAATCAAACCCTCTCAATGGAGGAGGTAGATGCAATTTGTCAAAAGATAGCCATTGAAATAAGCACATGGAAAAATGAGGCTAAATGACATGAAAAGCTAAAGGAGAACTTCTGAGATCAGGTGGGGATGTACAAATAGATCTTTGAGAAGGAGATCTATATGGCCAAGGCCCATATCAATGCTATCAGTGCTCAACACACTGAATGGCAGGCCATATTAGACACATATGCCCTTGCCCACCAAGGGGAAGTTAAGAACCAAGACCTGAAGATTCAGGATCTGACAGAATACATGGAGTTGGAAAATTTGTGGTATGCCAACCTTTCCATGTTAACAGCAGGGTGCCCAAGGATAGAGCTTGAACAACGGGTAGCGACCACCTACAACAAATATGAAGTAGAATTTGCAGAACACAAGAAGTTGGAAAAACTAGAGATCGTAAATTCTAAACTTGAGGTGGTGAAAGAAAGCTACTAAGGATAAAAAGGTGTTGCAATGGATTTGGCTCGACGGCTCGCAGATTTCCAAGAATAAAAAGAGAAAGTTAGAGCCTATGAGGAGGAATGACAGGTATTCATAGCTTGGTATGTCAAGGCCAATCAAATGTTTCTGCAACTACCCTATTTGTGGGAAGTGCCAACTCTGTCAAACATCAAAACATTAGCATGGATAGCACAAGACCCTTGAACTAAAGAGGAGAAGCTCTAGGCCATACTCCAATGCCATCAAGTCTCAAAACCTAGAGCACAAGACAAAGGGAAAGCACCAATGGAGGAGCCATCGCCGCTAGGAACTACATGAGTTCCACAAATTTTGTAGTTGTAGCACATTCTTTGTGTTATGTCTTTGTTTTCTTTTCATTCCACACTACGACATAACCCCATTTTCACCATCCAATAATCCCATACCTATCCATTGTGTAATCACTGTAACTCGAGGACGAGTTTTCATTTAGTCGTGGGGGTATGATGAGTCGTCATTTGGGTGACTGTGATATTGCATACGTGATATCGTAGCCTGTCTCCTCATCTATAAATAAGAGGTAGATAGATGAGTAAATAATTCTTTTTTCATTCTTATTTTAAGTGTTAAGTTTCTATTTTTCCTCTCAACCCTTTTCTTCCCAATGTATGCCCATAGTGTGGTGAATGTAATTGTACGAAACCTTTATTCGAGTGTGATGTACTTGGACATGCATATGACCGAAAATAAAGACCAAGATTACTTCATCATTGTAGCATTAACTTAGTTTAATTATTTATTTAATTATTATTTACTTTTTCCTAGTTAATCTCTCTCACCCTTAAACTCATGTTAAAACATGGAATGAGTACAACTTGATTACGAGCATTTAAGTGTGACTACTTGGTAACCCAGTAGTGTACCTAGGATCTGTGCTTGGTAATCCTAGTGGTAGTCATGCATGAAGTTCAAGATGTGTACAGATAATCAAGGAACAGATGCTCATCGCACTTAGGCTAGTTTAGATTCTCTCACTCTCTCTTTCCTAGATTAGTAAATCTTACTTTCCATTTCCTTCAGGAGTAGTGTTAGATTAGAAACCACATCATACACCTCACTCTGGACTAAACCATATGTGACAAAGATAATACTAGTCCAAGTGGGAAGACAGCGAACTGCAAGCTAAGGATAACTATCTAGATGCCACAACTAGTCCATCTGTGGAGTTTGACCTTATTGCATGTGTAACGCTCGTATTTGTATGGTTGAGTGTAGGGGTAAATCACCACTCATTAGTAAGTGAACTTTAGATTTTGATATTGAATATTAATCTTTTACTATTTTTTTTAAAAAAATTGAGCCAAAAATTGTTAGTCTTCTTGGTTCCATTAAGCATATGGACTCTATTTCCATACTAGTTGATTCTAATAGATGTTTTTTTGGTTGAAACTAATCTTCTTAACAATAAAAATAAATTTTTATTACAAGGAAGTAAGAAAACTTATATTCAGCTAATCACATATTATAATCTTCTTAATTCTTGCATGTGTTATCATTGTGTAGGACATTTGTTTAATGCTTATCCTTCTCTACTTAAGAAAAAAGATGCTAAAGAAAAGAAAAAATGTATTGAATTTAAGGATTGCAAAAGGTAATTTAAAGTTGAGGATACAAAAAGGTAAGTTGCTATCAATGATAAGAATGATCAAATGGCAATAAAGAAACCAAAGAAGAAAAAAGCTTCTACAAGTATTTTTGCTAAAGAATTATTGATCATTCCAAATAGATAGTCTATAAGGAAACTTTTTTATCATTTGGTACGAATACTATTAACTTAAAGATTAAAATTTACAATATGCAATGATATAATGTTAACGGTAAATAATCCTAATGTAAGATCAATTAGGATGGACAATTTCTATCATCACTTTCTATTGGACATTCTTTAAATTCTTTTTCTATTTTAGGTTCAAGCACAAATGTTAAAAGTGATGCAAAATTTATTAGAAAAGGGGTCATTCTTTCCACTAACAATCAATTTTCCTTTCCTTATTTTTGAAGACATTATTTCAAGTCTAAGTTTGTGTTGGGAAAAGGAGGGCACAACACCACAAAATGGCTTGTTCAGTATCTTCCCATTTTTGTGTTAAAAGCATAGTGTAAATTAATAGAGTAGATAGTGAAAGTAAAGTGCAAAATAATAACATGCAATAACATAAATATTTGTGTGGTTCACCATGGGCCAAAGTCCAAATAAATATTCTTCTACTAATAAATAGTAGGAATACAAAAATGTCTCTCTAGTTAATTACTAGAGGTATACAAAATTGACACACATCATCAAGAAAAATATTCTTAGAATAATAAGGAGAAATATTATACCCCTTTAGGAAATATTCCTAGAAATCCAAGCTCACAAGGCTTATTTGTGTGTCTCTCACTTTGGCCTCTCTTTCTTACTTTGGCAGTTGGCTTCTCTTTTTTCCTACATCCATTTGTCATTTCCCTTGGACTTATAGCCAAGGAAAATGCCCTATGTTGCCTAAACTAGGTAGCCTTTGTTGAGGGCTGCCTAACTTAGTAGCCAACCTAGGTAGGTAATTTTGGCTATCTAACTTAGCAACCAACATGGGTAGCTAATTTTGGCTACTTAACTTAGTAGCCAACGTGGGCAGCTAATTTTGGTTGGCTTAGCAAGTAGCTTTCCTTCCCCTCCTTTTTATTTATTTATATATTACTGTGTTATGGGCTTCACGTTGGAGGGCCCCACACACATCAATCTCCCCCTCTTGACTACATGAAGGGCTTAGCCATTCTAGAAATTTCTCAACAAATCTTAATCTTGTTCTTAAATATGGTATTTATCATCATATCTGAATGAATTTCACTAGTCTGAATATTTTCCATTTCCAGTTGCTTGTAATTTAATACATATTGTATCTAGTGATACCTCATGTCAATATGCTTTGACATTGAATGAAAAGAAGCATTTTTATGTAGATGTATAGTGACGAAGTATAAGATATACGTATCTTGCTTACACCTGAGCTCTTGTAGGAATTTCTTCATCCATAGTAATTCCTTGCTAGCTTTAGTAGTTGCAATGAACTCTACTTTTGTTGTTAAAAACACAACACATTTTTGTAGCTTTGATTACCAAGAGACAGCTCCCCCTGTAAAGGTTATTAGATAACTTGAGATGGATTTCCTAGAGTATACATCTCTAGCCATATCAACATTAGAATAGCCCTCTAGTTTAAGCTTTCCACTTCCAAAATAAAGTGAGAGTTTGGAAGTTCCTTGAAGGTACCTAAGAATCCATTTAATTGCAGCCTAATGCTCTCCTTTTGGATTGAAGAGAAATATACTCATAACACCAACTATGTAGGCAATGTTTGATCTTGTGCAAACCATAGCATACATCGAACTTCCTACTACTAAAGCATATGGAATCTTACTCATTTCTTCCTTCTCCTTTTCTATGGAAGGACACTGCTCTTTGCTCGGCTTGAAGTGATTAGTAAGCACTGAAGTTACTAATTTAGCTTGGTTTATGTGAAACCTCTCTAGCACTTTCTTAATGTATTTCTCTTGTGATAGCCATACTTTCCTAGAACTTCTATCCTAGTAAATGCTTATACCAAGGATTTGCTTAGCTGGATCCAAATATTTCATAGTAAAAAATTTGCTAAGATCCTTCTTCAAATTGTTGATCTGTTGGACATCCTTGCCAATAATCAACATATCATCTACATTAAGTAGGAGGATAAGAAAGTTTCCATCTACAAATTTCTTCAAAAACACACAATGACCTATAGTAGTATTGTTGTAGTCATGCTCTATCATAAAAGACTCAAACTTCTTGTACCATTGTTGAGGTGATTTCTTTAATCCATATAGACGCTTCTTTAGTTTTCACACCATGTTTTCTTTTCCTTTGACTTTGAACCTATCTTGTTGCTCCATATAGATCTCTTCCTCTAAATCACCTAGAGAAAGTCAAGCTTCACATCCATTTGCTCAACCTCCAAGTTTAGACTTACTGCTAAGCTCAAGATTGTTCTAATGAATGTCATATTCACCACTAGTGTGAAGATTTCTCCAAAGTTAATGTCTTGCTTTTGATTAAAGTATTTCATAGCCAACCTTACCTTATATCTTATTTCATCTTCATCAACGTTTAGTCAGTACATCCACTTGTTTTTTAGTGTTTTTCTCCCTTTTGGTAGTTTTACCAACTCATATGTGTCATTCTTATTTAATTACTACATTTTTGATTACATGGCTTTGATTCACTTCTCCTTGTATTTATCTACCAAAGCCTCATCATAACTTTCAAGTTCTCCCCCTTCAATTAACACCACATACTCAGTAGGAGGATACTTTTTGGACGGTTGGTGACTTCTTGTTGATCTCCTTAATGGTACTTTAGCTGCATCTTAACTTTGTTGTTGAGCATCATCTCTGGGAGCCTAAGTAACTCCTTGTTCATTTCCACCTTGATTCTATGATTTAGGTGGAAGGATAGGATTGTGATTCATCTTATCACTTTGCTCTAGTTTTAGGATCTTCTTGTTAATGTATTTGATAAAATGATCTTTAAAGAATACAATATCTTGGCTTATGACTATTTTCTTTATAATAGGATCAAATAGTCTATAGCCAAACTCATCATTGCCATATCCCAAAAAGATGCATTTCTTGGTTTTTACATCTAGCTTGGATCTCTCTTCCTTTGAGATGTTCATAAGTGCTCTACAGCTGAACATTTTTAGATGATCATAGTAGACATTTGTATTATGCCATTCTCTCTCTGAAATATCTTCATCCATAGGAACTAAGGAAGAAAGATTGATCAAATCAACCGTTGTCTTCACCGCTTCTCCCTCAAAGGTTTTGGGTAACTTTGCAAGTGACAACATGCTCCTAGAATTTTCCACAATAGTTCAATTCATCCTTTCAGCTAGACCATTCAGTTAAGGTGTCTTTGTAAGAATCTTCTAGTGTCAGATACCATAACTCTTGTAATACTCAGAGAATGTTCCCAGTTATTCACCTCCATTTTCTATCTTGATATACTTCAATGTCTTGCCAATTTATCTTTTAACACTCAAATGGAATTGCTTCAACACATCTATGACCTAGTCTTTTGTTGCCAAGGTGTCTAACCACACCTTTATGTAGTGATCATCAATAAATGTAACAAAGTAGTGTGCCCCATCAAGTGATCTTGTTGACATATGACCAAAAATATTAGAATGCACCAAATCTAAAACATGCTTACTTCTATGTGGAAGTATGCTTTTGAAGGTGACTATTATTTTCTAGTTAAACAATCTACACAACTCTTTAAATTTGTGCCTTTTATCTTCAAAAGTATATTCTTCTTGGCTAGGATATCTAGCCCCTTTTGGCTAAAGTGGCCAAGCCTTTTATGCCACAACTCTAGTTTTACTTCATCCTTTGCCACATTGATGGTGTCTCTGATGACATGTGCTTGCATCATGTATAGAAAATGTTGATTCTTTCCTCTAGCTACCACTAGAAAACCCTTGAAGAGTTTCCAATTTCCCTCTGTGAAGTTGTTCTGATAGCCATCATTATCTAGTTTGATCACAAATATCAAGTTTAGTTTAATATTTGGAACATTTTTAACATTTCTCATAATTAGTTTGCAACTAGTATATGTCCTCAAGAAAACATCTCCAATGCTGACTGCTTTTTCTTGAATAATCATTTTCCATCTTTACTTCACCATTGTCTCCTTGAGTGTAGGATGAGAATATGTCTCTATTGGATGTCACATGAATAGAAGCATCACTATTAATTACCCAATCCATTTCTTGCATTGCCAAATTGACAATATTAGCATCACTCATGTCTTTAAGGATGTAAGCCTCTTGATTGACAACTGAAGCCTGATCTCCATCATTTTCATTTGGTTGTTGCTACTCTCACTTCAACTTTTTTCAATTCTTCTTCATGTGCCCCTTCTTACCATAGTGATAACACTTAATCATCTTTTTGGATTTGGACTTGCTTCTAGAATTTCCATGCTTTTGTGGATCTTTACTTTGGCTCCTTCCCTAGTTTTTTGTAACTGATGTCTTAGAACTAGAACTTGTGGAGCCCATAGTATTTCTCCTAATTTCTTCATTTAGGAAATTTCTTTTGATTTTGCTAAATGATAAAACTCCATTTGGAGTTGAGCTTGTTATTGACATTTTGAGTGTCTCCCAACTTTGTGGCAAGGAACCAAGAATTATCAAATCCTATAATTCTTCATTGAAGTTGATCTTCAAATTTGCAAGTTGATTCATAACACCCTACATCTCATTGAGGTGGTTAGATATGGAAGTACCTTCTTTGTACTTGGTGTTCATCAATTTTGTTATCAAGTACATTTTATTTCCTCTCGTCTTTCTGGCATACATCTCCTCTAACTTATCCCATAGAATTTTGGCAAATTTTTTTGTGAAGATGAGATGACAAACATTATCATCCATCTAATGGTGAATATACCCTACAAACTGCCTATCCAACATTTGCCACTCCTCATTAGCCATTACTGTTGGTGTTTTACCAGTGATAAGAGGATAACACTTTTTACAATATAGAAGGTCTTCCATTTTCCCCTTCCATAACTGATAATTTTTAGAATTCAAATAAACCATTCTACTAGTATTTATATCCATTCTGTTGATTCCAATATTTTTGCAAGTGTTTTCCATAACAACACATAGAAATACTCACAAATTTTGCAACAAATTCCACAAGCTATAGTGTCAAGATACCATAGTGTCATTTTGTTGTTTGTGATCTCCAACTTGGTTCTTCGATACCAGTTGTTGGGACAAGGAGGGCATAACATCACAAACTAGCTTGTTTAGTATTTTTCCACTTGTGTTTTAAAAGTAGGATATAAGTAATAAAGTAGACAATGCAAGTAAAGTGCAAAATAATGACATGCAATAACAAAAAGATTCGTGTGGTTCACCATGGGCCAAACTCTAAATAAATATTCTTCTACTAATAAATAGTAGGAATATAAAAATGTTTCTCTAGTCAATTACTAGAGGCCTAAAAAATTAACACATACCCTTAAGAAAAATATTCTTAGAATCACAAGGAGAAATCTCATACCCTTTAGGAAAAATTCCTAGAAACCCAAGCTCACAAGGCTTATTTATGTGTGTCTCCCTTTGTTCTCTCTTTCTCACTTTGGCTATTGGCTTCTCTTTTTCCCTACACTGATTTGCCATTTCCCTTGGATTTATAGCCAAGGGAAATGCCCTTTGTTGCCTAACTTAGGTAGCCTTTGTTGAGGGCTGCCTAAGTAGCCAACCTAGGCAGGTAATTTTGACTACCTAACTTAGGAACCAACCTGGGCAGCTAATTTTGACTGCCTAACTTAGTAGCCAATGTGGGTGGCTAATTTTGGTTGGCTTAGTAGGAAAACTTCTTTCCCCTTATTTTTATTTATTTATATATTAATGTGTTGTGGGTTTCATGTTGGAGGGACCCATGCACATCTATTTGTACACCTTAGTAGACATCCCTAAAATTGAAAAGTGTTTTTACTTTACATGTTATTTTTCTTATTTACTAATTAGTGTAAAACATATAATATACTTTGATTTGTTTTTTATTATCAACATTATTTTTGGGGTTTGACATCCCTCCACCTTGCCCCTTCCCCCAAACATAGACAATAATTTTCTTAATTTGTATGATGATCTAAGGATTTTCTTCTATAATTCAAAGGTTTGAAATTTTATTAATCTTTAGGGTTTTGTTAGTAAATTTAATTTATCCATAATTATTATTCTTCTATGGAGGATTCTAAATTACCTCTTCTTCTATTGATACTAAACTTGATACTTCTTCCATTAATACAAAAATATCTAATGATTCTCATAGTGAGAAGAAATTTGTTATACTTTATTTTAGTGATGTTGGAAATAAGATACCTAATTTTATGCTTTCTAATGATGCATATGAGTCGTTACTTGCTAATCTTACATCATAATATGTGTTCATTGGAATTTTGGATTGTCTACCTTATAATCGATATAAATTATCAAGGAAAATGTTAAATATACTTAACATTCAATATTATGCATGATAAATGCCATCACAATGTTTTTAAAGAAATCATTTTCCTAAAATCATAATTAGAAACACACATTTCCATTTTTTAAATAATAGTTCATCTTGAATACGATATTCCCTTCATTGGTCTATCATACTTAATAATTGTTCTTGAAGGCTTTTCCACACTTGTCCATAATTTGAATCATGTTCATATAAATAGAAAAAATCATCCATACCTTCAACATGAGGCATGCTAAAAGTTACCATATGCACCCTATTTAATGCATAATTCATGACATTGGTTTTTCCACTTTTGTGTTTAAGCACAAAATTAAATTCCTGTAACTATGCAATCCACTTCATATGCTTAGCACTCAACTTCTTTTGGTAATTTAGAAACTAGAGATATTTGTGATCTATCATCAAGGTGAACTCCTTTGAAAATAAGTAATGCCTCAAATGCTTGATTGATTGAATAATAACATACAAATCATTCTCATATATGTTATATTTATGCCTTGTCTCATTCAAATTTTCTTTAAAATAAGGAATAAGCCTACCTTCTTGTTAAGGTACCTCATCAATGGCAAGCCCACTTGCATCCACCTCCACTTGAAAAATCTTTTCAAAATGTAGAATTGTAGCTACTAGTTCATTGGTTATCACCAATCTTATGAATGTAGCAAGTATACTCATGAGCCAAAATGGAATCATCAACGACTCAAACAATCCATTTAATGTTTTGAAAGATGTCTTTCATTCATCACTAGTTTTGATTCAAATTTGATGGTAACCACTTTTCAAAACAATTTTGGTAAAATTTTGCATTGGCAAGGGTAGCAAGGATATCACCCATTAGTGAAATAGAAAACCTTTATCTCATTATTATCCTATTCACTAATTTAGAATCAATGCACATCCTCCATTCATCACTATTCTTCTTTGGCATAAGCATTACTATAACCATACAAGGTGAAATGGATTACCTCATGAAGCCATTTGCAAGTAACTCCTTTACTTGCCTTTTTAATTTTTCCTATTGATTCAATGCCATCTGGTATGCTCTCTTATTTAGAATGGTAGCACTAGGGATGAAATCAATTTGAAACTATACATTCCTCCTTGGTAGCAATCCATCTAATTCTCTCTTGAATACCATAGTAAATTACTCATTAAAACGCCACAAAAAATTTGCATGTTATAGTCAATTTTTATCATGTAGCTTTCACCCCATGAAACTTGAGGTAAAACTTCATTGTAAATGTGAAGATTGTAATACATAGTGGGAAATTTCACAAAATTTGTACTTTTGGAGCTGAAAAATGCCTCATAAGTAATCAAAGCCTCATTCCCCAAGTGAAAAAAGTTACCTAGTGTCTATATTTGGGCTCACAGGGAGGGGGGAGTGGGGGTATACGCTTTTTTATGTTGGAAACACATGCAAGGGGTAAATCTCACCTATCATCAACATGGAAGGGTGGGAGTTTTGGAAGCTTTATTCCTTCAGCATGGAGACTATATGAATAACTTGGAAACCTTCCCCCCTTAGCATGGGAGTTTCCCCTAGTGTGGAGTCTTCATCCCCAACATTGAAAATCACATCCCTCAATATGGAAGCCACAAAAGCCAGATTTCAACACTTCATGCACTTCAACATTGACTAGCCACTTTAGCAAGCATGGTGTAGAGCTCAATGTAGAAGATTCATCTCCAACATGGAAGGTGTGCCCCAATTCTATTTATAGTAAATAGAATGGCCATGTGTGAAGACACTTACGATGTATAGAAAACCCCCAAAATTTGGCACCCATATCACTTGAATGAGGTAGAAATTGGTAGTTAATTTGCAAACAATTTGTAATCAACTTACAACCATTTTTCAGCCAAATCACGACCATTTTGCAGTCCCATTCTTTACCCAACACCTATAAAAGCCAACCTCAAACACCATTTATAGGTTCAACACTTTTGTAGTTTTAAACACTTTGGCAATGGAGAAATTTTCAATAGGTTTCATTTTTTGAAACTTGAATACATTGAGCATACATACATTCTCAAAGAGATAATTTCATACTTGGGGCATTCTCAAGCACTCAATGGCTCTTGTAATCTCCCATGTTTACATTCTCTTGAACTCTACCATGGAAGCACTATCACCTTAAGATTTGTGGATTTTTGATGTTAACACTCCACTTTTGGGATTTCCAAACCCTAGCATAGAGTAATTTGGCATCCAAATTTTCCACTTTTCTCACCCTCCAGTAGTATCCAACATTGTAGATCTGAGATTGCAGCACCAAAGGCTCAATAGCATCAAGAGTGGTAGGACATCCAAATCATGAAGTTGATAGCATTGACTTCAACAGACCTTGAATCCTCATCCAAGTGAACCCCCCTACTACTCATTTAGACACCATTTGTACACATTTCCCTATCTTATTCTTTATTTTTCTCAATAGAGTTTTAAGTTTTAGGTTTTGTATGCAAAATATATTTGTTTATTTTTTATGCAATATGTAGATTGGTTATCAGTTTTTACATTTCACTTCATTACACTATTTTGCAAACCCTCTAAGTCCCTGGAATATCTACTGGACCACCTAGGGCATCCAAAATCCCATTTTTTCATGGAGGCCTTGGGGATTCATGGGTTGAGGAATTGCTATGCACCAGATCTCTATTCAACTTTTTTTAGCTATTGAATTTTTCAGTCACAACAATTTTTCTTGGCACTAGAAGGAGGGCCTTTGTCCAAATTTTGTGACCAGATCTATTTTTCTCGATTTCCAACATTTCCAAGCTTTTTTTTTATTTCTTATAGCCAAGACCATGAAGAACTAGTGTTGGTCTTCCTTCCTATGACCAAAATTGTAATGTGAAAGTTGCAAGTGGTTGGGTGGTGGCTTTTCATAGCAATTGCTATGAATTTTGTTAGCCCCAAAGCTAGTGTTGAAACATTTCCCCCTTTTTCTTGTTTCCAATTTCAATATTTTTGTAGCTTTCAAAGTGGATGATGCAACCTTTCTAGAAATTACCAAACTTTTAAAAGTTAGCTTCCGCCCATTTTTCCAAGTTGAGAAAATTGCTAACTTGCCAAAATTAAGTTCTTAGTGTGAAATACCATCTTTTCACTTTGATTTTTTAGCCTTTCCCCATGTCAATGTTGAGTTATGTATGAGGTGTGAGATTTCCATTATCTCAACCCCCTTCCTTCCTCTTACCAAACCCAACGTAGAAGTAGTTGCAAAGGTCAGCATGGGAAAGGCTTAATACCAACTCTTCCCAAGGCCAACATGTTTTTTCCCATATTTGTGTAGCCAAAACTTTCAAAAGATCAATGCTGCCCTTTCCCCCATGTGACCAAAACTATAGCATGGAAGTTGCAAGTGGTTGGGTGGTGGTTTTTGTAGCACTTTCTATGAAATTTTTTCAAATCTAGTGTTGATATCGTTTTCCCTTTTTCCCTTTGGTTGCCAAAATTTCTAGTTTCCAAAGTGGGTGGTGCAACCCTTCTAGAAATTATCAAACTTTTGAAAGTTAGCTTTCCCCCATTTTTCCAAGCTGAGAAAATTGACAACCCACCAAAACCAAGTTCTTAGTGGGAAATACCAACTTTCCACTTTGACTTTTCAACTTTTCTTCCCTCTCCCCAACATTGAGCTAGAAGGTGTAAGACTTCCATTATCTCACCCTATTTCTTCCCCTCCCCATACCATACCCAACATAGAGGTAGTTGGGAGGCTAACTTGGGTAAGGCTTGTTTCTAGCCTTTTCAACTTTCCATTTTTGGTAAAGCAGTAAAACCCCTCTTATCCCCCACTTACTAATTATAGTAAGTACTTCGTTTTTAGTGGAGTTTGTTTTCATTAAATGTTTTTGAATTCTATTTGCTAGAATTTACTTCTATTTTATCATTTATAGCCTTGTTTTAAACCATTATCATTACCATAGCCATGTCTTTCCAATAATCTACCAAGTTGCCCCTCACCTTCACTGGCAAAGGTCCTAGCCAACAAACCATGAGGGTATATGAACCCAAGAGTTTGTTGTCATTGAATGTAGGTAATCTTTGAGGGTTAGAGGGAAAATGTTTGATTTTGTAGTCATAAATGAAGATTGATATAACTTTGTTTACACCAAAATATAGGATGGCATACTCATTCCACGTTTAGAAGAAAAAGCCAAAAGGGAGTTCAAACTTATCCACCATAATGGTAAGGAGTACATCCCTTCTCCCTATGATCAAATACCTCTATCTAGTATCTATGAAGGTATACTAGCCCAATTGATTACGATGGAAGAAGAGGATGAAAAACATAGCTCTAAGGAATAACAAGAGGAGGAGGAGGAGGAGAAATTTAGGGTAGAATTTGAGCTTGAAAACATCTTGGGATGACTATTCCAACAAATGTCTCCTAAGGTCACAATGCCTCCTCTAATGCTTTTGTTTTCTCCATGGGCATGGTGTTGCCATCTTCCATAGCTGATCCCACATCGATCATAGCCATGCATCAAACTTAATCAATGCTACAAACTATCGTCCATAATCCATCTATTCCATTTGCCACATGGCCTTAATCTATGCAATCATCAACTATGGTTTTTACTGCCACAAATTCATTAACTACTCATTTGGGGCTCACCATGGGACCCCAAGAAACTTAGGGGTCATACACCCCATTTGTTCCATTTATGCCTTAGGTATAGGCAAAAACATCCTTTTCCTTGTTTGGATCATAAGTGACAACCATAACACAACTACTTCCTTTTTTCATGCAATCCATATCAAGGCCACAAGCCTCACGACAAATACCACAACCTTATGTACAAATCCCAAAACCAACAGGGCCATCACAAGGCCTAAATCAAAGTTTCCAGATGATCTTAGACCTAATGGAGGAGTTGAGAATGCTTAAATCCTCTACCTTAAAAACTATCAAGATTATGGATTTCTACCAGGATAATCCCATAAGTCTTGTAGTCCCATCCTTGACACTTTCTCTTGGTGTTCCTCTTCCCTAATTTATCAAATATTATGGAGAAGGTAATCCTAATGATTACCTTATTGCCTTTCAATCTAAATGCTTACTCTTGCATCCACTGCCTTATACCATCATGAGGATTTTCCTTGTGTCTTTAATTGGGAAAGCACTTGAATGGTATTATGCATTATCTAGGGGATCCATATCTCTTTGGAGGACTTACTAGCCCAATTTTTCAACTACTTCAAGTATAACTTGAAGCCTAACACAATGCTTGACCAACTCATGAAGGTTAACCAGAGGCCCTTAAAACCCATGTACAAGTTCATATAGTGATAGAATGGACTACTCAATGAAATACTAGAGCCCATAGCTAAAGCCCATCTTCTAGCCATATTTAAGGAAGTTGTGAATGACTTTATTAAGTCAAAACTCTTCTACATTGTTCCATGATTCCTTAGCCAAGAATTCTTACAAAATAAAAATATAGAGAATGTTGCAAAGGCTAGTCATGATTCGGCCTATGTAGCATATTAAAATTAACATACATAAAGAGGCAAAGAGAAAAACAAATAAAACAATACAACTGTAGGAATTATGACCAAATATGCAAAGATCAAAAGCTAAGGGCCAAGGTCCAGCTGACCCAGGGCTCCTACTAATGATCACAATAACTAACCATCAACCTCTGGGACAACCACATTGACTACTACGAGGCCAAATTTTGAGTGAAAAGACTATAGCAAATACACAACCTTACATATGAAACCATCCAAGTTACTAGACCAATTATTAAAGAGTGAGCACATGCAACAAAAACAAATGATTGAAGCCACTTGAAAGAAACATGAGTGGTTATGTGAAATAGCCAAAGACCCCACTTTGGTAACAAAGGATGATTCTCAATTACCTAGATACTTCAAACTAGACCAATTTTTCCATTATGATCAATTGCTTAGTCATGACATAGACTTCTACCTTATGCTTACTTGCAAAGGATTATACATAGGGGGAGCTAGTCTTAGATGCTTCCAACCTAGTTTGGCCATAAAACCAATTAATTCAAGTCTACAAAGACTTGTTGAATGCTAATGATGGTTTCTATGTTATTTCTACATTCAACATTGATGATGATCAGAGACTTGGAAGAGAACCATTCATGATTCATGTACCCCTTTGTGGTGAAAGGGCTTCTTTAGCTTTTCACAGCTTAAGATCCTCCTTTGTCATAAAAATACCATCATGAGTGCCTCCTAAGAAATCTTTTGTCATTAGGGTCCCCCAACCCAACATAACCAAAGTAGCCATAAGCTAAACAATTATGCAAAAATTGCCTATCATGGCCAATGCTACTGCCTCTTCCTCATACGCAATGGCTGACAACCAGGAAACTTTAGCGAAACAAAGGAAGAGGCATAAGAAAAAGCATGATAGGTAGATGAAGGCATGAAAGGAAGTGGGCCCACTGAAGCCCACTTCTATTTTTGCTATACCCATGAGTTCCTCTACCCAACCAACTCCAATCAACCAACCATAGGAGGAAACCAATGCCCATAACGAGAACAACAAGGAAAAGCCACAATGACCACAACCTAAAGTTGAAGTTCACATTTTTAGGTGCATGGAGAAAATAAAGCACAACTGGGGTGACAAGCCCATGACCAACGATAATAACTTCCTCAGTGTAATGGACCAAGTTAGGCAATCCCTTGGCTAGAAAAACATAACTCTAAGCTTGTATGGCTTGATCATGACTTTTTCCAAACATCATGAGGTGCTATTCAAAATGTTGACTTTCATCATGGTTAGTGATGATATCCTTGCTAATGAGGAATCCATCCATCCAATGATGGTTCCTCCCTCATTCAAGGAACCAAAGTTAATGCACATTATATTTTGTGATTTCCAAGTTAAGGTTAATCCAAAAAATGGTAAAGTAACTACAACCCCTTTATTCATAACCATATGCATAGGACAATTTAAAATATATTAGGTGCATGTTGATGATGGAGCCATAACTAGCATCATCTCATGCACCATTGTTGAATGCTTAGGCTTAACTAAGTAGATACAACCTATAACCATTGCAACCCTTAAGTTCTTTAATGTTTCAAGAATTGCCATCAAGGGGTCTATCTTCTTGGATTTTGTTGCCAGGGAGAAATTCCCCACAACTACTAACTTCTTGGTGGTGGAAGAGGCACTAGGATTCAACCCAATTTGGGAATACCTTTATTGGCTTAATTATGTGCTATGTCCTCTTCCATCAATCAAGAAATTCATCTTCCTTATGAGGGAGGTGAAATCATCATTCATGGTGATAACATGGTTTCCTTGGTTGTCAACAATGTAGACATAGAGTAGGGGTCCAAAGTGGAGCTTTAAGAAGAAGCTCGTAGCCATGAAGAGAAACAACTCAAGGAAGCAAATGAAGACAATGTTAAGCAAGAGAATGCATTATGGGATGAACTTTCTTTTAATATTGTAAACAAAGAAGACGACGAATATAAGCTTGTGCAGAGTAGGCCTACTCACTTCCTAATCTTACAAAGATTAGGAAGAATATGCATAAGTGAAGTTCACCTTAACCTTCCCATGCTCCTATGACTAGATGTACCAATAGCCATGTAGCCTTACTTTTTTCTGTAGTTTATTATATCTTTATATGCATTTGTTGTTTTACTCTTCATGCACATAGCCTATGCATGTACCCTAAGTTCATTTGAATTTTTACCTATTTTCTACAACCTTTCTTTATTTTTACTTATGTTATAAACAACAAAAAATCCTTATAAAAATATGCCTTTTTCATAACTAGTTTGCTAAGACCTTAAATTGGCATCATGATCTGCCATGGCCTTAAATTGGCAAAGATAATCATACAACCTAGTTCGCTAAGACCTTAAACTCATACCATGGCCCATGATGGCCTTAAACTAGCAAAGATAATCACATAACCTTGTCCACTAAGACCTTAAACTAGCAAAGATAATCACACAACCCAGTATTCTAAGACTCTAGACTAGCGTTGTAGTCCACTAAGACATTAAATAGGCATTATGGCTTGCCATGAGCTTAAATTGGCAATGTAGCCATGATCACAAAATATAACCTGTGCCTTCAATGGCCTAAAACTAGCAAACATCTTATTTACTATTACACTTATTTTTTTTGATTAGCCATTTAATGTTATAACCAAAACATCAACATAGCCATTCTAAATGTTTACAACATTTACTACAATTATATATATATATATAGCCAAAAATAAAACCAAAATTTAAATTTAAAGTTAAAATATCCACAACATACATAGCCATGGCCACATTGTATGGAAAAAATGTTAAAAAATAATAATAATCTATAACATAGTCTTAGCTAATCATAGCCATCAACATGAAATACAAATAGCCAACAAGGTAAATTGATGGAGGTTGTTGAGTGGCATTCGAAGGAGGAAGTGGTGGGTCATTCTCACCCTCACCATTGGGGCCACCAATGTTTTCTAAGGCCTAAAATGCAACAACATATATCTAATTAGTAACCCATAGCTAAGACCATAGCCTAAAATAAGAACAAAAACATAAAATACATATAACTTGTGGAAATTCTAGCTCCATGACTTCTAGGGATAAAAGTGTGAGGCCTTCTTCCAAAAAATGGAGGATTTGGTGCTCTATCATGTTGACCCAAACAACATTCTCAAAATCAATGCCAAAGAGGATGTTGATCCTATATATAGGAGTCAAAGTAGGAGGCTCCTAGGTAGTAGTAGCCATAGATGTCTCACTTATAGTCATGGTAATCTGAGCAATAGGAGATTACTCCACAATGAAATTACTTTCAAAAATCTAATAAGCACTCTCTGCCTAGATCCCTTGGATGAATGGCTCTCTCTTACATTGTTTAACCAACTTCTCCTTGATCCACTTAAGGTAAGCCCCACGATCTACCTTGTACTAATGCTTGTGGGCCTTTTGTTTCTTGCCCCACTCTAGGACTGAAGCACAGTGATCCTTCTAGTCCTCAACCTTCTAGGAGATGAGGTCCATCAACATATGTTGTTCCACTATCTCCCATAGGATCATTACTTTGTTTCGAATGACATGCCAGTAGTGGGCCCATGTCATCTCCCTAGTTTGAAACTCCCCCAAGTTAGTCACTTAAGCCTTCAGAAAGGCTTTGTGGTCTCAGAGATCTCTAATTATCTCCTCTTATCATTGATTCTTTTCCCTTAAGGCCATAAATTTTTTCAATAGGGATTTGTTGGAACTCTATATCTCACATGAAGTTTTTGTGCATGACATTGCTAGATTAGTAGCAATCTTGTACAACTTCAAGGATATACTAGATAAGTCAAAGGGAAGCTTAGGCAAGGAGTCTATCTCTATGTCTCTACTGGGATCCTAATCCATACAAGACACTACAGAAGTATAAATTAAAACCATAAACATGATGCACAATCTAAGAGAGCCATAACTTAAGTATAGGCTACAATTGAAGCATAAAACAAAATCCTTACCTATCTGGAGTACAACTTGATGCAATCGGTTAATGATATCCTTAGCTAGTCTATGTATGAACTCCACCTTTTCTAGAGTCTCCACCCATGATTTCACATAAAAATTAGGGACAAGTGCTTGTAGTGGTGGCTTAGGAACTACTATAATCATAACAATCATTGAATGGTTAGGATGAAAACCAAAATTAAACTATAAGATATAATAAAAATATTAAGGCATGGTCATACTTGGCTCCTTCTCTTACTCCTCTGGGATGATGATAGGGGATGTACTTGGTACTACCTCACTAAACAAAGCATCTAGATCATTTATATTCTCATCAACAAACCCCTCAACCATAGGTTGCTTTAGGAGTGCTTCTTCTACATGCCTTTGTTATGCCTCTACAACAACTTGGGCTACCATAGCCTAATGTTTCTCTATAACCACATCATATAGAAAACTAGTTAACACATGAAACCATAGGGTATTCATAATTTTAAAACATGAAATAGCCAAATTTAAATAAAGCATACCTATAACTACCTACTACGATGGTCTAAGCTTAAACTTTAGCTTCTTTAGGGTAGGCTAGTTTGATGTTGGAGATGCTTCCTTTGTAGGCCTCTTGAGTTTCTTCCTAGTTGGCTATTAAACCTTCATACACCATCATCTAGAATCCAAGACACTAGCAAGGAATGTGAAAGGATCATTATCATCAGTGTTGTTAGGAGGCTCACACTACCTAACATCAAGATTCTTAGTGGTGATGAATAACATACATCCATCCCCTATGGTGGGTTTTGGGCCTACATCATTGAATAAATGTGCTTTATCCAAGGCCTAAAAAGTTGGCATGGGTCTTGGGAAATCCATTGTCCATTCTTGTACATCACCAAAAACTTTGCAAACATCTTTAGATAACCTAAAAAAAAATGCAAAGTGCATATGGATTATTGTAGAGGTGTTAGCATAGAGTCTAAGGATCTCCTCCTAAAGCCTAGTAGCCAAAGTAGCTACCTAGTTAAATTTGGTACCCTCCATCAGGACCTTCTTAAAGGTCCATTTCTATGCTATGATGATTAACTTCTTTTGTGATAATAGTTTGGGAAATGCATGAGACCTAAACAAAGGATACGATTCCTTTGCATCAGAGTTCATGAAGCTATTGATGGAAATTTGAGAGTGGCCCATGTTGGCACCAAACCACTTCAAAATTCTCTTGAAATGGCCAGTTTCTGTTACTCTCCTAGTGGGAACCTTTACTACATCAATGGGAACACTAAACAAGTCATGAAAGAGGCCTGCACCAATGTCCATGTTTACCTTCACATCCCAGATGATGGTGCTAAAATGAGAAATCTTCTCATCAAAGGAGTTGAGGACATGCAATGTCTCTGTCGTAGGGATGGATGGAATAGGTGCCATAAGTACATTAAGCAAACTTGCACAATGGATGTTTTCTTGAAAATACACAAGAATCAACCCCTTTAGCCACTTTTGTGCTGGTGTCAGCTCACCAAACTTCAAGATGAGGGTATCCTCATGGTGTGCCCTTGAAAGTTATATGGTGACATCAGTAGAGGTGGAAGGTCCTACAAAGCAACAACTAAAAGTTTAGCATCAACATAAGTAAGTTTAATAACTAGTCAAAGTAATCGAACACTCAAAGTTATAGCCATGAAGCACTAGAAGCTATAGCCTTTATATTTACCTTCCCTTTACTTCTTTAGTGTGGAGGTCCTAGCTACAAGGGTATGATCTATAGAGTTTTTGAAATTTGCCCACTAGTTGTGCATTGTCCCATCATCCTTACACTTCTTGTATACAAGGTTGAACCTTGAGGCATATGCATCAAAGTTCCCTCTTCACTAATAATACATAGTAGTTTTGATGTAAGGGATCTTGGTGAATTTTTCTAGAGTAGATTGTGCCATTGCCAATATTTGATCGTTGATGATCAAACCTTGATTGTTGACCTTGTACCTGCAAGAAGTTTGTAGAATTGATGAAGTTAGGAAAGATAGTTAAGCCAAAAGCATAAAAGCATTACAATAGCCATGGTTACCCTTGTAGATGATAGATGATGTTGGGCAGGTTCTGGAATAACATGTGGACCCTATCCATCACCATCAGAGTATAGTTAGCATTATATTATCTATACTTTGGCATTATCTAGATCTTTGTAAGGTAATGTGGACTCATGGAATTTGCTGAGCCCCTCGCTATCCTAGGAGGTGGCTTGTAAAAAATAAATATGATAATTAGGCTAGATGCCTAAGGCAGCAGGGTCACCACTATAACCCTTGCCACATTTGTAGACAAGTGTGACCACAACATCATACTAAAGTTCTTTAAGATGTCAGCAAGGAAGTTCCTTACCCTAGGCTTGAACCACGCTAACAACTTCTCCAAAGGAATATTGAGGAGTGGGGTATTGGTCTTGGGATGACTAATATAGCACAAGATACCCATCAACTCCACAATGATGAGGATGGGTTTCAAGTAAACCTTGCATAATGCAAAACAAAAACATTGACCATTTGGCATTACTTGGAAAATTTAGAAAAAAACATCTAGGTAGAGGTAAAATTAGCCTTTGTAAAATGCTCTAAGATTTTTATCTAAATTAGCCTATGAAATTCCATGAGGAAACAGTATTACAACCTTGCATTGGCTTACATTGTGGAAATACTTAGCAAATTTGGAAAAACACCTAGTCAGATGTGAAATTAGCCTATGTAAAAAGATCTATAGTGTTTATCTAAATTAGCTTAAGAAATTCCATAATAGAACTATTGCCATATTTTATAGCCTTTTACTTCATAACCAAAATATTATAGCCAAAATCATATAGCGAAAACTAAGCCTTAGTCTAAATTATGCATAAATTTAGAAAAAAAAAACATCTAAACTAAGCATAATTTAGAAAAAGCATGCATGAATTTAGAAAAAAAACATTAAAAAATTAAAGAAACATATAGCAATAGTAAAAATGTTTTTTAAAAAGCAATGATGTTTTTTTTCTTAAAAAGCATATTTAAAGCATAATTTTTACATGAGAAACTAGACATGTCAATCGCATCCATCCAAAATTTACATAGCCATAATTGAAAAATTTACCAAAAATTCATGAAAGATTCAATTTTAATGATTCCACCATGGAAAGAACCCTGAAATCACAAGCTTTGTAGCCATGACCCTTACAATAAGAAATACATATCCATTTTTATATGGAATATAGACAAATTAGTAAAACAACTGTGGCTATCAACATGAATTCTCTTTTTTTGTAGGATTATGAAAAATGCATCAAAATGTTTTTTGAGCTCCAAATGGAGTGATTCCACCACTATTTGAAAGATTAGATTGAGCCCTACACATCCATCCTTTAGAAAAATTCAAAATAGTTGTTGGTTATGTAGAAAAAATTCATCAATTTGCACAAGATTATAAAAATGACATAAATTTCCTTTTGACATAGGCTTGAAAAAATTCATTTTAAGTCCAATAAAAGTGATTCTATCTCCATTGGAAAGTTGAAGCCAAGGCCTACTCCACCATAGCTAAAGAACAATTGAAATCCCTATCGTTTGCTTAGAAAAATTCATGAAGTTACATGAAATTTTAAAAATGGCATCGAAAACCTAACTATATGACCTTAGGAAAATAGCCATAACTCCATCNAAACATAAAAACATCAGGTTTGATTTTAAAGATCAAATCTATTAAGGCAAAAACAATGAAACAACCATGGAACTGTGTGGAAATGGCCAAAATAAAAGGTGGAATTTTGAAAGAATTTTGATTTACCCCCTCTCTTAGAGTATATTTAAGAAAGATGGTCCCACATATGGTAACAAAAATACTAGAAAACCATATAAAATAGCTAAGAAACAAAGGTAAAAATAGGTAAAACTACCTAACTTAGAGTGGTGATGGATGAGGCTTAGATGGAGATGGCCTTGGAATCTCTAATAGCTCCCTAGAGAGCTCAACCAACTTTTAGATTGTAGGATTTCTACTCTTTTTCCCTCATTTCTTTGGTGCCATGACAAGCTCAATGCTAGGAGTAGTTAAAAATCAAGAGAAAATGGGAGTTCTATGCTAGTTGTGAGAAGGATGAACGGATTCCACATTGTAGATAAGTTGCTTCTACCGCAAGAATTTCTACTAGATCTCTCCTCCAATGTGTAGTCTACAAGAATGATAATTTTTATTAAAAAATTGTAAAATTCAACCATATATGCTACATCTAAAACCTAAACACACACCTTGAAATTGCAGCTACTAATTTAGTGCACCATAACTCCAAGTGCAAAGAGGTCGGGGAGGGGGGGGGGGGGGCGGCATGGGGGGAGGATGAGTCTCTTCAATGCTAAGTTTGAAAAAACTTCACTTTTTAAAATGTTAAATTCTTGAATTATGGGCCCCACATTGTGCCTTCTCTCTAAATAAAAATTACATCAATGCTAAGCTTTTTTTCCAATTTTGACACTTATAACCATATTGTAATCTTAACTTCCATGAATCCATGTTGGGGATGTAATTCCTAGCATGGATACATGCCTCCATTTCATAAAATAATTAGAATACAACTATTTTACCCTTTTTAACAACCAAAACCTATCCTTTTCAACCTTGGGTTCCCAAAATTGGGTGAGACATGAATGAAGCTAGACACCATGGATTTCCACATTGGGGAAATAGTGCCTAGCTTGGAAGCAGAGGGGTAACACCGATCCCTATCTCCAAGTACCCATATAGCCCAAATTTGACCTTGAAGTGGGCCTAGCATGACCTAGAATCCCTTTGAGCATTTAAAGTAAGCTTATAACCTCACTTAATCAAGTTGAAAGTAGTTCAAATATTGGAATTTGGTGTATCCATGCTAGGGGAGGCTTCATCCATGCTGAGCCTATCATTCTAAATGTGAATGGATGGGGGAAAGTCAAAATTACCTAACTTAACTATCTTATGACCATTTCTCAAAGCTTGGTGACCCCTAAACCTTGCTGAAACCCTATAGAGCTTTCCAATGCCCTAAAAGTAGTTAAATATGGTACAAAACTATCATCCCCCTCTCATCCACATTGGGGCAATCATGCCTAGTGTGAAAGAAAGGGGGAAGAATACATGAGACACTTAGAAGCCTCCAAACTAATGGATCTTGGTACCAAACATTGATTGTTAACACGGGCAACCCCAGAGGCTAACATGCATGATTAATTTGCTATCAATCTGGCCTATATTTGACTTTCTTGGATGGGGGATACCTCTTCCTTGCTAAGCATCTCAATCATAGTGTGGATGAAAGGGGGAAACCTAAAAACCCTCTCACAACCTTCAAAACAACTAGATTTGGACATTAGACACTAATGGTTAGTACTAGCAACCCTATAGACACTCATGCATAACTTGATTTGATCATAAAAGCTAAAAAGCCTTCCACCTAGTCCTCTATGCTAAGCATGGAAGCACCAACGTGATAAAATTATGGAAGCCAAAAATTTGCTTAATAACCGTTGAAACAATCAAAATTTGAGATTAGGTATCAGTAGTCAATGCTTGCAACCTTAGAAGCTTGCATGCATAGCTAGAAATGATGGAAAATGATAAACATTAGGGTTCCTCAGTTCTTCCATATTGAGAGCCACCTCCTCCATGCTACCAAGTGTGTAAGAAAGGGGAAAACTTATGGGGAACTCACAAATAAGCCTCCAAAGACCTTGAACAAACACTAGAAAG
This sequence comes from Gnetum montanum, assembly GCA_015680685.1. Taxonomy (NCBI): domain Eukaryota; kingdom Viridiplantae; phylum Streptophyta; class Gnetopsida; order Gnetales; family Gnetaceae; genus Gnetum; species Gnetum montanum. The sequence goes on from MNCI01018418.1 coordinate 77,332, forward strand.
ACTTGTGTATGTCCTAAAACCTCATTTACAAATCCTCAAACCCTCAGGACTACCAAAATCAATCATAAGTGGATACAAAGCCTTTTCTCCCAATCTTCTATGTTGAGCATGGAAACCCTAGTGTGGAAAAAATGAGCAAATCCTAAAAATCACTCATTAACCTTTGAAATGATGAAATTTTGATACTGAGCATTGGTATACAATAGTAGCAATCTCAAAGACCTACATGCATGACTAGAAATGATGCAAAAAGCTAAAAATCTTCTTTCCCTTAGTCTTCCATGTTGAGCATACTACCCTTAGCATGGAAAATAGGGGAGAATCTCAAAAACCCTCTAGGAAACCTCCAAAATAGCCAAACTTAAGATCAAACCTTAGTCCTTGGCCTTGGCAACCCTAGAGGCATGCATGCATGATCGATTGAGGTCAAAACTAGTTTAGATATAGGATTTATGATTCTTTCACCTTAGGGATCCCTTTTCTTATACTAAGAATAGTATCCCTAGTGTGGAAACACAAGGGAGGGCTTTTTTGGAGCTCCTAAACACCTTAGAATAAGGTCAAATGACCTTACATTCACTCTAGAACCCTATTAGAAATCATTGGAGCCTTCAAACTTCAAGAAATTGATCCTAGATGGTCAAAATATGGTTCTCCCTAGTTTTCCATGCTAAGCTTCCTAGCCCTAGCATGGAAAAAGAGGGGAAAGCTAAAAAAACACTTGGAAGTACTCAAAACTACTAAATTTTGACATGGAGACATAGCCCTTGGTCTTAGTAAGAGTGACATGCATGGTTGATTGTGATCCAAGTTAGCTTATATCTAGGATTCTTGCTTCATACACATTGAGGAAGGTCCCTTCCATGCTAGGTAGCATGGAAATAATGGAGAAAATCTACTTTTCTACTTTTTGTTGCAGGATGACACTCCCCAAAAAAAACGATCTATGCCAAATAAGCCTAGGACCTCATAGTCTTAATATTTTGATTGTTTGACTTCATTTTGACCTCCAAAACCCATCCACCCCCTTCTTCCATGATGGGGTAACTTCATTAGAGTGGAAATTAGGGGAGAATACATTAGATTCCCTAAAATATCCTTCAAACGTGCTCAAAATTAGCCAAAAACTTGTAGAATCAAGGTCTATAGCCTCAGGGGCCTGGAAACCTAGTCAAAGCACTTCTAAACCACTTTAAGTCTACAAAATAAGTTTCCCCATTATTTCATGTTGATGATATTATGCTTAGCATGGAATAAAGGTGGGGGGGGGGGGGAGGGAAGCTTTTTTGACATGGTTCGACACCGAAAATCAACTCAAATTGCCACAAAATGAAGCCAAAGGATGCACAGCTTCTAAATCTAGGTCCTAGCTACTTTTTTAACCTCATTTGAGGCTAGTTTGACTAGGGTTTTGGTTTTCCATGATGCGCCCCCTTTCTTCCATGTTGGCCAATGTGAAAACAGAGGGGAAGGTTTCAAAACTTGCTTTTTGACCTTTACAGACCTCTAAAGTGTCCAATTTTGATGGATCTAGGCTTGCACTACCTTGGGAAGGTCTTAGAACCTCAATTTTTAACATTTGAGCACTACAAAACCTATTTTCCTTGATTTTCATGTTAAGGATCTTCTTTTCCACGTTGAGCCTAGTGTGGAAGCCTTAAAACACTTGATTTTTGTGTCTAAATAGCCTAGAAACATCCCTTACTGATGTCCAAACTCACCTAATAGGGTTTTAACCTCAAAAAATGGTCCACTAAGGCCTAAAAATAGTGAAACAAAATGCTTTTTTAATTTATATTAGCCAAATTTTACCATATATGGCCTGTTTTACTTGATTTTTGCCTTATTACAGTATATTTTGGCTTATTTTTGGACATGTGTTGCATGGTTCACCTTGTTGACCTTTTATGGCCTTTATACAACCCTATAGGTTCTTTATTTGCCTTATTATAGTCTTATTTTCTTTTGTTTAGACTTTGATTGGTATCAAATAGTGTGGTTTGACCTTCCCTAACCACCCTTTCATACCATGTAACCATGGTTTGCTAAGGCCTTACACTGGCATCATGGTTCACCAGGACTCTAAATTGGCATTATGGCCCACTAAGGCCAAAAATTGGCAAAATTGTGGCCTTTTTCTAACCATTTTTATCCTTATTTCTTATATCTCCCCTTCATTTAACCCTTGATGTCCTCTATTGCACTTCATCGAATTGTCCTTATTTCACTGACAAATTGGATGGGCTTGACTACATTATATTTTCATGTGTTTGCATAATTTTATAGAATTTTAGCATTATTTATTCAATTTTATCTAGTTGCCACTTAATATTCTTTTGGTTGACATGCAGGATCAAAGTATGACTACCTAGGAGCAAATCTACTTGCCTTGGTATCTACATGAATCTCACAATGTTGTTGAATAGTGTATTGACCCTGATTGCCTAGACCTTGAGCCTAAGAGTCTAGAAGATCACACAGCCTCAATAGAGAAACCTTTATAATGGCCTAAAAACCTAGTAACCCTTGACTTAGAGGTAGGTGACATAACCAAAGACTCTTTGGTTGAGGTTCCCATCACAACACAGAGTGGTGTGGAGAAAACCCTTAAACTAAGTCCCTCACTAAAATCTCAATATGCTCAAGACATAAACAAGGTCTTAAAAATAAATGTTAAGGCTTTTTCCTAGTCATATGAAGATATTCTAGGCCTGGACCCACATTTGGTGTAGCCCAACATCATACTAGACCTTAGCATTAGACTAGTTAAGTAAAAAGTGTGCAAGATTAGACTTGATTTGGCCTTATCAGTTCATGATAAAATATCAAAGCTCTACCAAGAAGGTTTCATCAGGGCTATCAATTACATAAAATGGGTATCAAACATAGTGGTAGTGCCTAAAAAGATTGGGAATTTATTTTTAAGAACTAAATAAAGTAGCCATCAAAGATGAATTTCTTTTACTTAGTATTGATCAACTTATCAATACTATGATTAGACATGTCTTGTTGTCTTTTATGGATGGATTCTTGGGATATAACCAAATTAGGATTAACCCAGAGCACCAACTTACCAGGACCTTCATGATCCCTTGGAATACCTTTTGTTATACCATGATGCCCTTTTACGCTAAGGATGCATGAGCGACCTATTAATGAGCCATGACCTATATATTTAATGATTACATGTGATGTTTGCTTAATGATTATGTAGATGATATAGCCATTAAGTCCAAAGTGGCCAATGACCATGAGAAAGACCTAGTTCTTGTGCTTATACAATGCCTCAAATACGAGCTTAGACTCAATCCTAAGAAATGTATCTTCAATGTTAAGACAAGTAAGATGCTTGGCTTTGTAGTCTCTTAAGAAGGGATATGTGTTGATCCTGATAAGGTTAAGCTCAGATCTAAATTAGCAATGCCTACCAACCTTAAGGAACTTCAGATATTATAAGGTAGATTACAATTTATTCATAGGTTTATCGCTAGGCTTACAGATAAGTTACAGCCCATGAAACACTTGCTTAAGAAAGGGGTTCACTATGAGTGGATGGCTCAATGCCAAGAGGCCTTTGAAAAACTTAAGCAAGAATTAACACAACTACTAACAATCTATCCTTTGCAAGAGGATAAATTGTTTTACATTTACCTTGCCATCTTGAACACATCCATTGCCTATTTACTCTATTAGAAGTGTGATGATGGAGTAAAAATGCCTATATACTATCTTAGCCATGCATTAGTACCCCATGCGACTCAATATACTGAAGTGGAGACATATTGTCTAGCGCTAGTCTTCTCCTTGAAGAAGTAAAGAAATTACCTCTTTAGAAGCCAAGTCAGCATTATTTTCAAAGAAAACATACTTAGAGCCATAACGAACAACATCTATGAAAGTAGCTATATAACCCAATGGAAAACCATAATCGTAGAATTTGATCTTAGTTACATCTCTTAATCCTGAATGAAAGGTCAAGATATAGTTATATAATTCATAGTTTTGCATGTTGATGACTAAGCAACCATAGATCCTAAATTTCCTAATGTGCATATTAACATCCACTTTGATAGAGCTTCAATTGCCCATGGGGCTAGTGCCACTACCATCTTAACATTTCCATCTTTTAAAATCCAATTCTTCACCTAATGTTTTGAGTTTCCATGTTTTGAAAACATAGCAGAGTATGGTGGTTTGATCAAAGGGATGATGATAGCTCATGACCTAGGCAATAGATGCTTAATGATCAAAGGAAATTTAGAACTCATGGTTAATGAAGTAACCAAATTCTATGCATGTAAATCCAAACACTTACAACCATACCATGACATAGGAAAGAAATTGGTACAACAATTCATAGACATTGATATCCAATACATACCTCAAAATAAGAATGTTATAGCCAATGTGATTGCAACATTAGCCCTTACTATGATGCCAGATGTGTTTAGTAAGTTTCCCACCTTAATGATGGACTATGTTATTTCCATCACACAGAACATTGAGGTTACCTTTATGGTTGTTATTTATACTACTCTTTCCAGGGAGTGGTATGATGATATCAAATTTTACTTTATGCATAGTGAATCCTTGCAAGGTTTGAATATTACTTAGAAGGATGTTATATGCAAGTGATCGATGCAGTATGTCATTGTAGGTGATAACACATTATGTTGATGGTCCTATGATGGCATACTCCTAAGATGCTTAGGTAAGACAGAAGCTAGAATGGTCCTAGAGAAGGTTCATGAGGGTGTTTTTGGAGAACATATAGGACCTAGAGCCATGGTCAAAAAAATTAGGCAGTTAGGCTACTATTGGCCCCATATGGAAAATGATTGCCTGTAAAGAGTTAAGTGGTGTGATACATGCTAATGATATAATAACCTTATACATGTATCACCAACTTAGCTAAATCCCACTCAAATAACATGGTTGTTTCAATGATGAGGGTTGGATATCATTAGATCCATAATGACTAAGCCTTCCACAGGACATAATTTCATTATCATTGCAATCGAATACTTTACAAAGTGGGTTAAAGGTATTCCTTGAAGAAAGAATACATTTGAGCAAGTTTGCAAATTCATCTTAGGTAACATTGTAGCCTGTTTTGGCATACCCATTACCATAGTTATAGAAAATGGACCATAATTTAGCAACCATGAAATGAAATATTTCTATCATAACCTAGGCATTAAGCATTGTTTCTTGTCTCCTTATTACCCTTAGGCCAATGGAAAAGCAAAAGGAAGTAATAAGGCCATCATCAACTTACTCAAAAAGATGCTCAACAATAGCAAACACAAGTGGCATGAGTGGCTTGTCCATGCACTATGGGTTTATAGAACAACTCGCATGGTAATTGGTATAACCCCTTATAGCTTTGTTTAAGGTTCTGAAGCTATTTTACCTCTTGAATTATAGGTGCCATTGCTTTCAATACCCTTGACCAACTTCATCAATGATGAGTAGAGTAAGGAGTTGGGGATAGCACCTTTGGACTTAGTGAAGGAGCAACATTTGCTCATATTGAATACTATCAAGAGAGGTAGAAGTAGCAACATCACCATAACTTGACAATGCACAAGATTAAAGAAGATGACTTAGTCCTCAAAGTTGTCTTTAAGTGATGAGTGGTGAGGTACCCCTATGCCCAACCATATGAATATGAGCATTTATGCATGATCTAGTCAAACTCCAAGGATTAAGTGCTTATGCGCTTACATAGAACAAGGATGGGTAATGTGATCATTATCTTCCCAAGCTTACTTGTAAGGCATGATTGTATGGTTAAGCAAACTTGAGGTATATGATTTTTATGTTTTTTTATGTTTTATGTTCCTAGTTCTTGAAATGGAGAAATAAAATAATTGAGTTAACTAATTTAATTTCACTAATAAACTATGATCTAACTAGTCCTAACACCAGCATTTGTTCCCACTTCTTGGACACATCCTAAACTAGTGTAACACTACTACTGGGATTACCAAACGCTAGTTGTTATTGGGTTACCAAGTGTTCCACGTATGCTTGAAGTGGTTGTATTGAGTGTGCTAATTCGTTGATAATTAACATTTCAATAAAATAACATTAATTAACTAATGAGAGTAACGATTAATGATGAATAAAATTTAAATGAAATAATTAAACTATTCTAAATGTTGCAAGGTTTATCACAAAGTTCATCTTTATTTCCAAACACAAGGTGTGCTAAGGTACACAATGCTTGAATAAAGATCCGTTCCCTTTATGACTCCTACTACAGACACTTAGAAATAATTGTAACTCTGGAAAGGAAAAATGAAATGGAAAAATTTGCATTAGGCCTCCATGACTAAGAGCGAACCTCTGGTAGCAATAGGGTGGGAAAAAAACAAGAAAGATGAGAGAAATAACAATGGTGAAGCCAATAAAACAAAAAAAAAAAAAATTGTCATGGATGGGGTGAAATGAGAAATAGTTTATTGTAGAAAATGTTTAAGGGAAAGAACTTAACAATTGCATCAAAAAGGAATGCTAGTGGGTCCTCCCCAAAGTAGGCTCATGCCCCTGATGCGCTAACAAACCCACAAAAAAAAGAGTCGATAGGCTTTAGGAATATCATATGGAAACAATGGTTAAGAACTTACCCACAAGAATTTACCAAAGAATAACAATGCGTCAACCAAGATATAGACTAATCATAAAATCAACACTGATGTGGAATATGGAAAACAATACAGAAAGAGAGAATGGAATGGAATGGAATCCCAAAATCAAAGTTGTGTAAAGTCCCTTGTGTAGTATGTGATTAAGGTGACTTAATAAAATTCGGCCCAAATCCAGATTAAAACTAACCACATCTAGTGACCTTGCATCAACACACTTGACCAACCCATCCTCCTGAAGCAATGAGAATGCTTTCACAATGCAACCACCATTCCAAAAGGAGAAGAATACAAAAATAGGAAGTAAGGAAGGGTTATAGTTAGAGGGAACCTTCATGCATGGGTAACATATCTTTCCAATGCCATAACCAGTTCTTGTAGCCCATGTTTCTTTATTATGTCTAAGGGGTGTGCTTTGAATTCCCACTAGTTTTTTTTTGTTTGAAAACCACACCATGCAAAGACTTATTTGATTTATTCAAATTCATGATATTGGTCAATAGTGGAATGGTGGAAAACCTATGAAAAACATCCAAGTACCCAAGAGAATAGCCAACAAAAATGCGCTGCATCCCCTTGAAGTCACACCCTTTTCAATCCATTTGTATCTTTCCTTGGTTTGAGGCATACCAAGCCACCAATTCATTAATAAATTTGCTTAGAGAAAAGGACAACACATTTCTAAAACAAAGGAAGACCATGGAGTTGTATGGATGAATGGATGATGTGGACTCATTGCCTATCTTATCAAAAGAAACCATATCTTAGCATCAATATTAAAAGTCAAAGGTAAAAATCAAACATTAGCAATTAACACCATTGTAGTACAATCCATCATCATGAGCACTCATTATATGATGAGTGAAAGTAATTCAAACAAAATGTAATAGAGGAAGAAATAGTAAGAATGTTAACGATGGTGTAAAAAAAATAAGTAAAGATGAAGAATGTGTAAAATAAAAATGTATAAAACAAAAAAGACAAAAGAACTAGGGGCTTTAGAATGGTTAGCATTAGTGGCCATCTTCTCCATGACTAAGTTGGAAGGAGGAGATCCAAAATAATAAGCAAGGTTGTCCATTAATAGAGGTAGTGTTAGTACTAGCCATTTTAGGTTCATGGAAAGGTTTGGTTTGCTGGATGTTGACTAATAATTTCCGATTTGAGCTTTCAGGTTTATAGATCATCATGGACCTTGAAGAAAAAGTTTCATGAATGACATAAGGTCCTTCCCATACCATTTGAAATTTAGTTCATTATGACAGATATGTAGGATTCCAATAAAGAACCTTATCTCCTGGTTGGTATCTAACTTTTCTAATTCTTAGGTCATGACATTGCTTGTTGAAGACCTTGTGCAATTCGTTGGATAACAGGGTGGCTAATCAATTTTCATCTAGCAAGTTAAGGTTCATTAATCATTATTTTTTTGCTAGACTGAGGTCAAGGTTGAGGTCACATGATGTAGATAGTATATGGAGCTCATCTTGGATAGGGAGTGTTGGAAGTTTACCATACACTAACTCATAGGGAGAATAGCCTATAGGAAGTTTCCATGTAGAGCGGTATGCCCAAAGAGCATCGTTCAATTTACTAATTTTTGGTGTCAATATTTTTGTGCTCTTCGTATTGGTGACTTTGGCTTGACCATTCGCTTGAGGATGATATGGTGTAGTCAGTTTATGCTCAACTCCTAAGCATTGCATTAATTTTCAAAAGGTTGCACTTGTAAAATGTGTAACATTATTGAAAATAAGTGCAGGAGGCATGCCAAACCTATTTATGATTTGTTGTTGAATAAATTGTGTAGCGGTAGATGATGTA
>MNCI01018418.1:86034-188094 GCA_015680685.1 Gnetum montanum
CCATTAATTCTTTTTCTATTGTAGTGTAATTAAGTTGTGCACCAGCAATACTCCGACTTGCATAGTGAATGTAATAGGGTCATTTTTGGTCATCTAACTATGTAAGTACGGATCCTAAAGCAAAGTTGGATGCATTAGTCATTATGTGGAATGGTCTAGACCAGTTAGGAGCTTGTAGAATGGGTGTTTCTATGACCTTTTATTTCAAGGTTTGGAAAGCTAGCTCACATTCCTTGGTCCATTCAAAAGGTACATCCTTCTTTCTTAATTCTACCAGTGGTTTTGCAATCTTTGAAAAGTTCTCAATGAAGCATCTATAATAGCCAGTATGTCCAAAGAATGATTAGATATCTTTTATAGTTTCAGGTTGATCAGTGATTTCTTGGATGAATTTAATCTTTTTGTGATCTACCTCTATCCCTGTTTGTAAAATCTTATGCCCCAACACAACACTTTCTTGGACCATTAAATGGATTTTTTTCCAATTGAGCCTTAAGTTGGTTTCTACACATCATTTCAGTACTTGTTGTAATCGGTCCAATGCTTATTCAAAGTCTACTCTATAGGTGGAGAAATCATCCATAAATACCTCCACACCATTCCTTATTTGCTGTTGAAATATACTTAGAATTAGACATTGAAATGTTGCTAGGGCATTGCACAAGCCAAATGACATCTGCCTATATGCAAATATCACCCAAGGACTTGTGAATGTAGTCTTGTCTTGGTCTTCTAGTGCTACTTGAATTTGATTGTATCCACTGTAACCATCCAAAAAACTATAGTAGCAATGCCCTATAATGGTATCTAGGACTTGGTCAACAAATGGTAATGGGAAATGGTCTTTAAACATTACCATGTTTAACAGCCTAAAGTCTATACAAACCCTTAATTTACCTCCCTTTTTAGGCACAATGACTAATGGACTAACCCATTCACTATTAGCAATAGGGTAGATGAACCCAACTTTTAGAAGTTGTTCAATTTCTTCTTTAACCACTTGCTTAAGCTTTGGGTTCAGTTGCCTTTGCAGTTGTCATCGAGGCTTTATGGAGGGATCAGTGTAAATTCTATGTTGGCATATTCTAGGATCTATTCAAGTTAATTCAAGATATAACCAAGCAAAGGCTTTCAACCATTTATTTACCATATTCAACAATCTTTCTTTTTGTTGAGGAGTGAGCTTAGAATTAATGATTACCAATTTTCCATTCTAGAGAAATGTATATTTCATATCGGTGGGCAATGGTTTTAATTCAAGGGGCTCTTGCTTAAACTCATTAGGAATTTTCAACATCCCCTAGTTGATATTTCCAATGTTAGGACTTGGAAGTTGGCAATGGACTTGCTCTAATATATCTATGCTATTGATATAGGCACAAGTCAAACTCTCAGTTGGTTCCATGCATAAAGTTGAATTGCTCTCTTGGTTAGCTGTTAGCCACTAGGTACCTTCTTGTCTTATGACTACTTCATACAAGCATCTTTGTATGTTAGTCATTGTGCACATTGGCTGCATGCAGGCAATGTTAAATGTTGTACAAACCAGGACTTTTGCACGTAGTCGCACCTTGTGTCATTCTATGTGATGCATGGAACTTTCTTCTTCTTGATCTTTCTAAATGTATCCTTCTTTGATATTTCTAGGGAAAGATCACTTATTCCTAGGTGTGCATCAATCATGCTTAGCCATGTTTTCCAATTATGATTGGGAAGTATTCCTTATAGTTGTTGACTTGAATCACTAGGAAATCGGCTAGATACAACCACCCACAAATAGTGGTGACAATGTCCTCCACTAGTCCTAATGGGATAGTGATGGATTGGTTGGCTAACTCTAAATGAATGTTACTCTTTTTTAGTGGAGGCAGGTTCCAAGCTTTGTACATTTCTTAAGAAATTAAGTTAACATAAGAACCTAAATCCAAAAGAGCTTTGCAAGGCTCATTTATAGCAAATTGAAAATATATAAGAGGACTTCTAGGATTAGAGAATTTCCTAGGAAGATGGTCAACTTTAATCCGATCGGTAATTGCATGATTCAACATGACCTTGTGCATTGGGTGTGATTTTTGGTTCGAAGGAAGCTCCAAAGATTCAAATGATGGTGAGGTAATTGGAAAATTAGGCACTTGTGGCTGTAAGGACTTGGTTGGACTATTGGTTCTAAAGAAGGGTCTCTTATTTGTGTGGTTTTTTGAACCAATATTAGGTTGAGGATTGATAGCCCTTGTAGCATTATGTTGTTGCAGCTAGGCAGGAAGCTCATCCTACATAATTGGATTAGGAGGTAATGGAGCTAATGGTGGAAGAGGTGCAGTTGGATGAGAAAGCTAGTACATTTGTGGAACACCACTTCTAGGAGAAGTAGTTCTACAGTACTCGTGGGTCTGGTAGTGAGGCTGAGGAGTGATGTGACTAGTGGAGTCATGTGGAGAGATCGGTTGCTACACATAGAAACCATATGGGTCAAGTTGATGATAAGGATATTATTGATGTGGTAATGACATTCCCCATGATTGTGGGTGTTGCCATTATTGATACTATTCATTTTTTTGTGGTGGACCTCCACTTGGATAATACATCAAGGGTTGGCGAAACTATCTTGGGTTACCTTGAGGATAAGGTAACCTTCTGGGTGCTTGCCATTTGTTTAATCATGGGTTTAGTGCATACATCCCAGACTCTTACAGATGTGAGACTACTAGGAAACATCCTTTAGGAGGGTCATATTAGCATATCTCACATCTGCCATCATTGTCTCTGTTAGAATCCACAACCTCTTCAATGATGACAACTTTTCCCTTACCTTTGTTACATGAAGACTCAACTTCTTTCTTTTTCCTTCTCTCTTGGTTACTACTTTGCTCTCTAGACTCCTCGACTATTTTTAGAACTATTTGAAATTTATTATCTAAGGATTTTCACATTTGATCTACCTTTGTTAATACATCTAATGAAATTTCTTGAATGGGCAAAGTCTTCCTATTTACCATCTCTTCGAGTGGTGACTCTTCTTCATCTTCACAAAATCTAACTTCCTTCTTTTGGAGGGAAGATCTTTGTTGTATTCCTCCGTACTTTCTCTTTTTCTTAACTCACCTTCTTCCTTGGCACCTTGCTCTAACAATCTTTGTATTTGATGGGCTTTGAGCTCAGATAGCCTTCCTTGGGCATAAGTCCCAAGGGTTTTTTGCATTTCATACCTAAGCCCATCCATGAGATGGCATAGTTGTTCTCTTTGTGAGTAATCATGGCTAGGGTAATGATGTAATAATGCATAATATTGGCTCATGGTAGCATCCAAGTGTTCATGTCCTCCTTATTTCCATCCTTGGATTTGCTTACGTAGGTTGGACACTCGGGAGTATGTTTGATACTTATCATTGAATAACTCTAACATGGTACTCCATCAACGAATGGATTCTAGTTCTAAGGACTGATACTAGATTTCTGCTTTCTTGATTAGTGTCTGTGGAAACAACTTCAATTTTTTCCACTCATTTCCTATATTTTGCAAGACACATGCATCGTGAAATGCTTGTAGATGGTTTTGAGGATTAACATTGTATCCCCCTTCAAATCATGGGATGTTGTTCATGTCTAGTATTTTAATCCTATTGTCCTTCTAGTGCCTTGTTGGAATCCTAACGACCTCTGTTATGTCTAACATACTTCAGGTGGTGAGTAGGGGTTGATCATGATCATATTGTCTATGGCATATATGATGCCTATGCTATTCCCTACTCTCCCTTCTTTCGTGATGTGTTTCTATGGAATGCCATTGTCCCCTTTCTCGATTGTTTTGTTTATGATCTCTGTTTCACTTACCATTGTCCTCATGGTATTTTCCTTTGTGAATGCATTTATATCCCAAAGGATAGGGGGAAGGAGATGTTGAAGGTGAAGAGGAAAGAGGATTGGCACCATGACAATGTCTGTCACTCTCTCTTTGGTGGTCTTGGCCTCGGTCGCAGTTATGATCAGAATGTCCATCAATGTCATGTGTTCGTGTTCCTTTTTTGGACTCTTTTTGTTTGTTGGTATCAGAACCTAGGTTATGAATAGTTGAGTGAAGATTCTAATACACAACTCCTTGACCAAAGTCAATGAGAGGAACATTGTTTTGTGGAAAACCTCCTAAGGTAGGTTCACCACCCTTGTTTTCACTTAGAACATATAGAACATCCTAAGATTACTTTCCCTTTATAGATTTGTAATGTCTCTCCTATTGTAGGTTCCTTTGGCATTATACCTTTGTGGGTCAACACTCTCTCAAGTTGTGTTCATGCACAACGTACTCTACTTGTAGGTGCTGCATACCAATTCTTGTGAGAGCACGAAGAAGCATTCTTGAGATTGAGTGATCAGGAGGTAACACTATGTTACCTTCTAAATTATGCCAATGCAGTTGTTCATCCTAGTGGTGGATAAAGGTAAATTTTGGTATATACTCATTAGGATGAGCATATACTATGCGAAACTATTGGGGCACTAATGGATCATCATGTGTATTACGCCTTCACTTGTTTATTGTGTCGGCCCTAGGCGGTGAAGCACTCTCATAAGAAGAAGGAGACATGATTGATTATTTAGTATGCAATACTCTCTTTTCGATTATTGTAGGATAACTAACCCTAAGGGTTCATTCCAATGATGGGAATATTTCCTAAGTTCTAACCAGTGCACAAACAAAAAAATCCCAAGCAACAGTGCCAATGATGAGCGGTGAGGTACCCCTAAACCCAACCAAACAAATATGAGCATTTATGCGTAATCTAGTCAAACTTCAAGGATTAAGTGCTTATGCACTCACACGGAACAAGGATTGGTTGTGCGATCATTGTCTTCCCAAGCTTACTTGTAAGGCACAATCGTATGGTTAAGAAAACTCGAGGTATATGATTTTTATGTTTTTTTATGTTTTATGTTCCTAGTGCTTGAAATGGAAAAATAAATAATTGAGTTAACTAATTTAATTTTACTAATCAACTATGCTCTAACTAGTCCTAACACCAGCATCCATTCCCACTTTTTGGACACATCCTGAACCAGTGTAACACTACTGAGATTACAAAATGCTAGTCATTACTAGGTTACCAAGTGTTCCACGTATGGTTGAAGCGATTGTACTGAGTGTGATAATTCATTGATAATTAAAAATTCAATAAAATAACATTAATTAACTAATGAGAGTAGCGAGTAATGGTAAATAACATTTAAATGAAATAATTAAGCTATTCTGAATGTTGCAAGGTTTATCACAAAGTTTGTCTTTATTTCTGGACACAAGGTATGCTCAAGCACACAATGCTTGAATAAAAATCCATTCACTTTATCACTCCTACTATAGACACTCAAAAATAATTCTAACTTTGGAAAGGAAAAACTACAAGAGTTCAACTAAGGAACTAAGAAAAATCACTTCAAAATCAAGTGCTCTCGTCTCTTATTTATAGGCAATGAGACAAGCTCTAATATCGCATGTCTGATATTTCTTTGGCACCTTAGATATCGTGTACACAATATCGAGGGTACAATACTAAAGGTCTAATATCATGACTCATCAACGAGCATGCAGAAAAATTCTTAGCCAATTGGAAAGGGTCCTTGCTTGTCACTAGAGCCTATGGAAATGGTGCATTCAGAATAGCCAACATGGATGAGAATGAGCTAGCCAATCTGGTTAATCATTCTTATCTAAATCCATACTACATGTAGCCGATGATCATCAACAAGAGAGCCTACTTTTAATGGTTCACTACAATCTTAAATTGGTAACATGGGCTGCTAGGGCCTTAAACTAATACCATAACTTGTCATGACCTTAAACTAGCAACTTTGGTGACCCAGATAGCCTGAATCACGTGGCCTATATGCATTGTAGCGTTATAATATGTTTTTGTCAATGCCTCTCAACTCAATCCTCCAAACATCAACAAAGAGGGGCCATTCAAACACCACAAAAAAATTGCATGCTATAGTCAATTTTCACCATGTAACTTTTGCCCCATAAAACTTGAGGCAAAACTTCATTGTAATTATGAAGATTATAACTCATAGTGGGAAATTTCACATACTTCTCACTTTTGGAGTTGAAAAATGCCTCATAGATGGTCAAAGCCTCATTCCCCAAGTGAAAAAAGTCACCTAGTATCTATATTTGGGGTCAGGGGGGTCAAAAATGCCATTTGGAATGCTATAAAATTAAATTTTATGGGTTGTATAAGGGGTATATACTTTTCTATGCTAGAAACACGTGTAGGGGGGGGGGGGGGGGGGGGGGGTAAATCTCACCTATCCTCAATGTAGAAGGGGGGAGGGGGTTTTGGAAACTTTCTTCCTTCAATGTGGAGACTACATGCATAACTTGGAAATCTTCCTTTCTTAGCATCGAAATTTTCCCCAGCATTGAAAATTGCATCCCCTAGTGTGGAAGCCATATGAAAGTTTATTGTCATCCCCAACATGAAGACATATTGACAAAGATGTTAGAATGAAGGTTTGATGTAGAAAGACATCTCAGCCTCAAAGGAAAAATCTCCAATAGACATTAGATAGCTATTGCATGAATTTTGAAGTGACTTTAGAAACATGTTGGCTATTGAAAGACTTCATTCCATTGGAAAATGTACAAGCATTATGTACTATCAAGTTTCATTGTAAATAAATCATTGTAATCATCATTGTACTATCTTTTATCTATTGTAATTGGTCAAAGTGAGTTGTACCTCAAAGTAAAAGGATCAACAAACTTAGTTGCATTCATTCCTTATAATTATTAATCTCTTTTATTGCCCTATAGGGTTGATGTGCTTCTTCTAGGATGGCATCTTGCTTGAGCTTGTCAAGATCCTGTGGGATTGAGTGTTGGTGTAGTGCCACAACACTCATGACTGGAGTTCAAGTTGTAAAGGTTGTGGAATCCTTAAAATCACATTCTAAACTTGTCAGTACCTTAGAAGGTTGAGTGGATTCATGATGTTGAATCACTCCATAGTGGAGCTTAGATCTTGTATAGGATGTGATACCCTTCAAACCACATTTAACAACAACAAAGTCTAGAGGTGTGCTAGCGAACTACCCTCTGAGTTTGGACTACCCAAGTTGGTGGGCCATGTTAAATTTGATGTGTGCATTGCCTAATTATTTTTTTGGAAACTTATCCATCATCCTTCTAAGTTCAATGATCTTCAAGTAGTATTAAAGCCTAGTACTCTTGGCTCTTCATCAAATTCCAAGAGTCAACAATGGAAGGAATAATTAACATCAAACATACTTGGTCAAGGAGACTAATTTGCTTTATCAATTGATGTATCAAATGTTTGTATCACATCTTCCATCAAGGTAAATCTTTCATTCCATTCATTTAATTCAAAAATAGAAGTGTCTACTCTTGCAAGTTTAATAGTGATCATGATATTTATTTTGAAGAAAGATATGAAATACTTTGTCATGAAGTTCTTTCTTTCCAAAATTTGTGTATTGAAGTAAAAATACTCTTTATATGTTAAGAAAATGAAAATTAAAGTTCTGGATGATGCATGCTCTTGTCTCAAAAAGGAGAACTCAAACCTTAGGGTTGAGATTCAAAAACTAACAAATGTGATTGAGCATAAGAATAAGAACTCTTTGGAGAAGACAAAAGATCAAAATTAAAGGTTATCCAAGTTTGGTAAAACTTCTAAACCAAAAACTTTAAAAATACTCATTTTGCAGAAAATACAGCCATATTCAAGCTTATTTCTATCCTAGATTAAATCACTACCCTTGATGTTTGCAAAAGTAGCCTAGAATAGAAACTATGCAAGTTTGGAAAAGAAAAGAAAGAAAGCCTGAAAAGAACTTGATGGATCAAATTTCTCTCTTCAATGATAAGACTACCACATGATACATTGATAGTGGGTTTTCAAGACACATGACAAGTGAAAAATCATATTTCACCCACTTCATGAAATAAAATTATGGAACAGTCACATTTGGAGATGATATGAGAGCACTTATAATAGGTATTGGTACCATAGGAGGTAAAAGGAAATGATTACCAACTATTAACAAAGTGTTTTTTGTTGATGGATTAAAGCATAATACTCTCAGTGTTAGTCAACTTTGTGATTTAAATTTCAATGTTACTTTTTCTAAAGAAATATGTAGAATACAAAATTTATATTCTGGAAATGTTGTGATAGAAGGAACTAGAAAAGGAAATGTATATACCACTATTTTTGGAAATTTTCCTAATCTTATATCCAAGTGCTTAGTGAGTTGTATAGATGATACACTATTTGGTATAGGAAGTTGGGCCACATAAATAAGAAAATTCTTCAAACCTTGGTATCAAAGGAAATGGTTTGCATTGTCCCCAAGCTCAAAGATTTCAATCTAAATACATGTAAAGATTTCCCAAAAGGGAAATAAACAAGGGTAAGATTTGGTAAGAAATATTGTATTTCTACCACTCATCCCTTAAATTTTCTTCATATGGATGTGGTTGGTCCAATTCAAACACTTAGCTTAGGAAAGAATAGATATTTTTTTGAAAATTGTTGATGATTCTTCTTGCTTTACTTGGATTACATTTTTACATCATAAAGATGAGGTATTTGATCATTTTTTAAGAATTAGCAATCAGATCCAAAAGGAAAAAGGATATGACATTAAACTTATCAGAAGCAAAAGTGGAGGTGAATTCAAATATGCAAAGTTTGAATAGTTTTGTCAAATGAATGGTATTCTACATTAATTCTCTACTATAAGAAATATTTAACAAAGTGGAATAGTTGAATGAAGAAACAGAAGCTTAAATGAGATCTAAAGAACCATATTAAATGATCAAAGTCTTTATCATCCCTTCTAGGCCAAAGCCATCAACACTACTTGCTATGTCTCTAATAAAGTTATGGTAAGAAGATTCATTTTGAAAACTTCTTATGAATTATGGACTAGCAGAAAACCATTAGTAGCTTATTTTCATGTTTTTGGTTCAAAATGCTATATTCTAAATGATAAAGATAACTTAAGGAAGTTTGATTCAAAAACCAATGAAGGAATTTTCTTAGGATATTCCCTAGTGGAAAAGGCTTATAATGTATTTAATAAGAGAATGAACACAGTAGAAGAAACCACAAATGTCAAAATAGATGATCATGATATTACATCTCCTCAAATTGATGATTAAGTTGTTCCCATTCAAAAATTATCTAGACCCACTCAAGTGCAATCTGAAAAATCTTTAGAGATAGAAAATGATCATGATGAAGAGCAAGATGATTAACTTCATGAGATATCCCCTCTCAATTGAAAATATCTAGGCTTGGAAAAACTCACTCTCTTAATGATGTTATTGGGGAAGTTCATGATGGTGTTTGTACTAGAAGTCAAATCAAAGAGATTTGTGATATTTTGTCATACCTCTTCCAAATTGAACCCAAAAACTTTAAGGAAGTTGAAGGAGAGGAAGGATGGATTTCCACTATGCAAGATGAACTCACTCAATTTGCAAGAAATGATGTATGGGAATTGACACCTAGGCCAAATTATAAACCTGTTGTTGGAACAAAATGGATCTTTAGAAACAAAACTAATGAAAATGGAAGCATCATTAAAAATAAGGCTAGATTGGTTACTAAAGGATACAACCAATAAGAAGGGATTGACTTTGATGAAACCTTTGCTCCTCTTGCTAGGCTAGAATCTAGTAGACTTCTTCTAGCCTATGATAGCATCAAAAACATCACCCGTATTAAATGGATGTTAAAAGTGATTTCTTGAATGGAACCATATAAGAATAAGTTTACATTGAACAACCTAAAGGATTTTTTGATTACAACAAGCTAGTTCATGTGTACAAACTTAAGAAAGCTCTTTATGGTCTTAAACAAGCTCCAAGAGTTTGGTATGAAATACTTTCACAACACCTTACATTAAATCGTTTTGAAAGATGTATAGTTGATGTTACTCTATTTCTTAAAAGAGAATACAATGATCTCATAATAGTTCAAATTTATGTTGATGATATTATTTTGGAGTCACTAATGAAATTCTTTGCAAGAAAGTTTTTGATCTCATGCAGTTTGAATTTGAAATGATCATGATGGGAGAACTCAAGAATTTTCATGGGTTTCAAATCTATCAAATAGTTGATGGAACCTTCATCTACCAAATCAAATATGTTAAATATCTCTTGCTCAAATAGAACTTACTAGATGTTAAAGTTAAAAATACTTCTATGGTTGCAAATTCCAAACTCATCAAAGATGATCAAGGTAACTCTATTGATATCAAACTCTATAGAGGTATGATAGGTAGTCTTCTTGCTAGTAGGCTAGATATAGCTTTAAGTGTAAGAATGTATGTCAGATATCAGAAAGCTCCAAAGGAATCCCATTACAAAGTTGTTAAATGTATTTTTCATTATTTAAAAGGTACTACTAACTAGGACCTTTGGTATCCAAAGGATTCTACACTTGATCTTGCTAGATATTGTGATGTAGATTGGGCAGTCTATTCTAATGATCATTGAAGCACGAGTGGACATTGTTTCTTTTTAGGAAGAAATTTTTTTTCTTGGACTACCAAAAAGCAAATTATTATGGATCTTTCAACAATAGAAGTTGAATATATCTCTACCAGTAGTTACTGTGCTCAATTACTTTGGATGAAAGAAACTCTCAAAGATTTACAAGTAAAAGAGAACTCAACACCTATTTACTGTGATAACAAGAGCACCATTAATATGACAAAAAATCCCATATAATATTCTTGTACCAAAAATATTGAGATTTTTCATCACTTTCTACAAGAACATACTTAATGTGCACATTTAAGACTAGAGTTCATTGGAGTAAAGAGTCAACTAGCTAATGCTTTCACCAAACCTTTAGATGAATGACAATTGGCTTCTTTATGCAAAGATGTGGGATAGGACCTTGTCATGTTAAGTAAGTATTTCTATTATTTTTATTAAAACAAAGAAAAAATAAAACAAATATATATATGTATATATATATATATATATATGCACCTATTTAAGAGGAGCTTACCTCAGCTCCTTTTTTTTCATGTCCAAAAAGGGGGAGAAGTGCTTAGTAGCTATATTGTAATTATACTAATCCATTTTCTTAAGTTTTGGACAATACCAAAAAGGGAGAGATTGTTGAGATTTTGGTATGTCAAAACCTTAAGAAAAATGAAGAAAAAAAATGTTTGTGTGGTGTTGTATTTACAAGAGAAGGACTTCATAATAGGCATGGACAAGAGCAAAGGAATCAAGGATTCACAAGTAAAGTTAACATGATCAAGATTTCAATGAAGCACGAAAAAATTGAAGAGCAAGGATAAGGAACAAAGATTTCAAAGTTCAAAGGAATCTCAAGAAAGACTTATCCAAGAAACAGTAGACATCTTGGCTAAAGTGAACAAAAATTGGTAAAGATGTCTATAGGAAATAGTAGATGTCTTGGCCAAATTGAAGGTTGCTTAGGCAAAGATGTCTTTGAAAAATAACAAATGTCTTTTTAGTGATAAAAACATCTCTATAAAGATGTCTTTCCAAAATAAAAGTCTAATGCAGAAAGACATCTTAGTCTCAAAGAAGACATCGCCAGTGACCATTAGATAGCTGTTGCATAAATTATAAAGTAATTTCAGAAACATATTAGCTATAAGAAGACTTCATTCCATTGGAAAATGTACAAGAATTGTGTACTATCAAGTTTCATTGTTAAGTAATCATTATAATCATCATTGTTACTTATTGTGCTATCTTTTATCTATTGTAATTGGTCAAAGTGAGTTGTACCTCAAAGTACAAAGATCAACAAACTTAGTTGCATTCATTCCTTATAATTGTTGTTCTCTTTTGTTGCCTTGCAGGGTTGATTTGCTTCTTATGAAAAGGAATATTGCTTGAGCTTATTGTGATACTACGAGATTGAGTATTAGTGTAGCTCCACAACACTTCTTAGTAGATCTCAAGGTGTAAAGGTTGTGGAATCCTTAAAACCACATTTTAAGCTTGTCAAAACCTTATGAGATTAAGTGGATTTGTGGTGTCGAATCACTCTAGAGTGGAGCTTAGAGCTTGTACAAGGTGTGGTACCCTTCAAAACACATTTAAGAGCAATGAAGTCCAAATGTGGGCTAGCAAACTATCCTCCAAGTGTGGACTATCCAAGTTGGGGAACCACACTAAATTAGCTGTGTGCATTCACTGATTACTTTTTTGGGGAACTTATCCATCCCCCTTCTATGTTCAACAATCTACATTATGATGTAAAGTATAATCCATAACATAAATCATAAAATATGCTACAAATTATGCTAGCCAACATAAATTAAAATTATCTCGTAAATTTTACTTGCTAGTGTAAATCAAATTTATGTTAGGAAATCAAGCAAGCTAGCGTAAATTAAAAAATACAGTAGAAATCTAGCAAGCCAATGTAAATGGCAAAAAATGCTAAGAATTATTCTAGAAACTTACCATATGGAAAGTCAATGTGAAATAACAAGTTATAATTTTATAAAAAACAAATCAAGACCATTTTCATATGCTTGGTTGACACTTAAAACATTTTTTCAATTGGAACCTATGAAAATTTTCCAAGAGAGATCACTTAAAGTAGATAATGGATAGAATAAGTTACCTTCATAATTGCAATAGAGTACACCCCATGCTCTCATTCCATAAACCATCTAATAGCAATTTCATGAAGGCTTTTAAGGCATCTACTACAAGGCTTGAATGTAGATTGGAGACTTTTGAGGCCTTTACTATAAACCCTAGGTGTATATCAGTGATTCAAAAATCTCTATGAATAATAGATCTATATTTTTTGAACTTTGATTTTCAAATTAATATTAGTTTGTAGTGTTTTTTGCTTTTTTTTTTTGTTCTTTTGCACTGGGGTTTTATTCATTCATAGATCTAGTGATTCAACTTCTATTTAGGTATCTTCCATCCATTCACATTATTTATGCTAAGCTTGGTAATAGATCTTTAGGTCCTTTGGTAAAACCTTTTTGCACTTGGAACCTGTGAAAATTTTCCAAGAGAGATCACCTAAATTAGAGAATGGACAAAATAAGTTGCCTTTTAATTGCAATGGAATACACCCCATGCTCCCATACAACAAACTGTCCAATAGCAATTTCATAGAAACTTTTGAGGCATCTACTACAAGGGTTCAGTGTATATTGGAGAATTTTGAGGCCTCTACTATAAGGCCTAGGTGTGTATTAGTGATTCAAAAATCTCTATGAATAATAGATCTATATTTTTTGAACTCTAATTTTCAAATTAATATCAATTTGTAGTGTTGTTTGCTAATTTTTCTTCTAATTTTTTGCCTTAGGGTTTTATTCATTCACAGATCTAGTGATTCAACTTCTATTTACGTATCTCCCATCCATTCACTTTTTTTATGTTAAGTTGATAATAAATCTTTAGGTCCTTTTGTGAATGACAAGATCATCAAAATTACCTTGGATCTTTTAGGCCCATAGATCCCAATGTTAATCTATTTTTTTAGGAACTTTGAGCCTTGATAAAGGTAAATTTTTAACATGTAATGACATCGTAGCAACAATGTTGTTGATATGATGTCATCATTCACACTACATCAACGTTGATATGATGTCTCAAGATGTATGCAACCCTATAAATATAGCACTTGGATGCAAAATTAAATAACTTTTTAATTACAACCTTATGCAGACTTTAGTAGTTTTTTTTCGTAGACTTAGTGATACAAGTGAATGCTTGTAGTGTGATGTTTGGCAATTAACTGGTGTCTTTTTTTAAATGAGTTGTACTTGGACACAATTCATGGTGGAAATAAAGATTGAGATCACTTCTCATTATTACAACATTTCATAGTTTTCTAATTCTTTACTTAGCATAAGTTTACTTTTTTCCCTTGTTAAACACTTTACATTTGAAGCAATTTACTTTACTTATTTATTAATAAGCGGTATGGATACAACTAGTTTTGAGCATTAAGTGTAACTATCTAGTACCCTAGTAGTGGCATTGTTTGGTTCATCTAGTAGTAGTTTTACTTGGTAATCCTAGTGATAGCTACACAAGTCCAAGACATGAATGGAAAAGGAGGAGTGGATTTCTATTGCTCTATGATAGAATAGATTTACATTCCTATTATTACTTAGAATTTAGATTTAATATTCATTTTCACCATTTTTACGATTAGGAGAATTAGTGGCCAAAACAACATCAATAATCATACACCTCACTAAGAGCTAAGCCATACACTTGTACCTCACTAGCTTAAGGTAGGAAGACAACAAACATGAATTTAAACTTAGTTACTATGATGTCCGAAAATGTTGGTGGTTGGAACACTAAGAGGTCTGCAGGTGTACAGCCTAACCCCGAATTTGTGTGAGGGCCATGCTGGAGAAATGGAAATGAGGTGCCCTGAATAGTCTAGTCGATCAAATAGGGACTTATGTAGTGTAATAATATGTTTTTGTAAAAAGGATCTTTTAGTAAGTTTTGCATGGGAGCCGAGATAAGCAAGAACATAACGCAAACTCTTAGCCCAAAAAATAGTAATGTGGATATGCAAATATGTGTTGATAGCAGAAAGAATGTAGTAAATTATGCTTAAAACTTGAAACAAATGTTGAAAATAATCGAATAAGAGTTTAGGTGAAGAAATGCACTGCCCCAAGACCGGGGAGCATAAATTTTGATTGAATAGTACATGAAACTAGTACACGGTTTTAGATAGGCATAGTGGGAGCATTATAGTGCAATCATAGTCTCTAGGATGCCACAAACATAGTGATGGCAGCTACCAAGGAGGTTGAACCTACTGGGCTGGCAATTGTCATGCTGTGTGGGTCCAAGGGAGATGGTGTCATGATACTTATGAAGATGTTAGGCTCAGATGCTCAAGTGCAGAAGTAGCAAAGGTGCTAGGAATGCTCGATGCGCAAATATTTTTCCCACCCTCTAAAACACTGAATGTCAACATATTTATAGGACTAGGGTTGATGTGAGATGTGGACTAGATGCCACATGGCCTAGGTTTCACATGGCATGGGCATGGATGGGTCACACTAACATGTTACACATAAATTTCTATGCTTTGTAATATAGGAACGGGAACCCAGAGATTGTTGACTATGAGCACACTGCCCATACTGTAGGTTCCAAAGTTTGAGAGACTTTCATGTACCTACAAACAATGTTAAAATAATGCAACTTAGAGTCTATGCTTTGGGACTATGTCTTCCCCCTCTTCTGAGTAGGGTCAAGCGTAGGGATAATTTTGGGGATTAATGAAGGATGCAAAAGAGATGCAAACTATTGATCTTGGCCATCAAAGGGATGTTAGAGCTGAAATGAAGGTTGATGCTAAATTCTAGAGGCTTTTGAAGGTATTTTTCATATGTCAAGTTGCCTATGCTACACAACATAGCAAAGCGTAGCATGAACACTTAGTGAAATTTTTGCAAACTTTGACTTGTTACACTTGTCAGACTATCTACGCTACATAGTGTAGTAGAGCATAGCACTAGTACTTTGTCAATTTTTGATGAAACTTGTACTACTTCTCCATGGCACACTGAACACACTCTGGGGTGTAGTAGAATAGGCAGCCTTAGAAGTTAGACAACTGCCAAATACATCTCCCTTGTTGAGTTGGCTTGACAGATCCTTGTCCAATACTTAGAGAAAATTTTACCCTAGAACCTGTGTCAAGCTCGCTACATTGTGCAATGTAGTAGAGTGTGATAGCTCAAGAGATGAAGAATTTGCCAAATTATTCATTCCATTTTGAACACTTTCTGATAGATTCTAGCCTAGTACCTAGGTGAACTAATAATTGGAACATGTGTCAAGCTAGGAAAGCTATAGAGCATAGTAAGCTTGATAGTCTGGAAGCTAGAATATTTTCTAAACTATTTAGTACATCCTAAGTGACCTTTGATCACTTATGGCTTGACATTTATGTAGACTAGCCATGGAACTGTGTGCTATGCTAGTTGTGTTGGGGAGTGTAGTAGGAAAACTTAGAAAAAATGTTCAAAAATTAAGATTTCAGGTGTGCTACACTATCTACATTACACAACATGACACCAAACTTAGAAAAAGTTTGCCCAAATTTTGACACTTATACAAGTATTTCATTGAATTGTAAGAGCCCAAAATTGGTGGTGTTTCATTGGCCCCTATTTTTTTATGTCTAAAGGATTGACTTGAGAGACATCAAGAAAGAATACAAAACACCACGATGAACACAACACTAACACTGCTTGGACAATGCTTCGCTATGCTTGGGAGTGCCAAGGGAATGAAGTAAGGTAGGGAATAGTTTGAGGAGATGGGTCAAGGGACAATGGATGGAGAGGACAAACATGGAATATAATGTTATGATGGATGGTTGCCAAAGTGTGATCTCTCATCGAAGCACTTATGAGGGGGTTAGCATGTAGAGGTGGCCTACCCTTTGGATTTCAACCTCTCTTCAGAGTGCTTGTGAGATGACTGATCTAGGGCTAGACTAGTTATGAAACAGCAATTGTTCCATTTGGCTTGTCCCGTTTTCTTTTGCTTTTGTTTTTTTTCTTTGTTTTCTTTTTTATTTTTTTATTTTTGTCTTTTATTTTATTTTTTTCTTTTGATTCCTTTTTGTGTTGCTAGGTGAATTATGTGCAAACATTTGCTTAGAGGCAACTGAAATACATCTATAAGATAGGTGTTTCCTTCCTGGGATGAGTTGTATTACATTTTTTGGGGCTTTGACGAACTGACAAAGGCTTCCCATGGGATGAGTTGCATTACACCCGTCATGGGTTCAGTAGCTAACTGCAAGAAAGGTTTCATGTGCATTGGGAAAGCTTACAAAGAATGTGGAAGATTGCAAGATCAAGAGGTAGAGGTCAATTATCTAGGGGGACGATAGAGACATGGGCACTCTTAAGTAGCTAGGTAAGCCAAAGAAGACACATCGAAGTAGTGCAGTACCTTGCCACTGCGATGGAACACATCCTTGAATGACGTCACCTAGGCTTCATCTTGCAAACACAATGCAAAGAAAACAATGAAAACAACCACCATATGAGATGAGGGAAAATTCCTATTTGCCAAGTTCATTACAAGGGTTTCCAGTGCTATTTCAGTTGTGGGCACATATAATGTCCAAAGCAGGAAGGCCAATGTAGGCATCAGTGGTGGTAGGCTGGGAAAGCTCCATCAGCCACATTAGAAGTGGGCACCCAAGTGGCTAGAGGCAGTGGTGATGTAGGTGCTCAGGAATCCTCACTAAAGGCAAGAGCTAGGAAACTTAGCTACATGGCAAGGAGCCATGCTACCTAATGCTCTTCCAGACTTAGATGATGATGAGGGTCGAAGGATGGTAGTGTTGTGGCTAGGCCATAGTACTGTTGGTACTCTAGTGAGTGTTGCTAATGGTGAGAGCTACAACTAGATTGATTGGTAATGATGGTGATAGCTTTGAAATGTTAGCAAGATGTCAAAAGGAATATCTATAAGATCAACAAGATGCTAGGGATGGTGATGCTGCAAATGTCATAGAGGGATTTTCCTTAACAACATGAACTTTATTTTGGAACTACAATGTCCCACCCCATCCTATCCAATGAGGTGTGGGTAGATGACAAAAGATTGGAAATATTATCACTCACTTGTCCATAGAGCTATGTGTGTTGAACTATAGATGCTAAACTATAAACCCATTTTTAGGCCTTGGTAGACCACATGTTGTACTAGTTTAAGGTTCTAGCAAACCATGATCCTAATCTAAGGTCTAAGTATCTTGTGATGTGCTAGTTTAAGGTCCTAGCAGACCATTATGCTAGTTTAATGTTGTAGCGGATGGTGGATGGCCAATTTAAGGTCATAGTGGACCATGCTATGGGTGCCAGTTTAATGTCATAGCCCAAGGATGTGTTGTGCTAATTTAATGTCATAGCAGATGTCTGTGTTAGTTTAATGTCTTAGTGGATGCCTGTGCTAGTTTAACGTCATAGTGGATATCTGACTTACCTTGCTTCTATTGTTGGCATGATACTACATATTAGGTATAGTATAGCTTCAAGTATGAGTGGTTTATAGGATTGGCAAACTCATTGCTATCTAGATTAGCAAGCTTGAAGACTCCATTTTCATATGCCTTTACAACCAAAAAAGGCCCTTCCTAGTTAGCTGAGAACTTCTCTATGGGCTCGCACATGACCTTGAGGACTAGGTCCCCCTTCTAGATTGGGCATTGATGCTGATTGTGATGGTGCTTTTGCTGTTGCTTTTCTTGATACCACTCTAATGCGATTAAGCATTTGCATGTGCTCTTCCTCTATAGAGTCAAGGTCAATGGTCCTTAACTTGTTGTTTTGAGTCTCATTAATGAAGCTTGAGAGGATCATGCAAAGCAATGGGACATACAATTTAAGAGGCAATATTGCTTTAGATCTGTACACAAGACTATATGGCATTTTACCTATTTCTATTTTTCATGTTGTGTACTAGGCACATAGTGCATAAACTAGTTGTTCATGCCACTATCATTTGCTATTGTTAAGCATCCTCTTTAGAAGGTTGACGACAACCTTGTTTGTAGCCTCCAACCATTCGCCTATGGATAGTACGGTGATGAGAAGGAATGTTAAATACCAAGGTTTTCATAGAAGGCTTTGGTTTCTACACTGCTAAATTGTGGTCCATTGTCTATGACTATAGTCATGGGAAGACCAAATTAGGTCACTATGTTGTCAAGAACGAATTTGCAAACTTGCTATGATGTTGTCTTCCTAAGGGGAATGGCTTCAACCCACTTTGTGAAATATATTTAATTGTAGTAATGATGAAGCTATGTCTTGTGGAAGACTTAGGCATTATAGGCCCTATGATGTCCAACCCCCAATGTTGGAATGGTCATGTGATCTGTGTAGTATGCAGTTTAGTGGATGCCACGTGCGTTAGGTTTGCATGTTGCTAATACATGTCACATGTCCTGACCTTGATGATGCAATCATACTCCATGTAAGGCTAGTAATAGCCTAGATGTCTTATTTTCACTATCATTACCCTAGGAGCTATATGACACCCCTAGAGTCCCTCATGGACTTGTTCAATGATCTTTTATGCTTCACTGCTACTAACGCAGGTTAATAGTATTCTGTCATAGGATCTATAACACAAGGTTCTATCACCTACAACGATGTATTAACATGATTTATTTTGTATTGCATCTTTTTGGACAGAGGTTAAGTTTTGTGGGGGCTCTCCCTATTGGAGGTATGTCTTAATATTGTCACACCACTCTTGGGCATGAGTTGTGCTTATGGATGCATTTCTTGTTGTGTGAGTTATGGGTTCAATGCAATCCACTATTGAAGTGGGAAAAGTAGAAAACATGTTTGGTCCTATACATAAGGCTAAGGTAGCTAGTGCATCAGCTATGGCATTTTCATTACAAGGGATATGTTGAACATCTGTAGTTGCAAATTGCTTAAGCAAGTGCTTTGCCAAATCATAGTAAGGTTGCAGGTGTTGTGCTTTACAAGCATAAACCTCTATGACTTGGTTAATAACTACTTGTGAATCACCTTAGACTACTATATTTTGAATTCCTAGCTCTTGGGATACTAATAATCCTCTAAGAAGGCCTTTGTACTCCACCACATTGTTTGTACAAGAGAATGTAAAGTGATATGCGAAGGGTTGAATCTCCCCAGAGGGGAATGTGAGAACGACTACTGCACTACCACCTTGTATGGTTGAAGCACCATAAAAGTGTAAGACAACCTCAAAGTTTGTAGGTATTTGGCTTATACTATTAACATGCTCGTCCAAGAATTCTGGGTCTATCATTACTTAATCGTCTATAGGTGAAGTTGTGAGTTGTGTGGATATTGCTTAACCTTTTGTGGATGCTTGTGTTATGTAGTGTAGGTCAAACTCCATGGTTATTGCCTTCCACCTTGTAATGGCCCTAAGTACATTAATTTTGTATATGACATTGGTTGTTGCCCCATCATCTACATGCACCATTTGAATCTTGTACTTAATCCACACAAATTATTATGAACATGGATGTAGTGGTTAGTTGGCCCTTTTTAGGATCAACTTTAATCGCTTCATCGCAAAAGGTCAAGGATGTTGACCTTCGCTCTTAGGTGGTAGGCAGAAACATTATGGCATGGATAGCATTTTTCTCTATCAACATGTCTTCCTTAATAGGAATAGATGCCAACATGTGAACCAAGGCTTCATGATGATTAGGGGAGGTCATAATTAGGTCATATAGGCTCAAAGTTGTATTGTTTTATTTTAGAGCTTGTTTGACTTATGCAAGTGCATATGGAAAATCTTTTTCACCGTTAGCTTGTTTGGTGGTTTTTACCTCCTCCATACATCCTAAGAGATGGAAAAACACAGTAGCAACATTGCAGTGTAGTCATAGTCTCTGGGACATCATGGATGTAGTGCTAGTAGCTACCAAGGAGGTTGAACCTACTGGGTTGGTAGTCATCATGCTATGTTGGTTCAAGGGAGATAGTGTCACGATACTTGCCAAGATATTAGGCTTAGGTGCTCAAGTGCGGGAGTAGCAGAGGTGCTAGGAATGCTCAAATGATCAATGCTAAAATATTTTACTTTTGCCTTAAAATGCTAAATGTTGGGATATTTATAGGGCTAAGGTTGACATGAGATGCATATTGGACACCACATGGCCTGGGTGCGACGTGGCTTGGATGTGGATGGGTCATACTGACATGTTACACTCAAAGGGTTACACTCTATAGGATAGGAACGAGAACCTAGAGACTACTAAATTGTGACCACACTACCTAGACTATAGGTGCTAGAGTCTTAGAGACTACCATGTACCTACAAACAATGTCAAAATAATGCAACTTGGAGTCTACACTCTAGGACTACATCTTCTCCCTCTTTTGAGTAGGGTTAAGCATAGGGACAATTTTGGGGATCAATGGGGGGTGCAAAAGAAATGCAAAATGCTAATCTTGGCCACTAGAGGGATGTTGGAGCTAAAATAAAGGTTGATGCTGAATTCTGGAGGCTTTTGGAGGCTTTCAAAGGCATTTTTCATGTGTTAAGCTGCCTACACTGCACAACACAATAGAGCATAGCATGAACACTTAGTGAAATTTTTTCAAATTTTGACTTGCTACACTCATCATGTTGTCTACGTTGCATAGCGTAGTAGAGCGTAGCACTAGTACTTTATCAAATTTTAATAAAACTTGCATTTCTTCTCCGTGGCATGCTAACCACACTATAGGGTATAGCAGAATGGGTAGCCTCATAAGTTGGACAACCATCCAATACGTCTCCCATGTTGAGTTGGCTTGACAGATCCTTGTCCAACACTTAGAAAAAAATTGGCACTGGAACCTATGTTAGGCTTAGTACACTACGCAGCATAGTAGAGCATGATAGCCTGAGAGATGAAAAATTTTCCAAACTATTCATTCCATTCTGAACATTTTCTGATAGATTCTAGCCTAACTAGGACATGTGTCAAGCTAGGAAAGTTGTAGAGCATAGCGAGCTTGATAGTTTGGGAGATAGAAAATTTTTTGAACCATTTTGTCAATCCTGAGTGACCTTTGACCACTTTTGGCTTGACATTTATGTATGCTAGCCATGGAACTATGTGCTACATTGGCTATGCTAGGAAGCATAGTAGGCAAACCTAGAAAAAATATTTCGTTGAATTGTAAGAGCTTGAAATTGGTGGTGTTTTAGGTACTAGCATAATTACATTTTCCATCTGTGGATTATAATTTGGTCATGTGCTAGCACTTGTAACTTCTATTGTAGAGTGTTGGGATATTCCACCATTCATCATTGGTGTTGTTGCTGAGAATGTGCCAATGTATCCTGAGTAATTGATTTTACAAAGTTCATTGTATCAAGAACTCTATTGTTACTCTTCATATCCTTAAAAAAATTGTAATAAGTGTCACACACACACACACACACACACTCTCTCTCTCTCTCTCTCTCTCTCTCTCTCTCTCTCTCTCTTAAGTATGCATCACACTCATAACATGGATTTAATTAACGAAAAAATATCACCTATTAAAAAGATAAAAAGAGGAAATGATAGAACAAATGACAATGAAATTTGGAGTATTCCTATGTAGATAACAATCTTAATTATCCTTACTATCTAGATATCATATTCATCTTTCACCAAGATGGATAGTTAAGATGGAGAGACCTATAGGGCAACATCATTTTGCCTGTAGAGCATTCAACATCCACAATTCTTCAAACAACTTTAAGGGGGATGAACCTAAGCCATGAGCAAGAAGGATAGCATATGACTAAACATATGATGAGTCCTTACCAACCCATAGAGGCACAAGTGCAAAGAGGTGTTGCTATGGAAACCAAACATATGCACAACAAGGGAAAGCAGATTAACTCTCCTTTTATTTTGGAAGAACTTAATGGTGATGCATTTATAGAGGAAAAACTCCACCATGATCATGAAGTCCATTCTCAATTACCTATCATTCTCTTAAAATAGCTTTCCAAGATACAATTACATTTAGCCTCAGTAGAAACACCCATAAGAGAAGCAATAGACTCCAAGTACAAGCAGGACTCAAGGCCAAGAGCTTTTTCCAAATCACAAAGGGAAGAATACTAGAGTCACAGAAAAAACTAGTTGTCATTGTTCTTTCAATGCTTCATCTTCATCCTCATGATCATAAGTGGACTTTAATCTAAGGTAACACAAGTACATAGATCATGATAGGGAGAGATGGTGGACTCATGATTGACATGATTATCACCCTAAACATTCTAACAAGGAAGATTAAGAATGTGAACCACAAAGAAATAGGAATAGTTATGTAGAAAGAGAGATTTATGAGTACCAAAGGGGACACCACTACAATAGAGCATATGAAGCTTATGAGCATGAAGAACCCCTATTGGAAACTTGCAGTTGTTGGTGATCATTTGGTACCATCGACATTGGCCTTTGATCTCATAACTTAGACTCATGAGAAACAAAAGTGTTCCTTTGAACAAGGTTTAGGTCNCAATAAGAGTGTCTTTTATGCAATCGCTTGTTGAGCTCAAAGGGTCTGGAAAATTTGTAATATTTAGATTGAATTGGAATAGCTTTATTGCAAAGTGTTTCTTTATGTCAATTTATCTCACTTAAATGTTTGATTATTTTTCTAAATTTATTGTATCTCACTCTATTTCTAGTTTTCTTATGGAACTTTCTCTCTAGGGAAAATTAGGAATAGATTTTGGCAAAATTATGCTGAAGCATTTTTGTGAAATTTTATTTGTTTCAAGCAATGTACTATAGAGACTATCTAGACTAAGTGACTTGACAAAATAGAAATCCTTAATGACTTACAATATTTAATAAAGTTAGTTGAATTTCTATTATAATAGATAGTTACAGTTTCATACACAAACCCAACCATTTCAACATTCACAACAACAAACACACATTTACACTTAGTTTGCTCTATAATTGTTTAGCCTTTTTGCAGGTATCTAGGCCTTGGTGTTGCTAGAAGACCAACAAGGACCTAAACCTTGTTCAAAGGAACACTTTTGTTTCTCATGAGTCTAAGTTATGAGATCAAAGGCCAATGTCGATGGTACCAAATGATCACCAACAACTGCAAGTTTCCAATAGGGGTTCTTCATGCTCATAAGCTTCATATGCTCTATTGTAGTGGTGTCCCCTTTGGTACTCATAAATCTCTCTTTCTACATAACTATTCCTATTTCTTTGTGGTTCACATTCTTAATCTTCCTTGTTAGAATGTTTAGGGTGATAATCATGTCAATCATGAGTCCACCATCTCTCCCTATCATGATCTATGTACTTGTGTTACCTTAGATTAAAGTCCACTTATGATCATGAGGATNATCATTCCTAAGAAATAGAAATGAAAGCTGTACAAGTGAAGCCATAGCATAAGCTACTTAACAAAAGGAAAGAGAGTGGTCGAAGTGACCCTCTTAGGAATCCTCTTGTCTTGGATTTTATTGTACTCAATTTCTAATGTAACCCAAGATTTCTTCTCTTCCTCTTGTTTTGTCATGCTTCCACTTCTTTTGCCCCTACATTATATCTTATAGCATTGTCACATAAATTTGCCTCCTTCCCTTTTTCAAATGTTGTTTTAATTCCAATACCTAAAGCTTCACATCTAACCTTATTGTTAGTGTAAGTGAAAGATAGAGGAACTACATTTAAAATTTTTGGAGAATCATCATTTACTAAAATTACTAGAGCTCTTGAACCTTCGAAATTATAAGAGCCATCAAAGTATGGCTCCCACTTTCTCTTATTTTGAGACTCCTCTTTTTCCAAGTTATAAAATTCTTGAAGTTATGCAAATATTTGATTTAATAGCTATTGTTTCAATAACTTTATTTATTTTTCCCATTTGAAGTAACCTTTTCAATCATCACAAGCTCACTATATATGTATATTTGATTTGGTTTCCCTTTCCAAGGTAGCCACATATGTGAGTAATCTATTGATATGTAACTAAAGAAATGTTTACTCTAACTTCACTCAACAAAAGATTATGTGAATATGGTATATCTACCACTTGGATAGTTAATCTACTTTTTACATGGTGTTCAGAAGCAATTTCTAACAAAACATTAGGTAGCTAATCCATAATATTTACTCTAATTTTGTCCACTTGAACAATCTTTTTATTGGATTTTTCAAGAGTAAAACTAAGTTTTTTTCATATAAACAATGACATAATAATAGATGTAGCTCTAGAATCAACCAGATAATTATGAAGATATTTATTTTCTAACTTCATTGTCAAAAGAAAAGGAGGAGCTTCTTTATTAGGAGTACAATCATACCTAGTTTTTTTTGTCTTATTGATGTTATATACATAGCTTAAATCTGACTCTTCAACTCTCCTTTTTAGTTTAATAAGCTCTAAAGCTTTTCTCTACTAATCTTCTATTTGTAACAATTGATATATGCTAATGTTGGCCTTGACATGTTTAAGATCCTTAATTATATTATATTCTCCATCTTCATAAAAGCATGGTTTCTTCATCCATTTACTAAAATACTAATTTTGAGTACTTTGATCCATTTGATCTTCTTTATTTTTATTTTTCTCTCTTCCACTTGGTTCAAAAACCTTCCTCTTAGTAGATGGATCAAAAATGATCTTTCGAGGCCTGGAAGTACTTAACTATTCCTTTGATCAAAGGTTATATCTATTTTCTTCATTGTTGTTACACTTTTCATCTAAATATATATCTTCTTCTAAACTTGATAGAGAAGATGTATCACCATATCCGTTGTTGAAAAATTTGCTAGCGTAATGAACACTAGATAGCTCATTATCAAATTCAATATCAAGGACGTTGGACATTGCAACATCACTTTCATCCTCATTATGTACTAACTTAGTATCTTGATGTTTATGTTTTCTGTTTTTCTTTTCTTCCTTGATTCTAACTTTTGCCAAAGCTTTTTCTAGTTTCATTACATTGTTGGATAATTCTCTCATTAATTGTTCTTTTTTAGATTCTCTACTTTCTAACTCTTCCTCTATCTTAATATGAGGTGGCTCCAGTAATGTTTTAGGTTGGGAAAAATCTTGCATGGGAATCATAAATTATTCTTCTCTTTCATGAGTTGTAATAATTTCTTATTATTCAAGTTTAGTTATTTGTCTAATTGTATAACTTCACTAAAGTAGTCATTTAGTGTTATCAAGTTTGGGGTTCTTCTTAACCAAATTGAAATATTGGGTATCACAACCTTAAGATATGTGTCTCTAAGAATTTCATTTGATGGTCTATATTGTCTTTGAAAGATCCCATAAATTCATTGAAACTTAATATTGAAATCTTTAATTGACTCTTAAATTCCTTGCTTAGCTTATACTAGCCCACAATATAGTTGTTGTTAATCCAATTGATTGTCAAAATAAACCAAGAAAAGGTTTTTCATGTCATCCCAACTTGTGATACTATTTCTTGGAAATTTTGTATATGAAATTTGAGGCATATCCTTTAAATTTGCTACGAACAATCTACAACCTTGATCTTGGTGTTGAATATTTGCATGACCTAAAGATAACTCAAATAGGTGAATGTACTCTTTAGCCAAATAAGCTTTTCAAGAATAAAACACTTAGGAAAATGTTTGTAAACTACCTTAGAAATATCATTGTAGTTTTGAAATCCTAATGATGTAACTCTTTGCTAAGGATTCACTGGTTGTGGATTTTCCATCCTATTAGAATTCCTTTTGATCATTGAAGTCTTATATTTCATTTACCTTTTCCTATATATTGATAAACTAGACAGAAGAAGTAAACTTCTTATCCTTCTAGTTTTTACTCCACTACTTGTGCCAAACTCAAAAATCCTTTTTTTGTTTTTCTTCTAATGAATAATCAGTATTATAATTAGGAATTTCTTTAGAACCTTTGGAATCTTCTAAACTATTAGTCTGTTTGATCATGAACTCAAAATAATAGCTACTTTTTTTTTCAAGTTCACCTAGCACCAAAAGGAACTATTGACATGCTATGAATATCAAGCTTTTTGAATGTAATAAGCTATTAACTTATGAACATAGATAACAAATGTTCTTGCCCTTATTCTAGCATCAAAAAGAGCTATTTGTGACTATTTGGGACCACCAATGTTGGCCTTTGATCTTGTCACTTGGGATCACTAAAAATGAAGGTGTACCTTTGAATAGGATTTAGGTGCTTGCTTGTCTCCTACCAACAACAAGACTTAGATACCTACAAATAAACTCAATAGATATAGAGCAAACTAAGCGTAAATGTGTGTTTGTTGTTGTGAATGTTGAAATGGTTGGTTTTGTGTATGAAACTATAACTAACTATTATAATAAATATTCAGCTAACTTTTTTGAATGTTATAACTCATTAAAGATTTTTGATGAGTAGCAAGGTACCCCTACGTACAACTATAAAAATCACAAGGATTCACACATTCTTTGGTTGAATTCCATGGATGGGACTAGTTATGCATCAAAATTTTTATGCTCTAATCACAGTTCGCCATCTTCCCACTTGGGCTAGTAGTAGCTTTTTCATGTATGATTTGGTTCAAAGTAAGGCATATGATGACATCTAATCCTATGCTACTCCTAATGATAATAAAGGGATAAGTTAATTAAGCTAATGAACAATGGAAAATAAGATCTAAACTAGCCTATGTGCAATAAGTAGTTGTCCCCAATCATTCATACACACCTTGGACTTCATATAACTACTATTGGATCTATCAAGTGTACATCATTAGGTCTACCAAATGATACACTGCTGGATTACCAGGTAGTTATACTTAAGTGCTTGTGATTAAGTTGTACTCATTCTACTTAATGACAAGAATAGTAAATAGCAAGAAATGGCAACATTGATTAAAGATACTAGTAAATAATTAAAGAAATAATAAATATAAGTGAATGCTGCAATGATGGAAGTAATCTTGATATTTATTTCTAGTCATGTAACATGTCCAAGTATGTCACACTCGAACAAAGGTATCATACAATTGCAAACATCACACTGTGAGCATGCATTGGGAATAATAGAACTTGAATTCAAAAATCTAATAAAGACTATAAAAAATAGAGAACTAAAACTATATCCCAACCATGCACCCAAGTGTTGTATTTATTGGCTAGCATGGAAGAGATGATATTGGATATCTGACATCATTTTTTGGGACCCGATATCACATATCTGATATTGGAGCCTTGATATCGAGTATCTAATATCAAGGCTAACATAATGATGACTCATCATACCCTCATGACTAAATGAAAACTCATCCTTGAGTTAAAAAAATGAGAAATATGTTCTTTAAAAACATTGTTGGGATGATATGGAATTATTAATTAACTCAGAAAAATAAAAAATGGACTTATACATGCTGCAGTGGTGATTTATAAAAATTGGGACACAATATCACAAGACACAAAATTACGGAAGCTCATGTAGTTCTCGGAGGTGGTGGCTCCTTCATTAGTAGCTTCCCTTTATTGCTAGGCTTCTAAAATTGGTAATGGTTGAGGAGTGCCTCCAACTTTTCTTCTTTTGTTAATGGATCTTGTACCATCTAGGATGCTAAATTGATGTGTGCTTGCATTGGTACATCCCAAGGACATGACAGTTGTAGAAACATTTTGTTGGCCTTCACATACTAGGCCACAAACTACCATCACTCTTCTTCGAATTACTTGGCCTTTTCTTTAAATTCATGATAATTTATAACTCTCCTAGCTAGGTCTAAAGTGACATCCTTTGGTCCATGGTAGTGGGCTTTAAGCACCTTAAGTTCTAAGTTTGCTATGTGAAGTTTTTGCAAAGCAGCTTTTCTGTCCACAAACTCTTTCTCATATAGGACATAGGTGGTTGCTACCTTTTTTTCTAGCTTACTTTTGGGCCAACTTACTATTAACATGGAAATATCTGAAGTTAGCCAATACCATGTGTTCTTTGAAGTCTTCGATCTATAGGTCTTTATTTTTCACCTCTGCTTGATGGACTAGTTCATAGTTATCTAGAATTGGTTACCACTCAAGATTTTGTATTGACATGGACCCAATGTAGGCTTTGGTCATCTAGATTTCTTTTTCATTTATTGGTTTGTACATTCCTACCTAGTCGTAGAAGTGCTCTTTAAGCCTTTCATGCTTCTTGGCCTTATTCTGCCATGTGTTTATTTCAATTGCTAACTTTTTTTGAATGACGTAGACCTCCTACATTGAAAGGGTTGTATTTTTCCTAGCCAATTTTATGATATCTTGGTTGATCCTCATCAATCATTTCCTTAATTGATGGATGCTTTCTTCCAAAACATTCTTTTATTTTTCAATGGTGGTCAACTTGGAGTTCTTAATAGTGAACTATTTATTCTCTTCCTAAGTGGCAATCAATGCATTCTTGTAGGTGTGGGATTGTGCATTAGTAGTAGAAGCATTCCAAACTACCTTCTTCTTTTCTTGCTTAGCAGATTTATTCTCCTCAGTCAACTTGATTAGCTACTCTATTTTGAATTACTCTAGTTGGTTAGACATAATAAATTAGGCAAGATCCCATTGTTTAGCTCTCAAGGCCACCAACCCTTGTTGCAAATGTTGCACCTCCACTTCCACATGTTTCACCCTAACTTTAGCCATAACCAACTTTACTGTACTGGTAATGAGGTTTGGCTGGACTATAGTGACATCACTAGGGATGTCAAACAAGATGGTCATCACTTGCCCTATTTGTAGTAATTAGTCTAACACATCCTCATGTGCCATAGGAGTCATCGAAGTCCTAGCAAGAATTTGTGCATCTTTGGTCCTAGTCAGATCTACTAGGGGTACAATAGGCACATTGAATGATTCTCTGATATGATCTGTTATTACTTCTACTACATCTATCACATCTTCATGCTGCATTACTACAATTGTGGCACCTTCTCCCATTTCAAGAATCACTTGGAAGTATGCAGCATTACCAAATATTTGTCTAGACCTCTAGGATTATCCTCCTAATTATAGTAAGATCTACCCCATTGTTGGATCTACCAAAATGATGGACTACACAGCATCATCGATGACTCTAAAGAGGCAATCTATGCTTTTCCAACTCATTGTTTTAGTAATTTTCTATAAATGGCTTATTGTTGGCCTATAATTTTATGGTGGCGATGGTAGAGCTTGTGTTTCATGGCATTATTCAAGCTCCCATTCTACTTATTTTTCCACTTCTACTTCCTTTTTCATTTCTTGCTCCTCACCAAGGTCCTTCTTTGGTGTTTCAAGTTTGAGGAGTTTAGCAAAGGAATCATTTTGATCATTCCTGTGAACATCATTTGTGTACCCTAGGATTCTAGCATGTTTGTACAATTTTTGGATTAGGAAAGGGAATGGAAGTATTAGCTTCCCTGCCTTGTTCTCCTCAAATAACCTTTGAATCTTTTTGTAGTATACCTAGGGAAGGTTGATTGTGTATTTTCCCATTAGGATGGCACTTCCCCTAGCTACATAGGTTGAAATTCTGTTAAGCTCCTTGGTTGGGAAGAGATGATATGTGCTTATCTTGAGAAGTATGTTCTCTCTTCTAGAGTCAATTCATTGTATGTTTTGTCATCCTTACTGTATGCTCGTCTTAGCCATAAGTTTCTAGTTTAGGAGTCAAATCTTGTAGATAGATGGACTAACTTAGTCCCTTCATTTAGCATATTCAGAGCTTTGACGATGGCTTTAATCGAAAATGAGACATTAACTTCACAAATGTTAATAGTGGTGCCTTCATCTTTGTTGTGCTAGAACTGATATGTTTTACCAAGGTACCACTCATCGTTGTCTGAAAGAATAGGCCACAAAGGTGACACCTAAAGTTGTTTTCAAATTGCTTTTGGAGCATACTCCATAAATGGACCAAAGTTCATCTCCATGATGACCATGATCAACATGGATTTATCTTGAATTACTTCAAGGTATTCTATGGACAACATGAGATATTGTCCTTGCATGAAAGCTTGGGGTTTTGCAACCTCTCCTTGGAACAACTTCCTAGTAATAAGAACCTCTTGATGGATGTTTAAGGATTAGGCTTCCTGATCCTCATGCTCTACCTGCTCTCTTTGTTGGCCTCGATCACCTTGTGGGCACTTGGCTACTTGCTATGAAGTTTCTCCTTATGCTTCTCTTTTTGGGACCATCTGTAATCAATCAAAGAATACATGTTACTAAGGTATTTTTATTTAGCATTAACAGGTTCATATCTCACCCATGTCGTAGTCTCATTAAGTTCATGTGATTGTAGAGTTAGAAAAATTTTCAGAGAAGTGCTGAAAAAGTGTTTATCTCCTCGTATGACCTTACATAGTTGATTTTCTTTTTCTTATATGTGGCTTCCAATGATGGTTATGATCCCTTGGGTGGAGAAAGTAAGGTTTTTGGCATTAATGTGATTGATTGTTCATTATAATACTTAAGAATTTTAACACTCTTGCCCTTATAATATCCTTTGGGCAATAGAAAATTTCAAAAAAATGGCACAATTTTCTTACACAAGTACACCCCCATGACTAACTTGGATAGTTCTAGGTCAAATAGGTTCAAGTTGTAGAAAAGAAAAGTGGTAAAGAGAAAAATATTGCAAGTAGAAAGTGGTTGTGTAGAGCTCTAAGTTGTGAAAGAAAATTTGAAAATATTTCCTAGCTGTAAATGATGAGAATGAAGTTTCGTCACCATGGAGATCATATATATAGGTTTTGTACAGCCCAATATTGGGTATCCTATGTTGCATCCCACCCAATATGAGGTACTTGATTTTGAGGTCCATGGATGTGCATCTAATGATGGTACTGAGCATAAGAAATGAAGCTCTAGGGTTGGTTGGAAGGTTTCAGGTTAGGTCCATAGTTATGAGGTAAGTAGGAAATCTTATGAAGGCACTGGAAGTGGTAGCAGATGGAGTCGACAATATTTAAAACTTTGGAAGATGTAAGAAAGATAAAATTAAATTAAGGTTATGGAATAGATCAATTATATGATAAGAGAAATGATGAAATTTAACAATTAAGTGCTTGAAAGGTAAAGAATGATGTAGTTGGATCAAACAAGTACAAGTCACAAAAGTTATACAAGTGGATCCTCCCCAAAGTAGGCTCTAGCCTNTTGTGTTATTAATGATTAAATAATCATGAGCCCTTCTTTCCAATACTCAAACCAAGTCCAAACCACAATTCAATGACATTGCATTATCTCATCACTTTGGTTGACAACCATAAAACTATCATAGTTGCAAGGAGAAACATCACTTAGCATTTTGTCCAAGGGAGGAGCTTATTTATGGCACACATGTTTTTTTTATGGAACTTCTAAGAAGCTACAAACCTTCAAGCATGGGTACATGTCTTTCCATTGGGACTTGCAGAAATTATTTAGTGTCCTTTTATGGTACTCTTACTTTCATTTTTTGTTAGATCTACAAGGATATAATTACAACCTCAGCAACATGATAGAACATATAGAAGTGGTAAAAGAGAATTCACAAATCCTCTTGATATCACAACCTTTACATTCTACCTTAGTTCTGCACTCTTTTGCCTAGACACAATGATCATGAATTTATTTTTAGGATGGATGATGAAAAAGAATATCATTATGACTAGGGTAAGAACCTCTTATTAATGGAATGAGTGGATGGATGACGTGGTCTCACTATCTAAATAATTAGTCCCTTATGAATCAATAGCATAGAGAAAACCTCACCTTAATGGGCTACATCATCATTTTATTCACAAGCGAGATTACAATAACAAAGGAAATGAAAACAATTACATAGGAAAAGTTGAAAGGAATAGGAAAAATTGTATTAAGAAATAAGAAAATGACAAAAAAATGTTAAACAAAAAGATGGAAAATACTTATGAATCTTGAAGATTAGAATGGGGGATGTCCCCATGACTAAACATATGGTGGTGATAAGGATTAATAAGTAGATAGATAGGATTCATGCATGTATAAAACAATGGTAACCATTCATTCCCTAGCCATTGGGTGTTTGTTGGTGTTGTAGTGGTTAGGTAGACAAATTGTTAATCACACATTGGATTGTTAAAGGGATGATGGATTAGGGTAAGAGGTGTGTTAATGTTATGAATGTTTGGCCCATAATTGCACCCTTGATTATGATATGGTATGCATGGATTTGTTGGTCTTGCCATGCTTGTAGACTCATTCCTTGGGTTTGGAATTAAAGTAATGATGGATGGTGTCCCTTGTGTAGGATCAGAGGATGGTGGTGGTAAAAAGGAAGGTTTTACACCATATTGGTAGTGTGTTGGTTCAGATGATGTGGTAGATCCATGAGTATTTTTCTTCAGCTTACGACATTTCCTAAAGAAGGGATGTTTCCAACATGGTGGTTGAGACCTATTGGTGTTAGCATGTCTATGCACATTTGCAACACAAGTGGAATTTTTTTGTTGATATTATGGTGCTAAACCTTCCTATGTCATTGCTGGTGGTGTGTAATGAGGTGGAGTATGAGAATATCAAGGGTAGGATGGATGGTAAGAGGCACGAGGTGGTGATTCCTCTAGGGATTTCATGGGTTAATGGTACTTGGGAGAGTGATAGTGGAGATTTGAAGTAGAGGACATAGAACTAGTTAGAGAAACAAGGTGTTGAATATAATATCTGTGTGGTTTTAGTAGATAGGAAGGATAGGGCTAATCTTGTGGTGGCCTCCCCCATAATTGTGGTTGTTTCCACTGTGCTTAATGATAGTGTTGAGGTTGGTAATAAGCCCCCCTAAGATAGTGCAGTTGGTTGTGGGGCTGTTTATAATTACCTTGTGGAAGAGGAAATCTCCTAGGCATGTGCTTCTATACAAACTTCAGATTTAAGACACCTTCTCACTATTTGTGTAGATGCAACAAAACTAGGCAATGACCCTTCAGATGGTGATATATGTAGATGTCACATCCATTATCCTCGTCTATGGTTGAGTCTATAGCCTCACTTCCTTTAGCTATTTTTTCTATTTGTCAAAAAGTGTTCCTAGCTATTTCTTAGTTCTATATCCTTTGTTTATTATTATTGTCTGGCTTGTTTTGCATGATCCTTTCCTCAACTGTCTCAATGATAGTTGTAATGTTTTCATATATCCATTTTGACATCTTATTAAACTTTGCTTCAAGTTCATCAATAGACTTTTGTATCGGTAAGGTTTGTTGTGGAACCACCTTATCAAGAGTGATCTCTTCCTCCTTATCATAGATATGGACCTACTTTTGTTGAAGAGTTGGGCCCCATTGATATTTCTTGATGTTTTCCCATTTACATATCTCTTCTTCTTCTTTGGCCACATGCTAGATTAGCTCTCAGATCTAATGGCTTCATAGCTTGTATAATTAACTTGGA
Organism: Gnetum montanum; assembly: GCA_015680685.1. Classification (NCBI taxonomy): domain Eukaryota; kingdom Viridiplantae; phylum Streptophyta; class Gnetopsida; order Gnetales; family Gnetaceae; genus Gnetum; species Gnetum montanum. The sequence goes on from MNCI01018418.1 coordinate 119,997, forward strand.
GCATACATTCCAAGGGTCTCCTTGGTTTCATTGTGAAGCCCATATATGATGTGGAAGAGTTGCCTTTCCTTGGAGAAACCATGGCCTAGGCATCTATCTAATAGGAAATAATATCTATCCAAGGCCATGTCCAAAGGTTCATGTTGTTCTTGTCTCCACCATTGGATTTGTTTCCTCAAGTTGGACACCCTCACATAGGTTTGGTATTTCTCATTCAAGAGTTCTAGCATTGTGAACCATTGTCAAATTAAATTTTGTTTCAATGATCTATACCACACTTCAACTCTATTAATTACTATCCTAGGAAAAAGCATAAGTTTTTGCCACCAACTTTCAATGTTGTAATAAACACAAACATCATGGATGGCTTGTAAATGATGTTGTGGATCTAAATCATAGCCTCTTGAAAATTTAGGAATATTATTCATGTCAAGCTTGGGTAGGAGACTCTCCTTGCAATGCCTACAAGATATCTTAACTACCTATATGATCTGCATTAGGCTTTTAATGGCCAACAAGGGTTCATTGTCATTAGACAAGTTGTGATGAAAATTTCTATTTAGTTGATTATGATGATTTTATCTATGTTTATGTTGATGACCGTGAGTGTTCATACAGGTTCTATTTTTGTTTCTATTCTAACCCTTTAGAGGAGCTTTATTTTCATACCTACATTCATCTTTATCAGAACTAGACATTGAAAGGGAATAAGAAGATAAGGAACTAGAAGGATTTCCATGGCTTCTATGGTGTTCCCCAAGGTCCTTTGATTGATTGTTTCTTAGTTTTAAGGAGGTCTTAGTCCTTGAGGCCTTCCCTAGTCTAGGACTTACTTCATCTTCTTCAAGGTTATTTACCTTAGGTGAATGTAGTCTTGGAGTGTCATTAGGGTGGTCATGAACATAAGAAACCCCATCATAAGGTTGGTCACTCCAATTTTCTTCACCATATAGCTCATTAGTTCTCCAATGATTGCTTTCGTTATATAGTGCATTATTGCTTCCTTGTGAAAGAGACATTGTTGTTGGCTTATGGTATGTGTGATTTAATTTGTTCTAAAAGATATATTGTTAATACCTTTACAACAATCATGTATGATATAACTAATCTAGATAACTAGCACCATCCTTGGCAATGGTGCCAATGATGAGCAACAAGGTACCCTTATGCCTAACCATACGAATCACAAGCATTCATGTACGATCTGCTCAAATTTTTTCAAAGGGACTAGTTGTGCATCTAAATTGTTATGCTCTAATCGCAATTCATTGTCTTTCCAATTGGACTAGTGATAGATTTGTCACGTATGGTTTAGTCCAGAGCGAGGCATATGATGATGTCTAATCCTATGCTTCTCTTAATGACAATCAAGGGATAAGTTAATTAAGCTAACAAACAATGAAAAATAAGATCTAAACTAGCCTACATGTGATGAGTATCTATTCCCAATCATCCATACAAGCCTTGGACTTCATATAACTACCGCTGAGATTGCCAAGTGTACATCATTGGGTGTTCCAAACAATACACTATTGGATTATCAAGTACTTACACTTAAGCACTTGTAAATAAGTTGTACTCATTCCACTTAATGAAAAGAATAGTAAATAGCAATAAATGATAACACAGACTAAATAAAATAGTAAATAATTAAACAATTAAATAATTAAGGTAATAGTAAATCTAAGTGAATGCTACAATGATGGAAGTAATCCTGATCTTTATTTCTAGTCATGTAACATGTCTAAGTACATCACCCTTGAACAAAGGTGTCATACAATTATAGACATCACACTACAGGCATGCATTAGGAATAATAGAACTTGAATTCAGAAATCTAAAAAAGACTATAAAAAATTAAGAAGTAAAACTATATCCTAACTATGCATACAAGTGTTGTATTTATAGGCTAGCATAAAAGAGACAATATCAGACATCTGACATTGTTTCTTAGGACCCGATATTGCTTATCCAATATTGAGGCTGACACAATGATGACTTATCAATTTCCATTTTCTCAAGTCACTTAGTCTATATAGTCCCTATAGTACGTTTCTTGAAATAAATAAAATTTTACAAAAATGCTTGAACACAATTTTGTCAAAATCTACTACTAATTTTCCCCCAAAGAGAAAGTTCTATAAGAAAACTAGAAATAGAGCAAGATTCAATGGATTTAGTAAAGAAAAGAAAAGAAAAGTTGATTTGTGTGAAATCTCAAATATTTAAGCGAGATAAATTGACATGAGAAAATACTTCACAATAAGGTTATTCCAATTCAATCTAAATGTTACGAAGTATCCAAACCCTCTAACCTCAATAAGCATTTTCATAAAAGACACTCTTATTTAACTACCAAAATGCTTTGTAAATGATAAAGTACAAGCTTTTGTTTGACTAGTTAATAGTTGTTAAGAATTGCAAACAATAGAGCTTTTAGAAAAATTTGACAATTTCAAGATTGAAACATTAAGGCAATAAACTTTTTTTTAAAAAAAGAAGCTATTTTAATCATCTCAAAGTATCAAAGATTTTCCAGATCCTCTACACTCAAACAAGCAATTTCATAAAGACATTAATATTAAATTGCTTAAGATGCTTTTCAAAGACAACATAAGCTCTTATATTGCAAACCTAATGGAAGCCTAGTATTGTGAAAAAATTAGAGCTATAAGAGTGATCAGAAAATTCCAAAATTAAATGCCAAGAATGATACTATCTAAACCATTAGCTAAGTAACTAAGACAAAATGGGCAGAAAAGAACTCATAGGATTAAAACAAAGTAGGTAAATTGATGCCTTTAGCAAGCCATGCTTTACAAGAGATCTCGAATAAACATTACAAATTTCTTCTTCCAAAATCCCCCACCCCCTTGAATTCTACCCTTGAAGCCATTTTATAGTAACTTTAGGGTAGTTACAATCATCATGAGAAGTTGAGGTGGGATACAAATATCTAGGGAATTTAGTCATAACCACCATTAGAAATTATAACTTCCATAAGTAATTGTTAGATAAATTCAAGCCATAGTTGGCAAGTGTCTTCTTGATAATTACAACATCATGAAAAGTTACAAATATTAATAAGAACTAGTTATAATTACCATAAGAAATTATAACTTCTATGAAAAGTTTTAACTCATGCAGAATATAAAGGTATGTTTGTCAAATGTCCATCAATCCAACCCCCCCACCCCCCTCTTTTTTTTAGCGTCTGGAACATTGGAATTGTTGGCAAATGGTAATACGCACCCTCTACTTATCCAGAGCTAGAGCCAAAACCTTTCTATGTATGTAAAATTTAACCTAATCGACACCCTTACAGTAAATTTCATACCAAAATTCCAAATTCTCGATGATATTATCCGACGCATCACACTTGAGTCTGGGTGTTTGCAAGTCTGATGAAGTGCACATCATAAGCGTCGATGAAGAAAATGTCAGCTAATCCTCACTGTATCTGGTAGCCCCAACATCCAGCAGTGGCAGAGCATTGTAAGCAGCTGACATGTTCTACAGAATGTCACACTTACGATCGAACACAAGAATCTGCTGCTGATGACAATGAAACTAGTCCACCTGTGCTTGAGTCTGGGTGTCTTCCACTATCGTGATTCACATTGTTGTCCTCACGATTATGTTGGCCCTTACCATAAAATCTTCGATCATCATTCCTCCAAATGTAGACTAATATAGTTCTGAAGTTGCCTAGAATGAAGTTCACTTGTTCTTTGTTGATGGATTTCTATTCTTGTTTTTGACGTGGATTAGGAATGGGCCCATGGCGAAGAAGAGATGGTAAATGAGGCATTTAATGGTGGTGTCGGTATTGTTGGTGAGCTGATTCAAAGGTGATAATGGTGGTTCGAGTGAGTATGTGTGATCTTGATCAATGAGCTTTAAGCTACAACTGATTTGGGCTTTATTTGAATGTTTGCACCAGATCTCGAGGCAGCCCAGTGATAGCCATGAATGGAAGGCATGCATTAGAATGAGTCATGCCCTTGGATTGAAATGGCTCACAAGATGCATTCCACCAAATGGAATGAAGAGAGTCATTATTGACGTCAGAGTAACATAGCTTGGTAGAACTTGTTGAAAACTTGCTAGCATTGTAGTACCCCATTTGGAAAATTTAGAGATGAAAGTTTGGAAATTGGCCATAACCCTTTTTTCAAGATCATTGCAGTAAACTCAATGTTAAAGACTATACTAGAATTTTTGCTATAACAATAGTTCTCAAAATCATTTGACTATTCTTTGAAAAATTCAAATCATTTACTATTCTTTCTATCTTTGATGTACATTGAGTCTCAAATTGGTGCCTTGACGTTGTCCATGCACTTTTTTCATAATCCTCCATTAAAGTTTTTTCAAATAGAGGTCTCATTGCAAGTTTTTTGCCTATAGAACTTAGCAAAAAGGTCTTTTTCATTGATGCATTCAACAACTTTATTAATATTCCCAAGTCTCCCTTCAATATGGTCATAAGATAACTTCTCATTACTACCCTTTCTCAGTAAGTTGTCACAAAAGGTTGCCAATAATTCAACACTTGTCCTTCATGCAAAGTATCAAAAGCCTCTTTCAGAACAAGTTGAAATAGTGCCTTACTCTCAAAGCATTGCTACACATATTTTTGTAAATATTTATTGTCCAAATAAATAACCCATTTTTCCAAAAATTTGGGCTTGAAAGGTGACTTTTTCTTCTCTCATTTCATTACTTACACCATTCTCTATCTCTCTCACCAATGCAAGTCCTTGTCGGGTGACATAATGCTTTAAACCCCTTGTTATGGCTTCCAAACCATTGACAACAATGGCAAAAACTCTAGAGAGCCTTCGAAGATCAAATTTACAATTTCTAAACAAAGAAAGGAGACTAGAATTTTTTTTTTCTATAATTTGACCCATATAATTCCCTACAAGTTCTATTCCAAGCCTTTCTAGTAACTTAACCTGAGTATTGGAATGAAGATACAAACTTATATTTTCCTTCTCCTTCTTTGTACAATTTTCAACCATCAACAAATGGTCAAAACACGATTTATCCATTATGCATGACTTGGCTTTCCTAGAATAGTAGGTTGAAGCATGATTTAGTAATGCCTTTTCAAAATCATTCACATAGTAAGGCATATTAGAGCATCCAATTTTAATGTAAATTTTAGTAACATTTCTTAGCAAATTACCATCACTTTTCTCTCTTAAAACAACATAGAACATACAACAAATGGAATTTCCTTTTAGTCATAAACTTGCTCCATTAAATGGTAGAAATGTGTCAACAACAACATGATAAATATAAGGGAAGTTGTCTACATTTCAACCAGGCATGTAAGGGTTAGTTGCATTAAGTAGCTAGACATGAAGAACATGCATAGATTTGATGGTGGATACAATGCAAATCCACAACACCAATTTGAAGCATTCCATGATGCCTACACCCTATAGAATATAGAGAGTGACTAGTAGAAACTTAAGTTGTTCCCTCATACATTCATTAAAGAGATCAAAAGATGGTATAGATCATTGAAACCTCAATTAATTAGAAGATGGAGTACCATGCATGAACTTTTCAATGATAAATATCAAACCTACAACCAAGTATCAAACTTGAGGAAGTAAATCCAAGTTTGGAAGCAAGGGACCCATGAATCTCTTGATGTAGCAATGGACAGATACTATTCACTTTTGCATAGATGCCTAGGCCATGGATTTTCCTAAAGGGAGCATCTTAGGAACATTGTAGATGGGCTATAGAAAAAAACTAGGAAAACCCTTGGGATTTATGCCCAAGGTAGAGTATCTGAAATGACCACCCATCATATTGAGAGACTCATTGATCAAGTGGCAAAGAAAGAAGATGAACTTAAGTAGAGAGATTCAACCAAAGAATATAATAAAGATCCATCTATCAGGAAGAGAGATCTATGAGTGTGTGATCAGCATGAGGAAGAAACTTTAGAAGAGGTGATATCGAAAAATGCACTATCTATACAGAAATCCATTACTGATATAGCAAACAATGTAGAAATGATGTGGGTTTTGGTTGACAAAAACTTTGCCACAGGTTTGAAAATTATGAAGGAAAGAATTGAGCAGGCCTTTAGTAAAGGTAAGGAGAAAAAGAAGAAAAGAGATTTTGAACAAAAAGGAAAGGTGGATTTAGTGGCAGAATTTTCAAATACAAGCCTCGATGAGGAGAAAGGATGTACTATGTAGTAGTATGACCACCCTAAGGGGTGTTGCCCTATCATGACACATTTGTAAGAAATGGGGATGTATGAAATGAATCCAAGATTTATCAAGAAGAAAATACCCAAACAGTTACCTTATTCCCAAGGTAACTATTAGCAGACCTTCCAACTATCTTATTTACCTAGTAGAGCTTATCCATAGCCATAGGAGCGATACCATCAGTAGTGGCAGAAACTACAATTGTGGGTGATGCCATCACCACAACAATAGTACCCATATTGGCAACTAGACCCTTATGGATACTATGTTCAATGTATAATTTCTCTAGAAAATGTAGTATTTCAAACTCCTCAATATTATCCACTTGAATACCATAGACCTACACCTCCAAGGATTGACTCTAATCAGTACGTGCATTCACAAGCTGCTAGTTCGTTCAGTCAAACTCCTAAGCCTTTACCACCTATACTGCTACTTGTAATGTAGGAAGAACTACCATTACAACCTCAATAAAAGAATGTAGCTAGGGTAGTTAACATTTAGGAGGAGGAAATCATGCATGAACTACAATCCAGGAAATAACTATTCTTCCAAACAAGTTCAAAAAAGGTTCAAAAGATTAGAAGCACATCTACTTCTACTCCATCCACATCTAATCCTCTAAGGAACAACCAAATTCCATCATTTTCCAATGCAAATGTGATAACTATCATGCTAACCTAGATCATTACTCGTTGGATCAAGGCATGAGCACTTCCTCAAAAATGAATATATCTAGAAAGTCCCTTGGTATACTTTTAAGTAGCAGATTAGAAACTATGCAAAGCTCTACTTGATTCTAGGTCAAGGGTGAACCTGATATCACAAGATATGTATCAATCTTGGAATCTATCATCATTGAAGAAAATTAACATTCAGCTAGAGCTTGTAGACCAGATGATCATAGTTCCATTAGGACAAGTGGATGATGTGATCACTACTATCAGTGGTTGGTCCTACCTTGCTGATTTTTTGGTTATTCATGTAGGTAAAAATAAGGGTGAGTTCCCTTTCATAATGGGAAGGTCTTGGCTTAGCATTGTATATGATAAGCTTGGTGTTAGAGACTTGTCTTTGGAAATCTTCAAGGAAGATGAAGCTAGAATTATTCAAAGATGCAAAGTTCCATGTATCAAATATAGGGATAACAAGTGCAATTATGTGTAGAAAATATGGGTAATCAACAAGAAGATAATACAACATGCAACATATGTGTTGAACACATGTGTGTGCAAAAATGCTTGTATGCGATAGCCACTCAACAAGAAGGCACTCAGTGGCTAGTTACAAATAGTGAGATTGAATCAAATATATACATGGAATCAAAAAAATAGATAATAAGTTCCTATGTAAAAGAAACCTTCAAGTTGGTACAATTGAGAAGAAAACACCCCTATCAACATGTAGATCAAGAAGAAGAGATAGAATGGGAACATCTAGAGATCCTAGATAAAGTTGAACTGAAATTGCTAGAATTGAAGGCCCTATTGATAGTGCTAGAATATGATTTTTTAAATAATCAAAAGCTGATCATAATTAATGAAAACCTAAATAAGGAAGAAAATAAGAAGTTGTTTGAAGTAGTTAACAAGTGGCCAACAATGTTCTCTTGGTCTTATTATGAGATCACTAGCATTGATCCTAGAATCTTTCAACATTAGATCTACACTAATCCAATGGTAAAACCACAATGCCAACCATAAAGAAGGCTTAATTCAAAGCTCAAAGAAGTAGTCAAGCAAGAATTGGAAAAATTAATAAAGGCATGATTCATTTATCCCATTGCAGATATTGAATTGGTCAGTCCTTTGGTAATTGCTCTAAAGAAGGGAGACAAGTGGAGAGTGTCCATCAACTTTCAATTATTGAACTCTACTACATTCAAGAATTATTGTCCTTTTCATTTGTTCACCAAGTCCTGAATAATATTATAGGACATGAGTAATATTGTTTTTTGGATGGGTAAAATAGATATAACCAGATCCACATTACACTTGAGGACCAAAAAGAAGACAACATTCACTAGTCCATGGGGAGCGTTTGCTTACAAGCATATGCCTTTTGGCCTTTGCAATGCACCCACTACCTTCTAGAGACTCATACTCAGTATCTTCCAAAAATAGATAGGCAATGGCATTGAAGTATTCATGAATGATTTTTTGACATATGGGCTAGATTTTAAATAGGCACTAGACCATCTAGAGCATGTACTAAAAAGATGTATGGAGACTAACCTAAAGCTCAATTGGTAGAAGAGCCAAATTATGGTACACTAGTTCATAAAATCTTATAAAGAGGAATAGAGGTGGATCTTAACAAAATTAGAGTCATATAGAATATCACTCAAAGGCCAAAAATAGTTAAAGATGTTCAATCATTTTTAGGTCACACAAGGTACTAGAGAAGATTCATAGAAAACTTTTTAAAAATTTCAAAATCACTAGTTGAGTTAACCATGAAGGATATATCCTATCAATGGACCAAGTCATGTGAAAAGTCATTTAAAGCCTTGAAACAAAAGCTAATCAAGACACTAATCCTATGAGCCTTGAATTGGTCTAAGCCTTTTCATATCATGATGGATGCTTTGAATTATGCATTTGATGTAGTACTAACACAGTTAGATCACTAAGAGTAGCCATACTATATCCATTGCACCAATAGAAGCATCACTAGGGCACAATTGAATTACATCACAATAGAAAAGGAGCTAATGGTAGTGACGTATGCACTCAAGAAATACCAACATTATGTACTCAAGTATCTAACTATGTCCACACTGATCATAGTGCAATTTGATTTCTTATGAATAAACTAGTGGTTATCCCCAGGGTGATTTGATGGGTTATTATCCTACAAGATTTTGACATAACTATGATCAATAGGAAGTGCATGAAGAACATAGTAGCTGATCACTTGTTGAGACTAAGATGGAATTCCCAAGATTAAGCAAAACCATTGTCAGATCAATTCATTGACAAAAATCTATTTACTAAGATAATAATGGCTATACAATCAACAAGAAAGTCATGGACAATTGATTATATGACTTACTTAACAACACAAAAGCAACCTATTGAGTGGAGCAAGAAATAGAAAGAGCAATTACTTCATAAAGTGAAAATATACATGGAAATAAATGGAAACCTTTACAAGATTTGTGTTGATGGGTTAGTTTGATGATGTGTACCAGAGTGCAATCAATAATAGATTCTATAGGATTTACATGAAGTCCCATGTGGTGGCCATTATGCAAGACATAGTATGACATTGAAATTACTAATGGTAGGCTACTTCTAGCCTAACTTGTTCTAGGATGTCCATACCTTCACACAATCTTATTAAAGATGATAGAGAGATGAAGGAATAACAACTAGGAATGAAGGGATGTAACAATGGATATAGCCACTAGAACCATTTGACATATGGGGAATTGACTTTATTGGATCCATCCCACCAATATCAAATAGGAAGGCCTACATAATAGTAACTGTGGATTATTACACTAAGTGGGTAGATGCAGTAGCAATCAAAGATTTCATAGCCAAAATAGCTACCAAGTTTTTTCAACAACATGTGGTGAATCGATTTGGAGTACTGGGACTATTTATTTTAGATAATGGAACTCATTTTACCAATGCTACTTTTAAGAAGCTCTTTCAATAGCTTGGAGTAAAGCATAGGTTGACCACACCATACCATCCCTAAGATAATGGTAAAGAAAAAGTAACTAACCATGAAATCAGTAGAATATTAACTAGGATGGTTATTAGATTTGGAAAGGATTGGAGCACTAAGCTAAATGATGCTCTATGGTCTTATAGAACGATGTGGAAACTATACATTGGCTATTCACCCTATGAGCTAGTTTACAATGAATTACCAATGCTACCAATCCAAGCATAGCTTAAAACTCTAGCTATTTCTAGCCAACTTAACCTAAACATGAGCTTAGCCTAGAGAGAGCACCTAATGAATCCTAACCTATTAGAAAAAAATAGGCTAGTAGCACTCATGAGCAATGAGGTAGACAAGAGCTACTCCAAGAATATGCATAATGCACGTATAAGACAAGTGATAATATAGGTAGGTAATGAGGTCCTATATTACAATCTCAGTCTTGTCTAGTAATAGGCTAAATTTTAAGTGCTTTGGGAAGGACCATAAATTATCTAGGTGACTTATCCTTCTAGTGACATGCATATTCACCATCTGTCTAGCCCACATAAGCTTATCCTAGTAAACATTCAACAAGTCAAACCTTATCTTGAATATGCCAACTCTGCTAGGGATTCTGCCTAGTCCATTTGAATGTCCTCTACTTGTCCATTTTTCTATTAAACCAATTCCACTCCTAGTCATGGGGGTATTCATTAAGACACATAGGTATCTTTTGAAATTTTCACTTTCTTATTACTTTTTCTAGTTTCTTAGTATATTTTCCTTTTCTTTTATATTTTCTAATTTCTTGATAATTTCTTAACTCTTTGATATTTTCTAATTCCTTGATAATCTCTCATTATTTTATCTTTTTAATTCTTGATATCTTTTCTAATTTTTTGTATTTTGTCTTCATTTTATGTGTACATATTTTTATCAATCTTCAATAAAACACACCAAATAAAGTAAGATGTAGTTCCAATAAGGTGAAGATTTTTGTATATCATTAATCATAAGGGACTAATTATCTATACAATATGAACACAACATCCATCCAAAAATTCCAACAATAAGAGATTCTTATCATGGCCATAATGACATTATTTTCATAATAAAACTAAGAAAAAACCTATGATCATTATGCCTAGAAAAAAGAGTGAAAAACCAAGTGGGAATGTAATGGGTGTGACATCAAGGGGATTTGTGGATTCTCTTATATCATAACTATGAGTATTATCTTGTTGCTATGGATGTATAAAATTTGTAGATCTAATGAAAAATGGGAGTCAAAGTACAATAATTTTTGCCTTACCATGTCATTGGGAAGACATGTTACCCATATTTGAAGGTAGTCCTTTCGTAAGGTTGACATAGTTAAAAATAAAATCCAAGCACAGAATAAATTTTTAAGGGTCCCACTACAAAGACATGTTACCCATTCCTGAATGTAGGTGGCTTCTTAGGAAGCTAAAGAATAAAAAAAATAAGTACAATGAATAAACTTGTTCATTGGGCAATATGCCAAGTGGTAATGCTTCTTGCAATAATGATAACTTTATGGTAGTGATTCTAAGAGATGAAATAATGCACTGTCATTGGAAAATGCTTTAGATTTGGCTTGAATCTTAGAAAGAAAGGCTAATGATTACTCTAACCATTGATTACACACAAGAATTCATTATATCTATGTTAAGACACCTCACATCCTAGTTTTAGCAATCCCTTCTATAGTCCATCTCACTTGACTATATATTTAATCTTAACTTTATGATTTTGTGTAATAAAGCATTATTTTTTCAATCTAGTGATACTAATATATGTGTTTTGCTAAATAGGTATGTCTTACATTTAACTTCTTGAGTGCTTATGAACACTTTTAGGCGTGGTTATACAAGGGCACTAAGGGCTGGAGCCTACTTTGGGAAGGAATCACTTGTATAACTCTTGTATTTAATACTTAGCAAGTAATTTCACATCATCTTGTGCCTTCAAAAGTCATCAAAAATTTAATAAATACTTCCTTTAATTTTAAAAACCTATTCATATACCTATAACCCTTCATCCATCTTTTATGCACAATATACTTTCATCACCCAAGATTCCTTCTTTATGGACTTTAAATAACTAATTTTTGAATTCTAATAATTATGGCTATTCCAAAACCCTATAGAAATACTTACTATCTTCCAATCATTTTTTTTTGACTCACTCTTTCCAAGAGAAATTGATAAAAAATTTGAAGTCTTTTGTGGTGATTTCATTAATATGATGTATGAGCCTCTCATACATCATTGATCCAATGTCAGATTAATGATGTGCTCTAATAAAAATACTATATATATGCACAAGGAGTTAGTGAATTTTTCATTCTTTTCATTTTCAACAAGGAAAGTTTTTTCCATTTTCTTTCAAGGCTCTAATAAGCTAACTTCCAAAGCCCATAACTTTGTCCCCACATGATGAGTCATGTCAAGGATTACGTTGATGTGGTCCTGTTGAATTGACCACGTTGACACATGATTTGATGTGTTGATGTGACCTCATTGATGCAATGTCTTTTTTCACCTATAAATGCACACTCACTAACTACATTTATAGCAACAAGTCTCATAGTTGTACTGAAGCTTTAGCAATTTTTCCACTTGAAAGTTAGAATATTTTCTAAGTGCCTATAGTAGGATTCAAAGAGTGTATAGATCTTCATTAGAACATTGTTGTACCTAAGCATGAAAATCTATGCAACAATAAAGATGAGCTTTCTGATAAACCTTGCAACACTTTAAAATAGATTAATTATTTTCTTTATGCATTTAATATTTTAAGCAATTTCCTTTAATGTATTGAGTAATTAAATAATTAATTAAGCTATACTAATCTAAATTAAATAGTGATTAATTAAGCACATAAGTACAACAAATTTGAGCATATTCTTGATGCTTGGTAATCCTATTAATGCTTAATGTTTGATAACCTAGTAGTATTAAATGTGTTCAAGATGTGTATAGTGAGTGGAAATAGATGCTTATGTTAGGTAGTTAAATGCTAGTTAGCTAGAGTAAATTAGCAATTAAATACATAATTGTTTATTTTTTATTTTTAGGCAACTTCAAACATAAACCATCAAAATGATAAAAACCATATGCCTCAGTTACACTTAAGCATACCTTTGCATTTCACAAGTATAATTGGAAATACAACAATTGCAATGGTTAGTTTCAACTCCTAGAGACTAGTGTACTTAGAAGGCTATAAGTCCATGGAATTCAACTATATCATGCATGAATGTTTAGTGATTCATATGGTTGAGCGTAGGATCTACTTGCCACTCATCATTACCATCATTGTTGGGAACTTGTGGTTTGCTAAGTGTCCTATCTAGGACTTAGTGAAAATTATTTAAGATCATTGAAACAAACCCTAAAGTTGTAATCATTCCAAAAATAAAAAATTATAATTATAATTAAAAGCACACTAAATTTTTCTTCTAATCCAAAATTTCTTCTTTTCATAGGCATGATGAATTGAAACTTTCAGTGCCCCAAGAATTCAAAGTGGTGTGCACTCATCCAAATGAGTTTGTACCTGATTTCACCTTCATCCTACATCAGAATGAACATATGTAGTGGAGAAACATGGAGGGTAACATTATGTTGCCTCTTGACTAATTTATTTCATAGATGCTACTCCAAACTCTTAATAGGTGAACATCCAAGATCTTCATAAAGAATATGTAATGCAAGACCATGACTATCAGGACTACCATCCCATTGAAACATAATGCAAAAGAGATTAGCACTAGAAGAAGCACCATGAAGCTATGAAGGATAAATGGTTTACTAACCCCTTGTTCCTACTGAATGAAAAAGATAATAAGGATTCTTCCTCTAAGAATTATCAAAATGAAGATTCTCCACCCCTTGACTCCAATGAAGGGGGCTTGAACCTGAATTTAAACTCTACTATCAACAATCCTTGTTCAAGCAAGAGTGGCCCTAAGAGTAGAAGTCAAGGTAGGGGCTCAAGAAAGCATTGTGATGATGATAAAGCTAATGATAATCATTTTGACAAGTAGAGAGAAGGTGGAAGACACCATGGTGGTGGTATTCTTCCTTCCAATTTGTCCTTTTCATCTACATCTTCTTTTTCCTCCTCTAAATGTGATCGAAATTACAAAGGATGAAACTGTGATGAAGGTGAATAATGGGAAAATGATTGAAGAACCCACCATTAATGAAGGGGTAGCAGAGAACATCATAGACATCATTGAAATCATAGTGATGATGAACCTTTTCTAGCAACTCAAAGCATGCTAAACATTGTAGAGGCAATTAGAATTTCAACCAAGCATATGAAAGATCACATAATTAAGAGGTTGGATATGAATAATATCCTTAGATTTGAGGGGGATATAACTTAGATCCACAGACCCATCTTACATCCTTTCATGATGCTTGTATCTTCCAGAATATCTAAAATGATTAGCAAAAAATTAAGTTGTTTTCTAGGATACTCATAAAAGAAGTAGAAAGTTGGTACCACACTTTTGAGCTAAAATAAATTCATAGATGAGGTATGATGCTTGAGCTATTCAATGAAAAATATCAAACATAATCTCAAGTGTCTAATTTTAGAAACCAAACCTAAGGCTAGCAACAAGGAACACATGAACCCTTGGACACAGCCATGGATAGGTATTATTACATTGTGCATAGATGTCCTAGCCATGATTATTTTCAATATTAGTAGCTTCACCATATCATAGATAAACTCTAATAAAAAATAAGGAGAACCCTTGGGATCTATGCCCAAGGGAGGCTATCAAAACTAAGGGCCCATCAGATTCAAAGGATGATTGAGTAGGTTGCAAAAGAAGAAGATGAATTGAGAAAATAAGAAAGTGTTGAAGAATATAATTGAGATCTTTCTATAAGAAAAAGGGAGATTTGATGTTATAACAATGAAGGGGAGGCACCACTTGATGAAGTGGTGCAGTAAAAAACCCTATTGATTCAAAAATATGTTTTTGAAATTTTGGTTAAGATGGACAATATGTGGAAATATTTTGATGAAAAATTATAAATTCCTCTAAAAATTATAGAGGAATCCAAAGAGCAAGGTAGTGATCATGATCATAGAAGAAGAAAGAAAGTTGAATGTTCCTACCAAAGGGATAAGGGCAAAGTTGCTATGGTAGAAGAGGTTGTGGAGTCAGAATCAAATGTCGATGGTGGATGTGACATCTACCAATATGAACATCCTAAGGGATGTTGCCTTGTTATGTCACACTTGTAGGAATCTATGATGTATGCTCTAAATCCCAGGCTGGCAAGAAGGCAAGCACCTAGAAGATTGCCTTATCCTCAAGGAAATCCTAGGCAATTCCACCAACAACAAGCTTACTATCCAAGTGGAGCTCCACCACAATCATATGAGTAGTATCATTGGTGGCAACATTCACAGTCTTGGGGGATGCCACTACTAAGGTAGTAGTACCATTATAGGAAATCTATATCCATGTGGGTACTATGTTTTACAACCCATGTCTCCACATAACTCTTCTAGTTACACTTCTTTTCAGCATTACTGCTACCCTTTCGAAGTATTTTAGAACTTATTCTCCATCTCCTAGAGGTGAATCCACATATCCTTATAATCCTCCCCATCCTTCTACACATGCCCCTTCATCCTTAATCCAATTACCACCTACCCTATTCATGTAGCATGAGATTCCTATGCAGCTAGAGCAATGTAACACTATTAGAGTTGTTAGCTCACAACCAGTTCCTCTATGGAGTGATTTGGAACCCAAACCTAGATAAAGACCATTCTTCCAAACCAGTAGCCCTACAAATCCCTCACCAACTTATGTGGCTAGTAACCCTATGTTTCCTTCATCCTTTGCATCTATTCTCTTCAAGAACCCTTCAAAATAAACACCCTCCAAGATCCCCATAGTCATGTTAATCCATGCTATATTTGATTGGCTCAAGGTTAGAAATATTCCTAGGAAAAGAGTTGATCCTGGAAGTCCTATCATCTACTTGTAGATTACTAGAAATGAGCCATTTTAGTCTCTTCTTTATTCAAGTTCTAGTGTTAATATGATTTCTCATGAAATATACACAGTATAGAACTTACCTTCTCCCAAGAAGAGTAACATATGTTTAGAATTGGTAGATAAGTCCATCATTATCCTTTTGGAATTAGTGAAGGACATTGTGACCACTTTCCATGGGTGATCCTATCCTACAATTTCCTGGTGATCAAGATCAACAACTACAAGGGAGACTTTTCAATCATTATGGTAAGGGCCTAGTTGAGCACTATTAATGCATGAATGGGCATTAGAGATCTTTCCCTAGAAATTTACAAGGAAAATGCATTCAGAAAGATTAAGAAAAAGAGAGTTCCATGCATTACAAACAACAATACAAGGTGAAATTATGTGCAAAAGTTATGGTCTATCAAAACCATATCAATCCAGGCATGCATATAGTGTCCAAATGAATCTAAAATCCAAAAGTACCTGTACATAGTAGCCACAAAGTAGGAGGGCACCTAGTGGCTAACAACTAATCTTGAAAGTAGCACATTTTTCATGGAACCAACTAAAATTCTATGCCTATGTTGAAGGTGTAGATGAACTAGAGCAAGTTCATCGCCAACTCTTTGATGATGAACCTTATGATACTTACTAAGAAGAGTTGTAAATCTCTAACAATACTAAATAGGAATCCCTAGAGTTGAAAACTCTACTTGATAGCATGGAGTATGCATTCCTAAAAAATAACAAGTTGGTAATAAGTAATGTCAACCTTGCTCCTAAATAGAAATAGAAGTTGTTGAATGTGGTTAAAAAATGGTTAATAGCCTTTTCTTGGTCGTATCCTGAACTCACTAGGATTAATCCTAGGATATGCTAGCCTTACATCTATACTTATCCTTTCATTGAGCTAAAGAGGTAGCTGTAGCGGTGACTGAACCCCAACTTAAAGTAGATCGTCAAAGAAAAAATTGAATAACTCCTCAAGGTGGGGCTCATCTATCTAATTGTAGATAGAGAATTTATTAGCCCACTTGTAATTGTGCCAAAGATGGCAAGTAGAGGGTGTGTATTGATTTTAGGTTGTTGAACATGATGACCTACAAAGATGATTTCAAATTGCCATTTGTGGACCAAGTGTTGGATATTATATTTTGGAATTGCTATTAAAGCTTTCTAGATGGTTATAGTGGCTATAATTAGATTTAGATTTTACTAAAGAATTAGGCCAAAACTACATTCACAAGTTCCTAGGGGACTTTTGCATATCGAAAGATGTTTTTTGGTCTATGCAATGCTCCTACAACTTTCTAGCACCTTGTCCAGAGCATTTTTCAATAGTAGATTGATAGTAGGATAGATGTTTTCATAGATAACTTTTCCACCTATGGCGCTACATTTGAGAAAGCCCTAAACCACCTTGAACAAGTGCTTAAAAGATGTGTAGAGACCAACTTTTAGCTCAATTGGCAAAGAACAATCTCATGGTCTAGGAAGGCATCATGTTGGGGAATAGAATCTCATAAGGGATTAAGGTGGACACTAAAGAGATTAGGATCATCCATGGAATAACCCATTAACCAAAAACCATTATATATGTCTAGTCATTCCTTGGACACACTAGTTACTACTAGCAACTCATAGAGAATTTCTCTAAGATCACTAGACCATTGGTTGAGCTCACAAAAGAAGATGCTTCATTCATATGGACTAAGAAATGAAAAAAAGGATTTTAGTAGGTTAATAAGAAGCTTGTAGAAACTCCAATTCTCTAAGCACCTAATAGGCTTCATCCATTTCACATCATGATAAATGCATCAAAATATGCCTTGGGAGCTGTGTTTATGTAGTTGGGTGATTAGAAAATTCCTTATTATATTAATTGCATAAGACAAAGCATTGTTGATGTACAACTCAATTACACCACAACAAAAAAAGAGCTAATTCAGTGATGTATGCCTTAGAGAAATTTAGGCACTAGGTGCTTGGATACAAGGTATTTGTGCACACTGATCATAGTGCCATCTACTTCTTTATGAATAAGTCAATGGTGAGCCCCCATGTCATATGGTGGCCAGTGATCTTACAAGAGTTTGATCTTTCAATGGTATATTGAAAGGAAACTAAGAACATGGTTGCTCATAACATTTCTCAGTTATTATGGAACAACAAAGAGTAGGGGAGCTTGCTCTCTAATCAATTTCCTGATAAACTTCTCTTTGTCATTGCAATAAATGAACAAGTACCCACTAAATTAGAATGGTATGATGGCATCCTAACTTTTCTTCTCACTTAGGAGATGTCACAAGACTTGGATTAGAGGAAGAAATAATAGTTTTTTCATCAAATACAACACTATATGGATATCAACATACATCTTTACAAGGTTTGCACCAATGGACTAGTTCATTGGTATGTCCTTGATGTTGATCAATTACACATTCTTCAAGATGCTCATGAGGGCCCTTGTGGGGATTACTATGTAGGAAGATGCATGGCCATTAAGATCCTACTTTCAACTTAGTTGTGGGAAAGATGACCATCTATGCTAATCAATTCAAGTGGCTCCTTAGTTTTTAAACCTTGTTATTTTTCGAATTTTTGTTGTACAACATCGTTAGTATGTTGAATTTCTTGAATATTTTTTAAAATTTCTTTTATATTTTATTTTATTTTGGTGTGAATATTTTTTCTTGTTTTCTAATAAAATGTTTTGTTACTAATAGGACATAGTGATGTTGTAGTTGTTGCTAATGGTGGTTTATACTTAATGTTTTTGATTGCTAATGTCTGGTTTCTATTTTTGAATTTTGATGACTAATGACTAAGATAAAGTTTCTTTTTCATGGAACAAGTAGTGAGTCCACATCATCCACCCATCCACTGGCTCTATGGTCTTCCTTTTTTTGAGAATATAAGATGTCTTATTCATTGATGAAACTTTAACAAACTTGTAACCTTGGTAGTTTCCAAACCTGGGAAAGATTCAAACAGTTTGAAAAGGGTGTGACCTCAAAAAGATTCAACACTCTATGTACCTTTCTACTTACTTGAGTGTGTACTGACCAAAATCATTGGTGTAAGGTTGGAAGGGAAAAAAACACTAAAAGATCATCAGACAGACATAGCTGACCTTGTCTTTTTGTGAGGGAAAGATAGAAAATAAAATGAAGGTAGAGTGCCTTGGATGGTCTACATGCAAATCAACCAAGGACTTCCCTGAACATAAGCTAAGGCTTGCGCTGGGGTTATCGTAACTGATGTGCAAAATGTGAATAGTGGCATACAAAATGCAAATAGAGTGTATAGATAAATGTATTGTAAACAAAGTGTAAAATAAATTTATAAAAAAGTAAACAATATAAAGGAAGAAAAAATGAACTATATTGTATTGCTTAGAATGAATGTGCATCGGTCAAAGCGTAGCTACACGTGTGGATGGCAAGTCAAGTGCTAAGCCCCAAGGTGATATGCTTGCAGGTGCTTGAATGCTAGGAGTCAGGTGTGCCTGAGCGTCCAAAAGTTGCCAGTTAGTATTTCCTAAGCCATTAACCTTTAAAATTGCAAACCCCATTTATGTGAATGGATGGGGTAATTGTAAGGTTTGGCTAGGTTTGGGCACAAAATTCATGGATGGAATCAACGGTTGAGAGATGAGATGAAAATGGATCATGTGACACGTGTTTGATGGATAGCTGTGTGTGAGTTGACGTGTGTGAGCAAGCTATGTTCTTGACTGGGTGCACTATATCTCATAGCATGTGTTGGCTTGTGCAAGCTAGCTTAGGCCCATAGCACTAGATACAATTTTGGAGTGTAAGAGCTTGATGAGCTCACAAATGATGAAAATTTACAATGAATATGATATGTACAACAAGAGAGATTGACTCCGACTCACTTGAAACTTCTCAGTCCCTAAATTGACTACTACAAGATGTAGATTTGAGTGGTTTTGTCGCTATTTGAGGCATATCTGTTACACTAGAGCTTCCAGTGTGAGTTGATTTTGCCTTGTTATGTCCTCAGCATGTGTTTGGCATGCTTTTGACCAGGCGTGATTAGTACTCACGCTGCACTCACGTTGTTAGCGTGACCTCAGCATGAGTGACCAAAAAATGACATATTTTACACCAATTTTTGACCTTTGAAGCCTGCTTCTTGAGTATAGAAATTGTCTGACTGTGGTTGACTTTGAGAGTGACCTACAAGGAAAAACAATTGAGCTTATATGTGCCTTGTTTTAAACCAATTTTGGTAGCTCACGCTGGACTCACACTACCAGCTTGAGCTCAGTGTGAGCCACAAAAACTTGTAATTTTGGACCTGAAATTTGGAATTTTGGAGGTTGGTACTTGAAGTTGTTGAAAATGAACCCTGAGGATGACTTTCACCTTGGAATCAAATCATTTTGACTTATTTTTGAGGCTCTCAGAGTTTCTCATGCTACACTCACGCTGCTAGTGTGACCTCAACGTGACCACAGGGTGAGTGAGAAAATTTGTACCATTTGACTTGAAATTTGCATTCTCGAATGCTGAAACTTGAACTGGACACAACAGTGACCCTTGAGAATGAATTGCACCCTTATATTAGACCATATTTGACTTGATTTTGAGGTCTTTGGAGTTGCTCACACTGAGGGCAAGCTAGCTTGAGCAAGCTGACTTGACAAGCAAAGCATGAGTTAAATGCCTTAGTCAAATGTTTGTCTACTAAAACCTTGGAAGGATGTGAGTTCTCACTTCAAAGTGCTAGGCCAAAATTAGTGGTGTTTCAGAGTGCATGAGTGCTTTTCATGGATTTCTCACCATTCTATATCAACTAATAACAAGAAGTTAATAAGTCTTTACATTATATGGTTTCCATCCAAAAATTCATAAAAACATAAAATTCAAAAAAAATGAAAAAAGAAAGAAAGATGGAAATTCAAAGCACACTCTAATTAGAAAGACATGGGACTAGAAAGACATGTTACCCATGCCTGAAGCTCCCCTCTAACTAAGGCCCTTTCTCGGTTCCTACTTCTCTTTTCTTATCTAATAAGGAATAGTGATTTATCTATGGGGGCATTCTTGTTTCTCAAGGATGTGGTCTAGTATTAGAGTAGAGATGGAAAGTCACTAAAAGTGGTTGGCTTTGATCTAGAGTAAGGATGGACTTTGTCAAGTCATTTTACCATAGAATCCACAAGGGAATTTAGTCGACCATGATTAGGAACTCCATTCCACATTTTCTCTCATCCATCAATGCTTTCCATCATTCACCTCATTGTCAAATTCCATGTCTTAACTTGATGTATTCACATTCTTAGGTAGATCCTTTTGAATTAGGTCCTTAACATTTTGTAATCATTAATTAACTACAGGTCCCACGAACTCCTTAGTTGAGGTTATGCAAGGGGGAACGGACATGTGCCTACTATGGGGAGGACCCACTTGCATATCCCATGGTTGGGATAGTTAATCTCCTTATCCTTAGGCATTTTTGCAATCAAATCTTGTGTGTGCCCATTGATGCATCCAACTATGCACTTCTTTAAAGCACTTCTCCATCATTCTTTCAATTGCAATCCTCCATTTTTGTAAACTATCAAGTCCTCTTCATGCATGCATTGTGTTATTGGCTTCATGGGCTTCCAAAAGACTCTAATTTAATGTAAAAAATCCTTGTATTTATTGAATTTTTGAAACATTAGTGGTGGGAAATAGATGCAACGACATGCCCTTGTAGAATTAACCTCTTATGTTGACATGGCCAAGTCAACACAACCTTGTTGATGCATGGTAAAAATACTATAAAGAGAGTGCAAAACGTAGCAATTTTTTGCCATTTTGCTTCAAACAATAAGGGAGGTTCTATAATTTTTTCAAGACCAAAACCTTCCAAAGCCCATATCTTTCATGCCACTTGTTCAATTCTAGTTATTTTCAATCCTCTAGCTACTAGAGGTACACTCTTCGTCATGGAGGCAACAACCCCTAGTTTTTTGAGATAAGTTTTTTTGAAATTTTTCTAACTCTCCCATGAGTTTAATGAATAAAATAATATTAAATCATCATCCTATGGAATTTAAACCCTTTCAAATAACTTTGGTAACCTAAAATTAAATAAAATAATAGTAAAATAATATTAAAAGATTAATCTGCCATGACCACATCTTAGCCAAGTGTAACTATTCCTAAAGAGAGAAAGTACTTAATGTTATGAGATACACACTATATGCTAATCCTTGATCATGTTGTGGTCACATATGGCACCAAGATCGAGGCATGGACTGGAGGCAGGACCATTTCAACCTAGGGATAAATAGCCTAGAACTAAAAGGGATCAACAAGAATAGCCCTATGAGTAGGAAGCTAAAAATCATGTCACAAGACCTCTTCATGAGGACCGTAAAGTTACGTCTATTCGTCAAATTCTAGAAGAAGGAAAAATATAGTACAAAGGAATCCACCCGAGAGGCATCAACAAAGAAGTATAAAATATCATGACTAACCAAGTACCAAGCATTATCCGTCAGCCCCTGGCTGGACGTCATCACACCTTGTTTAGAAGTACATGGGATTGGGGAAATGTAGTTCAAGATGCATGGGGATTGGTTGTAACTGGGGAAATCAAGAGTTGATCATGGGTTATAATTACTATTGGAATTTTGGGAGAGGAATGCTTTCACATGAACAAGCCATATCTTTATTTCTTTTCAGTAGCCAATTTTTAGTAGACTAGGAACCAAGACATAGGAAGTGCGTTCTTTGGAGAAATGAGACTCTTATATAGTGTTTATGGGAGCCCATTGTAAAAAGCCAAAGCCACGTGATGATGTGAAACATGATCTTTTGAGACATGAGTGTAATTATTTTTCTAAGATAATTACCTTCCCACCTAGGGCTCATATGAGAAGAGCCAATGATCTTTGGTCTATGATATCAACGGGGTCATGAAGACCTTTTCCGTGCATTTTTCTTTTTGATCTTTTTATTCTTTTTTTGTTTTTATTTCTTTTCTCTTATTTTTTTTGTTCTTATTTTTTGGGAAGAGCTTTCTTTCAGTGTTGTGCTCATGCTCATGCATTTTCATTTGTATCATGTGCCATGTACTATGTTTTGCGTTGTAATTTCTTAGAGAATCATAGCATGCAACAGTCTATCAAGAGTTTTGGGATGAGTAGAATGTATCAAGGGGGTGTAATTGAATAGGATAAGGGGAACATGATGGGGAATAGGGAATGTATAGGGAATGTACTTATGAACAGATTGATTAAACCAGTTACATGCATTAGGAAGAATGTGATACCTCATTGTCATGATGAAGTGCATCTATGCACGAACGCCTTAGCCATGTCATCCTACAAACACAACTCCAAGAAGACAAGCAAACCACAAATGAATCAGTTAACTAAGTACTTTAAACTTGAAAAAAACCAAGGAGATGGAGTCACCGTGTGCAATTTCAAAGTAGACAGAATCATGAACAACATCAACTTCATTAGGTTCCGTAAAATATGCAGCAAGTCTTTGTGGAACAGGTACAGCCAACTATAGCAACATATCTTTTCAAGTATTTCCTGGTCATTGATGATGTTGCTAGTTTATAGTCTTAGTGGATTGTTGCAGGTTAGTTTCATGTCATAACCCTTTGGATGATGCTAGTTTAGCGTCGTAGCAAATGGTGCATTGTTAGTTTATAGTCGTAGCAGATTGTGAAGAGGCAAACCAGTTTATAATCTTAGTGGACTCTGCATGCTGGTTTCACGTCATGGTAGATAAATGTGGTAGTTTAATGTCATGCTGAATAGAGCTCTATGATGTCGATTTATTGTCATGACTCTAGGACACTCTATGGTGCCAGTTTCAAGCCATAACCCTAGGATCGTTCTATGGTATCAGTTTTAGGTCGTGATGCCAGGACTGTGGTGTACCTTAGGTTCATTAGACATAGTACCATTTTAGGTACAGGTGATTTGTAGGATTAGTGAACTCATTCTCGTCCATGTCAGCAAGTTTCCATTATTATAGGATTTGATGACTAAGTAGTGCCCTTCCCAGTTAGCTGAGAATTTATCTGGATGTTCATGGATGACCTTAAGGACTAGGTCTCCTTCTTTAATTGAGTGCTTATGCAAATCGTGCTTGTGTCGTTGCCATTGTTGTTTCTAGTACCACTCGATCTAATCAAGCGTTCGCACACATTTTTCCTCCATAGAGTCAAGGTCAGCAATGCATAGTTCATTGCTTTGGCTTTCATCAAGGAGGCCTGAGAGAGCTATCCACAATGAGGAAACCTATAACTCCAAAGGTAAAACAACTTCAGATCCGTATACAAGACTATATGGAGTTTTACCTGTAGATGTTTGATGTGTTTTTCTGTATGCCCACAATGCATAGACTAATTGTTCGAGCCATTACCTCTTACTTTAATTTAACATCTTTTTGAGCACCATGATGATAGTTTTGTTTGTAGCCTCTACTTGACCATTGCCCTGTGGGTAGTAAGGTGATGAGAATGCATTTTTAATACCTAGGCCTTCACAAAAGCTTTTAGTATCTACACTGCTAAACTATGGTCCATTGTCGGTAATGATAGTCACTAGAATATCAAAATGGGTCACGATGTTTTCTATTATGAAATTTCAAACGTGTTTAGAAGTGTTCTTTCTAAGGGGAATAGCTTCTACCCATTTTGTGAAGTATTCAGTTGCAGTGATAATGAAGCTATGTCCTATGGAGGATGATGACGTTATCGGTCCGACTAAGTCTAATCCCCATCTTTGGAATGGCCATGTGATTTGTGTTGTGTGCAATTCATTAGGCAGCACATGTATTAGGTTACCATGCCTTTGGAAAATGTCACATGTCCTGACCTTGGAAAAGCAATCGTACTCCATGTGCAGCCAGTAGTAGCCCAAGTGCCTAATCTTTGTTACCATTACTTTGGGTGCTATGTGCCCTCTACAAAGTCCTTCATGGACCTATTCTACAATTTTTTGACCATTGATGCTACTAACACATATCAGCAGAATGCCTTCATAGGATTTGTGACACAAGGTGTCTCCTATTAATGCATATTTCCGAGAGCATTTTCACACTGCGTCCTTTTAAGAATTTGTCAAATGTTGTGGAGGTTCGCCTCGTAGAAGGTACTCTTATATGTCATCGTACCATTCTATTGTGTGTGTTGTGCTAACGGATGCTATAGGAATTTCATTGATAGCATCTGTTATAGGTTTGGCATAATTTCTTATAGGGCTAGGCAACGCATGGAACATTTCGGGTGTCATGTTTAGGGCTAATGTAGCAAGTGCATCGACAATGGTGTTTTTGCTTCTAGGGACATGTTGTATATCCACGTCTACTAATTTCTTCAGTAGATGTTTGGTCAAATCATAGTATGGTTGCAAATGGAGATCCTTGCATGTGTAAACCTCTAAGACTTGATTAATGACTAGCTATAAATCACCTCGAACTACAAGACGTGTGATTCTTGAAGTTAATGCTGCTTGAAGACCTCTAAGAAGACCTTCGTGTTATGCCACATTATTGGTACAGGGAAAGGTTAATCGATAGGAAAAGGGTTGGATTTCTTCGAAGGGGTATGTTAAAATGGTCATAGCACTTCCTACTCGGGAAGTTGAAGCTCCATCGAAATGAAGGATTGCCTCATAGTTATCAGGCATGGTATCTATACTATTAACATTCTCGTCAGGGAATTCAAGGTTAATCATTGCTTGATCATGTGTTGGCGAGATGGTTAATTATGTGACTATTGCTTGACCTTTCATGGAATATTGAGCAACATAGTGTAGGTCAAACTCTGTGATCATTGCTTTCCACCTAGCTATCCTAATTGACTCATAGATATTGTTAGTGATGGAACAAAGTACATTATTCTTGCAAATGATGTAGAATTGATTACAGAAGAGATAATTCTGCCACTTCTTCAAGGAGAAGACGAGGGCAATGCATGATTTATCCACGTCATTGTATCATTGTTCATAGAAAATTAAACCATGGCTTAGGTAATATACAGGGATCTCAATTCCATCTTTATGTTTTTGATAAAGTATCGATGCAATGGAAGTGTCAGAAGTTGCAAGGTAGATGTAGAAGGATTTATTGCTCTATGTGGGATAAATGGTCAATATTGTGATCCAACTCTTGTTTTATGTTCTCAAAATCTTCCTGGCATTTTTGAGAACATTGGAAATGCACATTCTTTCGTAATAGGTGTTGCATGGGTCTCAACTTATCCATCATCCTTTCGATAAAGCATCTAATGAATTGTAGCCTACCTTGGAGACCATGTAGTTTAGTAAGGATTTTTGGTGGTTGCATGTTAATTATTGCCTTAACCTTATTAGGGTCTACCTATATCCCTGTTCCAGAGACTACGAAGCCAAGCATTTTTCCCATTTTGACACCAAATACACACTTCTTTGGATTGAGTCTAAGGTCATATTTGAGACAATGTTTAAGCATTAAGTCTAGATCTTTTGCATGTTGTTTGGTTGTTTTAGATTTAACCGTGATGTCATCAACATAATCATTGAGCAAATTGAGCATGTAATCACTAAATATATGTGTCATTACTCATTGATATGTAGCACCTACATTTTTAAGACCAACTGACATCATCATATAGTAGAATGTGCCCCAAGGTGTCATAAAGGTTGTTCTGAGTTGATGTTCCAGGTTGATTCTTATTTTATTGTATCCAAAAAATCCATCCATAAAGGATAAGAGAGCATGCCTAGCAGTTGTGTCAATAAGTTGATCGATGCTAGGTAGTGGGAAGTCATCCTTTATAGTGGCTGTGTTGAGATCACGGAAGTCAATGCATATGCCTATACTACCATTCTTCTTAGGGACTACGACAATGTTTGATACCCAGTCAGAATAGTCAATAGCTCGAATGAAACCAGCTTGGTAGAGCTTTGTCATTTCAGCAGAAACTGCTAACGCCACCTCAGGTCTAACCTTTTATGCCTTTTGCTTCACTGGTTTGACTTTTGCATCAAGAATGATGTTGTGTTGGATGATTCAGGGGTCTAATCCTGGCATGTCGGTATATGACCATGCAAATATTTTTATATTATCTTTTAGTACTTGAGTGATGTTACTGACAAGTTGTGAGTTCAGTAGGGCACTTAATTTCAATGTTCTAGTTTCATCATTAAATGTAGTAATGGGTACTTCAACAAGAGGATCTTCAGTGATATTATTGACCTCTAGATCTAAAGACTTTGTCACAGTTTTAGGATAGTGCAATGTTTCCTAAGTGGAAGCTACTAAGTTAGTATAAGCGCATGGCTCTAAATCCAAGGACTCTAGATTGATTTCTCTTTTTACCTCCCTGCATGGTCCACCAAGAGACAATGTTAAAAGGATATTCTTGGCAGCCATGTGTTTGCTCCTACCAATTTAAAGTAGGAGCGAAGTAAGTGACATCTGCTTGACAAAGGAGTTGTTAAATGTAAACGAGCATTGGGTAATTAATCTATGTACTAAAAAAATTTTGAAACGTAGCGGTAGTCATGGCAGTTTTAGGCCATACCAGGCCAACAATATTCATGTCATTTTGTGTTATGGATGAGTGTATGTAGCATTGTTAATTTTGTATGAACCGTAACTTTAAAGGATTTTAAAGTTCCATGGATTTTTATGTGCATCATTATGTATTTTTATATATTTTTATATACATTTTTTTTTGATTTTAACTTTTCTCCCCTCCTTTATATAAATTGTTTTTGTTTCTAATATTTTGGCCTCATCTCCAAAGGCTGGAATAATGAGGAATACTAGGCAAGCATGAAATAAAGATGACATAAATAATAACATGAACATAGAATTTAAACATGAAACATGGTAAATTTAATGAATGAAAATAAAACTAAAAATAAATTAAATTGAGGGTGAACATGGCGGTTAAAAAGGGATTTTGAAGTGAAGAGGGGATGTCATTTATGCTATCATGAGTTGGACGTTTGATTGCAGCGTGAGCTAGGGAGTGCAGCGTGAGCATTAATGTGAGTGTCAGCGTGAGCTGTAGCATGAGTCATGGACCAGAAATGAAGGGCAAAGGAAAAAAAAAGTTAGGGCAAAGGGAAGAGGCAAGTGAATCTGGCATTCATGGAGGAGAGTGAAGAGCTACTCCAGCATCTCCCTCAAGCTAGGATTCCAGCATGGGATGGAACTCTAGGCAGGTGGGCTTGTTTTCTCTTGTTTTTCTCTGGTATTCCACACACAGCATTAGCTAGGGAAACATGATTTCTATGGCCACAATTTTGGATTGTTTTGGGGATTCAGGGCTTGTTTCTAAGGTTTGTGGCTTCCTGTTTTTTATTTTTTTGGTGTCAGCGTGAATAATCCAAGGCGTGAATGCAGGGCAAGTAAAGGGCATGAGTTGAGTGCTCAGTGTAAGTTGAAGAAAACTTAGCATGAGTTGAATACGTGTGTTATAGGGTGTGAACTCTGAGGTACATGTGTTACAGGAACCCTTATTCCGATCCTGGACCCCTAGAGTGGCACGACCTATCTGGACTGAAAGTAACCAATCTTTGCAAAACATAGATCGGTTGTTTGCGGTAGGAGGAAACCCATAGCTAGCTACCAAAGTAATCTTTTCCTTTTTACAGGATGCACGCGGGAGCTCAGGGACTCTTTTCCACCGAAACAAATAAAAAAAAGAGCTGAATGGAAACCAGAATTTTGGTGATTCCAAACCATGCATAGGAATCCTATTCAGACCGCTACTCTCATGATTTGTTCTTGGATCAAGCATTTCATCATATCATTCTCTCATTCTATGATGTCTCAGCTACAATGTGAGTTTTAGGGCATGTCTTATGGAAGTGCAGGGCGTGAGTGCCTAGGAAGAGCATGGGGTGTATGTAGGGAAAGTTAGATTTTTTGTTTTCATTTTTTTGTTGCATGCTTGGACAACTGCAATGTGACTACTAGGGCTTCCTAGGTAGCGTGACCTTTCCAGGGCAGTGTGACTGCCAAAGGGAGGCTCAGCGTGAGTGCACTATAGGGTTAGTTTCTAGCATGAGTGCTAGGGCTTCCTAAGGCAACGTTAATTTTTTCTTGTGCAGCATGACTGCTAGGGCTTCTTGGGCAATGTGACTGCTAGGGTGTGTGCAGGGTTCCTTGTGTGGCATGATTGTAGGTTCCTGGGAAACATGAGTGTAGGGTTCCCAATGTGAGTTAGAATTCCAAAACCCAGCGTGAGTGTCAAGGAAGGAAACCTAGCATGAGTTCTATGGGAGATAGTTGATGTGAGTTGTTGGGAACAAGCCCCAGCATGAGTTGAGTGCTCAGCATTGTTGGGAATAGGCCCTAGCGTGAGTGTCTAGGCCCCTCTTTGTTAAGATGTGAAGATGTAGATCATTTGCTAAGATGTTTATTATTTACTAGTTTTATATCTACACTGTTTTTCTTGATAGATAATTTAAATATGTTTCTATGTTTTTCTAAGTTTATGTTGAATCTGTGAATGTTCATGTTTTCACACTTGTGTATTCATTTTACGTTGCTTGCAATAAACTATTGTGTAAGATATTTCAATGTACCCCAGCGAGCGTTAAATACACCAAATAAATATTGGTGTCCTTGTCTCATGAGGTGAAGCTGTGTACTAAATATTATTTATGTTTTGATTTATGTGGTTTTAAATCATTCTTGAGCACTTGGACTCTTTGCTCACCTAAAAGTTTTGGCTGTATGCAGGGAACCTAAACCCTCCCTTCTTGTGGTTGAGCTTGTTGGTGTACTTGCTTGGTTTGACCCCTTTGGACCAGACATACCTCCTTATGATATGCACATTGGACCTCAAGTGATATGGTTCCATCCCGGTGTTGGTTCATTTTTTTCATTTATTTTTCAAAATTTCAGCATATTTATATGATCTCATTTAAGTGAGCAGTTGGCTTGTGATATCATTGAAACCATGTTGCCTGGATCCACACAAGACATGCTTGCCTTNCATGATGATGATGGTGGGCTTGCTTTAGCATGCATAGAATTGGAGGCATTCATGGTGGACCCCATTCTTCATGCAGAGGTACTGGACCAGAAAAAAGTGGCTATTGTTGACTACCATAGGCAATGTTCAAGGGCTTTTGAGCATTGTCAAGTTCACAGTTGATTGCATGAGGATTGGTCCTCTAATGGGACAATTTTTCCTTAGAGAATTGATCCTGCACCTAATGTGCCTACACCATTTACTAATGGTAAATCATCACACTCTAGGCTCCATTTTCTTTTGTTGCATCATCATGTACTATGTTTTCAACCTTTCTCCCTATGTTTTTTTTCTGTAGCAGTCATCTTCTTTGATGAAGTTACTATCATATCAAGGGGTACTAAGGCCACTCTTTTCATGAAATATGGAGAGACAAAATAGTCACAACAATGGTTGTAGACGAAGGCCTCTGAGTTGGTCATCAACCATCTTACCCATGCGGGTTTGATGGACTTGTTCACTGCTCTAACTCCTAACATCCCAGCTATTAAAATGATCACCATTGTTGATTCTTTTAGTGATGATGATTTTCATTTCACTACGTGGATTCGAGGAGTTAAGGTATCTTTCCACAAGACCACTGAGTTACTTTATGATCTCTTTGGCATACTCATGAATGGTGCTAGGGTGGCCATAGATAAAGCAACTAAAGAAGGCTAGGTCATAAAGGAGCTTGAATAGGGGTTAGGCATGTCTAAAGGTTTTGCCATGCAAGATGACACCTGATCAATGGATATGAACTTCTTGTATCCTCTCTTCCGGGCATGGGCATTCCCTAAATCTCTTTCTCAAGGAAAAAACCTTGGGATCAAGTCCATGTGTGTCATATGTGTAGTGTTAGAGATGTATATGCGTTATAACTAGGTGCATTTTGTTGGATCTGGCTTTCGTGTAGAGATTGTCAGATTATAGTCAAACATAAATGCCAAATCCCACTTCACATTTGCTTTATTCGTGGGGTACTTACATAGATTTGCTGAGTTCCTAGTAGTTTATGGTGACAACTGTTATATATTAAGGGATTGTTCACAACTGTCCTGCCCTTGGATTCACCATTTGTTTAGTACTACCAATTCCCAAGACCCACTTGAAGGCATTGAAGAATTAGTGTCTGTTACTACTGGGGGTGCAGCTAGTTGTTCCCAACATTCTCGTGATAGCTTGGGATTAGAACCACCTATACTACACATGTCTGTTAAAAGGGCTAAACGTCTGATCTGTGAGACCATCGGGAGATCTAAGGTGAAGGTGAAGAAAGTGAATGCCCAAGGGAGCTTGCCCCAGAGGTGAGACCACCAAGAGCGAAGAGAATCCACTTTGTATTACCAGTGGAGGGTAAGTATTTTTATTTTTTCCATTATATATATATATTTTTGTTTGTTTTTTTAGTTTATATGTTTATTAAATGTACGTATATGCTATGTCATACTAACACTAGGATTCTGGTGTTATCAAAGAAAAGTCCTGAGAAGGAGAGAGAAGCCTTGGCCCTGATGGTTGAACTAGAAGTGATCATCATAGGGCCAGAGGAAGAAGGGAAAGAAGGAGAAGAAGTAATCGGGGAACTTCCTATCTCACAAGAGGAAGATGTAACAAGCATCATGGGGACGAAGCTTGCAGAGCCATTGGATGCACTTAAGCATTCAAGCGATGAAAGAGGTGTCTTCGATGGATCTTTGCAACTTGGTGATCCATCCAAGCTGACCAGAAAAGGGCTTTTTGGTATGTTCCTTTTAGCTCAATTCATGTTTTTGTACCCTTTAACTTTTATGTGTTGTCATTGATTATCTTGATTTTTCTTAATATCATAGGTAGTTGCTAAGATTTCTAAAGCACATACATCCTGGGCGGAGGTGTCAAGGTGGTTGACCCCAATTGAGGTGACCTCCCATGCTTGTCCCACATGCACTAACCAACTAAGGCCATGGCCTGAGATGCCTAGTAAAATGGACTTTGTCATGGGCATCATTAATGATATGGTCACTTGCCTACAACAAGCTCATCTAGAACTAGGTATGTGTATGTTACGTATTATGCTAAGTGTCTAAGTTTATTATGTTTCTTTGCATTCATTTTTTTATTATAGCTGATTCATGTGTGTGGTACTTACACCTGCAGGCACGAAGCTTCGATGGGATCCTTCTGAGGCAACTCATATTGATGCCCTCCCTGAATTTCCAAGGAATATTGACCAAGTCCCTAGAAACATTTACGATACAATTTCTGGTTGCATCATATAGAATGGTAAGTCACTTTGGACTTGTAGGCGTTCAGTTAAGTATCTATGGGACGAGGTGCACTCATTGAAGGAGAAATTGGTGAAAGAGAAAGAGGAAAATATGGATCTCCAATCCTGTTATGATTTTGCTACTGCTAGGCTATTTAGTGATAGTACTTGGCACACATTTGATATCACCTATGTGCATTACTACACAGTTTTGAATAGCAAAGTGTAGACGACATGGGATCTAGCCAAACAACGGGCACAGATGGATCTGTTGAATAGGAAATTTCATGATTTGAAATCCTTTGCTACTAAAGTACGGAAGTGGGATCAAGACCAAAAGGATCACAAGAATCAGTACAAGAAATGGTTAAAGGAGGAGTCAGTTGAACATTGCTAGATGAAGATGTTCATTGATGGGCTAGGCTTGCGTCCTGCTTACG
Source organism: Gnetum montanum (assembly GCA_015680685.1). Lineage (NCBI taxonomy): Eukaryota > Viridiplantae > Streptophyta > Gnetopsida > Gnetales > Gnetaceae > Gnetum > Gnetum montanum. Next base: position 152,628 of record MNCI01018418.1, read on the forward strand.
ATAGGTTTACCAAGTGCACTGAGGTGAAGGGACCTCCTGAGAGAACCATTACCACCACCTCCAAGGAGGCTTCAACAAGCATGTTCTCTCTTGAGCACCCTACCTGGACCTCGGTGGACAAGGGCAAAACCTTGGCTGGTATTGATCTTGGCCTAGAGGAGGATTGGGCAAATGTGCCTGAGGAGGAGATTCTATGACGTTTAGAGGCCAGCTTGAGGCCCTCCTCACTTATGAGTGTTTTATAGTTTTATTATTTTTATTGTTAGTGTTACTTTTTTTCTTGGTTTTGCATTCATGAACTGCTTACCTTTTTTTTGTCTTTTGTTTTTTTCCTTGTTATAGGGACATGTTAATGATGGAACTGGCCCCAGTGGAGCGAGAACGAATGATGAAGAGGATCTTGGGGACCAGGCCCCTCCATGAGCTTACTATTAATCGGGCTTTAGCTATTAAATGTTTTAGATTTTTGGATGTTTGATGAAAATATATGGTGAAAAAATGTAATAATATGGATCTAATCATGGTATAATGTGTTGGAATTTTATTACCATATTGACATTCAACAATTTTTATATTTTTATATGTTTTCTATTTTATTTTTTTTCTCAAGTATTATCGTGGACATATGCATGTAGTGAATGTAAAATGAGAGAACAAAATGTGAATCAAATATTTGTAAAAAAGGAAAGTAATGAGAAGGCATGAATCGAAATTATAACTTGTAACTTGTAAATGAAAATTTAACATAACATAACAAGAATTTGTGAATTTGTAACTTTCTGGCTCTAGTTTAAAGCCATTTCGGGTCGTGTACATCATCTTAAAGTCATGATGGACTATCACATCTGTATTAAAGAAACAAGGATTACCAATTTTAGGCCATAGTGGGCCGAAAGAAATAACAGTTTTAGGGAGTTTTAAAAGGAACCAGCCATTTTTTATCATGGCTAGTTTAACGTCATTACAGATGTTTTCTAGCAGTTTAACATCATACTAGATGATTGGTAGTTTAACGTCATTTCGGATGGGGGTGGTAGTTCACCCTAATCATTGAGTTAACTTTTAATTTTTCGTACTTTGACATGAGGGATAGGTCATGTAGGCACAATCTTATACTCACCTTCCCCTTCACTAGTGATGTCAAAGGGTAATTTTGACCAAGAGACGTCAGTGGGAATGGCTCCTATGTTTGTGTTGTCTGGCACTTCCTCAGTTCTAGTAGGATCATGTTAATGTTTGGTTCATGTCTTGAAGTATGCTCATGGTTCCTTGTTTAGGCTTAGAAAATTCATTTTCTAACCCTTGATCCATTCTCAAGTGCGAGGAAGTAAGTGATGTTTTCGTATCCCCATGTATGATGATCTCACTGCCCTCATAAGGTAGGTGGATCTCTTGATGGATTGATGAGGATACGGCTCTAAGTTGAGCTAGCCAGGGATGCCCTAGTATCAGATTGAACCTCAGCATTTCATCAACCACTACGAATTCAGCTGATGTGGGGAACTGGTCCCCTGCTATGAAATCCAAGGTAACCATGCCTTTCACCATGACACGGGAACCACTAAAGGATTTTAAGAAAGAAGTTGTTGTGGGTTGTATTTTTTCTATAAGCCCTAGTTTCTCAATGATAGGATAGGGTATTATGTTTGTTGCTGCACCTTCATTGACATTCATCCTACGTAATTTGAAATGGTTGACCTATATTTTTATGAACATAGGGGTTGTAGTAACCTCTCCCATTTTCTCATCTCACTTAATGTCATTAGCATGAAACTCTAGGGATTTGGTCCTTGATTCTTGAGGTTGTGGGGATAGTACTGCATAAATGGATGGCTCATCTATAGGAAGGTCTTCACTAATAGGAATCAAAGTTAACATACACACAAGAGCTTCTTGATGTACAGTTGAAGTCATTAGTAGATCATACAAGTTTAAGGAAGTATTCTTTTGTTTCAAAGCCTACATGACTTGGGTCAATGCACTCGCTAGATCTTTACCATTTGGGGCACCTTTGTCTGTGGAGACTTGGTCCATTTGACCCAGCATTCGTATCTCTCGTGGAGGGATTTTTGTATTAGTAGCTGGGGGTGTTGGGTTTAGGACCTTGTGAGTGCCGGTATCCTTGTCTTGATGACTCTTGCTAGGCTCACTAGTAGATGGAACCATAGGAATAGCATTCAATGTTATGGGCTTCAGTCGTCCTAATTTTTTCTCGTGGTGTTATCTTTCCACATGCTCTCTTGTTAGCTTGTTAGCAAGGTGTTCTCGCAGGGGTCGCGGGGGAATGGTGGGCGGTTGCATGTCAGGGTTTTTTGGCACCCGGATTATAGAGGGAGTGGGATAGGTTTCTAAGGGTGTGGTTACTGCTGTGACAAAAGGGACAACATGGATGATGAATGGTTTTTTTGGTGTAGGAAACGTGCATATGAAGAAAGGAGTTTGAGGAGGTGTTGAGGTAGGTGTATTTTAAGAGGGCCTATAGATTACAAAAGGTTTTCATGAGACGTCCTGTCCATTCTCCACATGGATAGTGTTAATCACATATGGTGCATCATTAGTATTGAGAGAGTCTTTGTAGACTCCCATGGATTGGTTTTGGGGCCTTACTGGGTTTGCCTCGTCAAATATTATTTCACCCTTGTCAATCATGCACTCTATGTCCTATTTTAAGATGAAGTAGTAGTTAGTTCCATGCGCACACCATTGGTGATATTTGCAAAACCTATTTAACCTAAAGCCTCTTGGAATGTGGGGCTCATTAGCTATTACTAAAGCTGGGTTCTTAGCCAACTCATAGAATCGATCATGTTTTTGAGATGCCGCAAGAGACATTTGTTTATGTTTGATTAACCCAGCCTTTAGAAGTTGATCTAACAATTGTGAAGGTTTCATAGGCAAGGGTGTATATTGGGCAAGATCCTTTCATTCGAATGTACAAGTGTGACCCACATTGATGTTTTTATTTGAGGAAGACTCAGGTGTAGGCATAGGTGTGGTTCTTTCCCAGCTGGTTAGAGTAGTGGGTATTTTTCCTCTTTGTCCTGGATTATTAGGTTGGGCTATCTCTACCTCCGCCGCTACCATCATTTTGGATTTATCCTTATCTTTTCTCATATGTTGGCTCCTAAAGGTCGAGTAAGCTAGGTCATTACTTGTTTGCGCCACCTCTTCTATGTTCGTAATTTGCATGAATTCTTGGCTCAAAGTATGGGCACTCAAATAATAAAGCTTCAATTTAATAAAGTCATTCATGGTTGCTTTAAGGATGGTAAGCAAATATGTTTCAAGGATGGGCTCGTGAAGTTCATTGAGGGCTGCACTCCACCTTTGGATAAATTTTTGCACTGATTCTAATGGCACCTATTTGATCTGAATCAAGCTATTAAGTGTGGCTTTAGGTTTTAGATTATATTTAAAGTGGGTTATGAACTAATGTAACAAATCTTCTAGGGAGGATATGGAGTTATGACCTAAAGCTCAGTACTAGTCTAAGGCTTTTCCCATTAGGGACATAGCAAATACATGTAGAATTTCATGAGGCCAGGCTTGAAGCAATAGACACTCTAGATGAAATGTTACCAGATGGGTGTTTGGATCTCCCTCTCCATTGTACTTGGTTAGTTGAGGTAATGAGATTCCCTTCGACAAGGTTAATGGTGGTACTGAAGGGTGGATTGGATCGTCTTGATAGAAGTCTAGCACCTTGACTTCCTCAGTGTTTGTAGTTTTAAAGCATTTTAACTCCTTGGTTAATGAGTGCATCATTTGTTTTGTGTTTGCCCACTCTTGGGCAGTAGGTAGACTGGCGAGTTGAGTGGATTAATAGTAATTCGATTGTTGCATTGTTTGTGAAAAGGGAGACTATTAGATTGTCGGTTGTGGTGGAGCAACATTCAGAGATGGGATTGCAGGGTGTGGTACGTTGTAGTGAGTTGATTGATGTTGTTGAACAGCTAGTGAAACCCACTACCCATCCATAGGTTGTGAGGTAACACCCTAAACATGTTGGGCTGAAGTAATCAATGGTGCTCCATGAGTTTGCACTTGTGGTATGTAATGGGTGGACATGGAAGCTGGTATGACAAATGGCATCCCAATTACCTAAGGTTAGAAGATTGATCCTGCATTAGTTTGAGGAGGGGTTTGTCAGGACTGCACTTGTGGAGGTATGATGGAAGTAGACGTATCAAATTGAATGTTGGGCATGGAGAAGGTGGGAATGGAAGCGGGCACTTCTTGTTGGGAAACCAGTGCTCGAGTGTTTGTAGATGAAGGAGGAAACATAGTTTCTTCTAGGAAAGGTTGGAATAATGAATTTGTATGGGCATGGGGACTAATAGTATGGTATGAATCCCCATTCTCAATTTGGGTTGTGAAGTCATCTTCCTCATCTCCACTTTAAAGCTCTATTGGAGGTGGCTGTAAGGCTTGACTCCTTGCCATGAGGAGCTGAGATATGAGTCGATGATGGGACTTGGAAAGAGGGATTATATCAAATGTTGAAGGAATGAACTCACGACCTCCTTTGTAAATGAGCTCATAGTTTTGTTTTGCTTTTTTTTCTATGTGATCGATAGGCAAGTTAAATTGAATCTTCACATAGATGAAGTTATATTGTTCTGGTGTGTGAGTTTCATAAGTAGGGTCTTTGCCCTGTAGCCTAAGTGACTAGAGCATAGGGCCTTGGGGGTTTATCTGTTCAATAACAGTTATGGGTTCCATCGTAGCCATAGGGTTCAAGGTCTCGGCCCCAAAATTAGAGATCGGTAGTGTCATTGTGTTGATCTGGGAAGATTCCATAGTGAGTGTGAATAAACTAGGCTGGATGAGTTGAGCATGCATAAGCTAGGTGGTCAAGTTGGCATGAGCAAGTCGACAGCGTGAGTAAGCTAACAACGTGAGTAAGCTAACATCATGAGCAAGCTAATAGCATGAGCAAACTTACAGTGTGAGTAAGCTAATAGCGTGAGCAAGCTGACAACGTGAGCAAGCTAACAGCATGAGCAAACTGACAGTGTGAGTAAGCTGACAACATGAGTAAGATGACACCGTGAGCAAGCTGATAGTGTGAGCAAATTGATAGTGTGAGCAAGCTAACAGTGTGAGAAAACTAACATCGTGAGTAAGCTGACAGCATCAATAACTGGGCTTAGCATGAGTAAATCAAGCTGAGCATATGTAAGCTAGCTCAACACACTGGGATTTAGTTTCAGCACTTGATCTATGCAGCATTTTGAACAGTAGCGTGATCAACGTTTTGATATATGGTAAACGAGTTTAGGCCCTCCTTCTAATGTCAATTTACTGTACTAACCAAAATCATTGGTGTAAGGCTAGAAGTAGAAAAAAGGCATTGAAAGATCATCGGACAGACAGAGCTGACCCTGCCTTCGCATGAGGGAAAGCTAGAAAAGAAAACAAAGGTAAAGTGCCTTGGATTATCTGCACACAAATCAACCAAGGACTTTCCCAAAAGTAAGCTAAGGCTTGCACTGGGGTTATCGTAACTAATGTTTGAAATGTGAATAGTGGTACACAAGATGCAAACAAAGCATATAGAGAAATGTATTGTAAAAAAACCATAAACTAAATTTAAAATAGAGTAAACAATATAAAGGAAGGAAAAAATGAACTGTATTGTATTACTTAGAATGAATGTGCACTGGTCAAAGTGTAGCTACACATGTGGATGGCAAGTAGGGCACTAAGCCCTGGGGTGATATGCTTACAGGTGCTTGGATGCTAGGAGTGAGGTGCACCTGAGCATCCAAAAGTTGCAAGTCAGTATTTCCTAGGTTGTTAACCTTCAAAACTGCCAACCCCATTTATGTGAATGGATGGATTATTTATAAGGTTTGGCTAGGCTCCAACATGAAATTCATGGATGGAATCAATGGCTAAGAGATGAGAGGAAAACAGATCATGTGACACGTGTTTGATGGATAGCTGTGTGTGAGTTGATGTGCATGAGCAAGCTACGTTCTTGACTGAGTGCACTGTATCTTATAGTGTGTGTTGGCTTACACAAGCTAGCTTACACCCATAGAACCAGATATAATTTTGGAGCATAAGGACTTGACGAGCTCACAAATGATGAAAATTTACAATGAAAATGATATGTACAACAAGAGAGATTAACTCCAGCTCACTTGAAACTTCTCAGTCCCTGAATTGACTACTGCAGGATGTCGATTTGAGTGGTTTTGTGGCTATTTGAGGCATCTCTATTTCACCAGAGCTTTTAGCATGAGTTCATTTTGTCTTGGCATGACCTAAACATGTGTTTGGCGTGCTTTTGACTGGGTGTGATCAGTACTCACGCTGCACTCACGCTGTCAGCGTGACCTCAGCATGAGTGAGCAAAAAATGACATATTTTACACTAATTTTTGACCTTTGAAGCCTGTTTCTTGAGTACAGAAATTGTCTAACTCTGGTTGAATTTGAGAGTGACCTACAAGTCAAAACATTGAGCTTGGATGTGCCTTATTTCAAACCAATTTTGGTAGCTCAATCTGGACTCATGCGACTAGCGTGAGCTCAGCGTGAGCCACAAAAACTTATAATTTTGGACCTGAAATCTGGAATTCTAGAAGCTGGTACTTGAAGTTGCCAATAATGAACCCTGAGGATGACTTGCACCTTGGAATTAAATCATTTTAACTCAGTTTTGAGGCTCTCAGAGTTGCTCATGCTACACTCACACTACCAGTGTGACCTCAGCATGACCATAGCATGAGTGAGAAAATTTGTACCATTTAACCTAAAATTTGCATTCTCGAATGTTGAAACTTGAACTAGACACAACATTGACCCTTGACAATGACTTGCACCCTCATATTGGACCATATTTAACTTGATTATGAAGTCATTGGAGTTGCTCACACTGAGGGCAAGCTAGCTTGACCAAGCTAACTTGACAAGTCGAGCGTGAGTTAAATGCCTTAGTCAAATGTTTGCCTACCAGAAGCTTGGAAGGATGTAAAGTGCTAGGCCGAAAGTAGTGGTGTTTCAGAGTGCATGAGTGCTTTTCATGGATTTCTCACCATTCTATGCCAACTAATAACAAGAAGTTAATAAGTCTTTACATTATATGGTTCCCATCCAAAAATTAATAAAAACATAAAATTCAAAAAAAATGAAAAAATAAAGAAAGATGGAAATTCAAAGCACACTCTTATTAGAAAGACATGGGACTAGAAAGACATCTTACCCATGCCTAAAGCTCCCCTCTAACTAAGGCCCTTTCTCGGTTCCTACTTCTCTTTTCTTATCTAATAAGGAATAGTGATTGATCTATGGGGGCATTCTTGTGTCTTGAGGATGTGGTCTAGTATTAGAGTAGAGATGGAAAGTCACTAAAAATGGTTGGCTTTGATCTAGAATAAGGATGGACTTTGTCAAGTCATTTTACCATAGAATCCACAAGGGAATTTAGTCGACCATGATTAGGAACTCCATTCCACGTTTTCTCTCATCCATCAATGCTTTCCATCATTCACCTCATTGTCAAATTCCATGTCTTAACTTGATGTATTCACATTCTTAGGTAGATCCTTTTGAATTAGGTCCTTAACATTTTGTGATCATTAATTAACTACAGGTCCCACGAACTCCTTAGTTGAGGTTATGCAAGGGGGAACGGACATGTGCCTACTATGGGGAGGACCCACTTGCATATCCCATGGTTGGGATAGTTAATCTCCTTATCCTTAGGCATTTTTGCAATCAAATCTTGTGTGTGCCCATTGATGCATCCAACTATGCACTTCTTTAAAGCACTTCTCCATCATTCTTTCAATTGTAATCCTCCATTTTTGTAAACTATCAAGTCCTCTTCATGCATGCATTGTGTTATTGGCTTCATGGGCTTCCAAAAGACTCTAATTTCATGTAAAAAATCCTTGTATTTATTGAATTTTTGAAACATTAGTGGTGGGAAACAGATGCAACGACATGCCCTCGTAGAATTAACCTCTTATGTTGACATGGCCAAGTCAACACAACCTTGTTGATGCATGGTAAAAATACTATAAAGAGAGTGCAAAACGTAGCAATTTTTTGCCATTTTGCTTCAAACAATAAGGGAGGTTCTATAATTTTTTCAAGCCCAAAACCTTCCAAAGCCCATATCTTTCATGCCACTTGTTCAATTCTAGTTATTTTCAATCCTCTAGCTACTGGAGGTACACTCTTCGTCATGGAGGCAACAACCCCTAGTTTTTTGAGATAATTTTTTTTGAAATTTTTCTAACTCTCCCATGAGTTTAATGAATAAAATAATATTAAATCATCATCCTATGCAATTTAAACCCTTTCAAATAACTTTGGTAACCTAAAATTAAATAAAATAATAGTAAAATAATATTAAAAGATTAATCTGCCATGACCACATCTTAGCCAAGTGTAACTATTCCTAAAGAGAGAAGGTACTTAATGTTATGAGATACACACTATATGCTAATCCTTGATCATGTTGTGGTCACATATGGTACCAAGATCGAGGCATGGACTGGAGGCAGGACCATTTCAACCTAGGGATAAATAGCCTATAACTAAAAGGGATCAACAAGAATAGCCCTATGAGTAGGAAGCTAAAAATCATGTCACAAGACCTCTTCATGAGGACCGTAAAGTTACGTCTATTTGTCAAATTCTAGAAGAAGAAAAAATACAGTAGTATCACTAAGATGAGATACCAGGTCCTATTCCAAGATGCGAAGTTACCTTAACCTATGTCTATCTTGATTAAATCAAGCCTAGGAATGTTTAACATTTGATTCTTTAAGAACCAAACTTTGGGATGTTCTTGGAGTTTACTATAGATGAAGTGAAAGCTCAACTATAGACCTCTTCCATGTGGCCAATCATCATTTCCAGTGGGGAGTGGTACATGGGAGAGACCTACCTCTTCTAGAACAACTAGTAGCCAAGTTCCATAATTAGAATCAAGGACATTCATGTGTCCTACTTGGTGGAAGCAATTACATAGGCTCTTGACATACTTGACACTAGAACCAACTTGGTAGAGATCTTAACTTAGGTAGTCCATAAGATAAAGGAGAGGACCCAATGATGTTATGGAGTGCACCATAAGGAGTATGTTGCACTCACTATGGTATAATGCATGTATTTCAAGATAGTAGCCCATCACCTCAATTTGATGGTGAGTCTCAGTAAGGTGACTACCTTTTCTACCTATGCATGTGCTACTCTAAGCAAAAAATTCCCCGCCAACCTTTCATAGCTAATCTATCAAGAGATAGAGAAGTAGTTCAAAGAGAATGAAAATTTAATGAAGACCCTACCCTTTCCCTACCTCATCAAAAAACTATGCAAAAAAACAAGATTAGTCTGCTATGCCAATGATGTAATCAAGCATGCTCCTTCTACCTCTTAGGTAGAAATGATGAAGGAAAAGACCCCTACCATAACCAAGGAAGAGGAGTAGCCACCATCACCACCCACTTAAGAGAAATTAACACCATAGGTGCATCCTACTTCAAAACACATGTGAAAGCTCCAAGAGAAACTCTTATAGTAGTAGCAAGTAGGACTGAGTGGGGACCCTTTATCTATGAACCAGCCCTTAGCCATTTGAATAAGGTAACTGATATCATAAGTTTGTTGAAGGACATGACACCTATGTTTTCTACCCAAAGAATGAAAATTCTCATGCACTCAAATCCTAGTGCCTAAAAGATAACCATGTCCATTCTTGAATGGTAGTAGTTCCCAGCAATTTCTAGGAAAGTTGTTACCTTCTCAATGCACTTGAAGTAGGGAGATGGAACCACTGTCTTGGTGATGCAACACCAAGGATAGGAAATGGTGGTAGAGGTGGTGGAAGACTGTGTGGGATAAGTCCTTAATTTTTCTACGGTGTCTGTACCCAACACTACTACCCTTAGAGATGTGCAAACATCTACAAAAATAGCTAGTGAAAGGTTGTTAGAATGACTAGTGGGGACCCAACAACTAATTTTAGAGCTCTTTGACCTTCAGAAAGATATTTTTGCTACCAAGTCAATGTTGTTCGAAGCAAGGGGAAAGTGCATAATTGTAGAGGCATAACTTGAAATGGCCAGGGCTGAAAATTAGTGCTTGAATATAGAAGTTGCTAACTTGAGAGCCTATCTTTATGATGCCTCTATACTTAGTCAAGCAATAGCCAAGGATGAAGCTTTTTAGTAGCTTTAGTTAAAACTTCATGAGGCTGGGTATGAGAGGAAGTTGGCGATCTTTGACAAGTCCTTGACCAAGACAAAAACCTATCACACCAAAAAGGACTTAAAAGAGATGCACCGAGAGAATGCCAATCTAACTAAAGAACATCAATTCCTATGTGACATTGAGCTCTAGAAAGAATAGATGGTTGATCACATGCAATAGTAGCAAGAGTAGCTTGCCAATGTGTCAATGGTTTTAAGGAGGTTGCCAGTAGAAAATTACAATTTCTCCATGGAGGAACTCCATGCCCTTCCTAAAAAATATACAATTGAAATAGCCACCTAGAAGAGCAAGGCCATCAAATTCAAAAGGTTCAAAAACCATTACAAAGACCAGGTTGATTTGAAAAAAGAAATTAATGAATGAAAAATCAAATTAACAATGGTGAAGGTAAACAAGGTCCTCCAACAGCTCCAGTAAAGGAGGTGATGTGTGGCAGCCCATCTTTGATAGACTAAATGCATACAAAAAGGTAGAAATATGCCTAAAGGAGCTACAAAATGAGGAGATGACTAAGTATATGGAGCTTTCCAACCTCCATAACTCTAACTTGGCAATGGTGATAACAAGAAACCCCTAGTTAGACTTGAAGAAGCAAGTAGCTAGCTCATACTTGTTGTATGAGGTCATGTTCAAGATGGACAAAGAAATCAAGCATAAACTTAAGGTGGTAAATGCAAAACTTGATGTTCTCAAGGAACACTTCATTGATCAATAGTCCATAGCTAAAAACCTACCTAGGAGAATGAGTGACTACCATAAGCTGCAAAATGTAGTAAAGACATTCGATGTTGAATGCAAGCTTTTCATTGCTTGGTTCATCAATGCAAAGGAGCTATTCTTGGCAATGGCCCATCCTTGGGATGTTTTCACATTAGTCCACATTCATGATGCAGCATGGACCATGAATGATCCCAAGAGTAAGAAGGCGAAAATGAAGGTACTATTGGACATTTTTCATCTTCCACCAAAGGTTGGAGCTATCATAGGCTAATTACAATTGCCTCAACCACCACCACCTCAGACCATTTAAATTTCTTTCTTGTCTTCACATCATCAGAGGACTTGTGTTTGTCAGTTTTTTCCTTGTGTTCAATTTTGTTGTCCTAAATACCAAAATTTTCAAATGATTATAATTTTATATACTTAGGCACTTCTTTTTTATTTGCATGTATGTGTGTCATGTTTGTTTATGTCAATAGTTAGTCAATAATCACATACCTTTCCAAAAATTTTTAAGAAGATTGTTCCTCCTTTTGTTCACTCAAGGATGAGTTTTCATTCAATTGTGAGGTACCATGAGTTGTGTCAAGGGTTACATCAATGACGACTTGTCAATGAGGCCTTGTTGATAAGAACCCATCGACTCGATTGTGTTGATGCATGATTTGATGTGTTGACATGACCTTGTCAACGTAGTGTCTATTTTTTCCTATAAATACATGCTCACCAATTGCATTTATAGTAACAAGTCTCATGGTTGTAGCGAAGCTCTAGCAGTTTTTCCACTTGAAAGTTAGAATATTTTCTAAGTGCCCATAGTAGAAGGCTATAAGTCCATGGAATTCGACTGGATCATGTGTGAACACTTAGTGATTCATATGGTTGAGTGTAGGGTCTACTCACTGCTCATCACTAGAACTCCACTTTTGAAATTTTTGAACCTTAAATTTTTTGACACAAAAAGATACCATAAAGGTAAGTAAGATGAACTATTAAAGATATTGGTAACTAAAAATTTAAGCCAAATAATTCAAAAAATCCTACTAGTAAAGCATTCTAACTATTCTAAGGTACTATAAGTAAAAAGATAATAAGTGTGGGAGTTATGGTATCTAAAGGTGCAACACTTAGGGGGTATCGTTTGAAATTTTTTTAACTCTGCAATCATAATATGATAAGAACTTGATCTAACCAAGGATATAAGCAAGGTTAATAACTATTAAGAATTTATGTGAACATTCTAATAATTTTAAGCCCATGTTGATTGAAAATGTCCCCAAAAAGAATAACAAGAGGACATTCAGAACCTAGGAGCAAAAGACTAGGAGGCCATGGGAGAGGTCAAATTGGAGAATATACTCCACAAGAAAAGTAGGAATCCCAATCATTTATCATTCGTCAACAAACACCTACTACTAAACACTCTGCACAAGTAGAGGAAAAAGACCCATAGGAACCTAAGCAAGGACAATGCCTCATGTTGTTACCATAATACCTCCAAGCCATACAAGAAAAATTTATCATGTCAACAGTCTTTGTGGAGTTGAATTTTGGCCTTTTCATGGAGTTTTCTCTAGAGGCTATGAGGATGTAAGTTCAAGCATGTCCCCTATGACCTACATTATCAAATAGTGGCAAATGATATTTGGGAGAAACTTATTAGTTCTAGAAAAATAAGCAGGTTGATGCCACTATCAAATAAAATGAGTTTTAGTATCATATTCAGTAAAGGCAATTGCTAAAGCCCTAAATCTATCAATGATGGGACTAATGTATAAAAATTTCCATAAGGTCTAATATAGATGCTAGGAAATTATGGCTACAAAGAGCCTATAGTAAGGAAGATAAAGAATACAGTGAGATGACTGTTGAAGAAAAGATTTTCAAGATTGAAAATTATCACTTATTCTTGACCAAAAGGCTCAATAAAATATCAACCTATGTGCCTAGAGGAAATGCCATTTTGATGGAAAAATTTTATGCCAACATCACGCTAGAAATTTAGAGGTAGTTTGAATAGAAGAAGGTGAGGATACCAACACCAACATTCCCCTACCTAATAAGGAAGTTGTGCAAGAAAGTAGGCATATTGGGTTACATTAATGATGCTTTGAAAAAGGTCCAGAATTCTTCATATGTAGAAATGTTAAAGCCAGTGTCTCCTAAAAAGGATTAGCTAGAAAAGAAAGTAGGTGCTAATAGATCTATAGGCTCAACTCCTACTGATACCATCCAAGATACTGCTCAACAAAAACAACTAGGCCCAATAGCTAGCCACTAGTGGAATAGAAACAATAAAAAATTCTACCACCACTTCCATAAGACCACAAATGCTTAATGACCCATCTATAACAAATTGCAGAAACAATAAGCTAGGGAACAAGAGAGGGTGTTAATCATTATAAAGTCAAAGAGATTGTAGTCAAACCCAAAATTTCTATAGACTCTACAAGTCGAAAAATTTCACTATAATCAAGAGGAGAGGATGACTAGGCACAATAAATCCTAGGAAATGCTGCATCATTTCAAGTGATGCTAGAAAAATATGAATGAGCCACAATTGTGATTATGCAACATCAAGATGCAGCAAGAGCTATTGAAGTTATCATAGATCATATCAAAGAATTGTTCAATGCCCCAGTTGTACAATCAATCGATATCTCTTAAGTGAGAGATGCTCAAATGCTTGTTAGTACCTCAATGAATCCTACAGAACATGAAGACATATTGGACAGACCATTACAGATAGGATAAGTCATGTAAAATCTTTTTAATATCCCTAGTGATATCACTTCAATTTAGATGAATTAGTTGATCATGGTTGAGACTAGGGTAAAGCATGTAGAAAATGAAGTTTAAAGATTACAAGAAGAGCTAGCCACCCTAAGAGCCAAAAGAATAGACCAAACATAATTTGTAGTGCTAGACCAACTTGAATAATTCAAATAGACCTTCTAAGATATCTGATTGATCATAATATGAAGATGAAGAAGAAAAATGAGAAGGTAGTGTGAGATGCATCAGTGGTAGAAGCTTAGATGTATGCATATGCTAAAGCACTCACTATCCTACAAGAAGAAAACAAACAACTAGTTGTTGACAATGCTCAATTGACAAATATTAAAAGGTAAAAGAATGTTCTTGAGAAGAGCATCTAACAACTCTAAGAGTAATTAGCCTACGTTAAACAAGACATGAATTGCTTGATCCATGAAAATCAAACCTTGTCAATGAAAAAAGTTTGCACTATTTGATAGAAATCTATAATCGAAACTAGTGCATGGCAAAATGAGGCCAAGAAATATGAATGACTCAAGGAGCATTTCAAGGCCCAGGTGAGCATGTACAAATAAATCAATGAGAAAGAGATCCATATGGAAAAGTTCAAAATCAACTTAATTTCTACACAAAATCCTAATGGCAACCAATTCTGGACAATCTTGCTTATGTCCACTAGCTAGAAATAAAGAATTAAGACTTTCAAATTGAGGATTTGATGGTATACTTGGGATTAGTAAACCTTTGGTATGCTAATTTGGCTATGTTAACAACAAATAGGTCCAAAAATGAATTAGAATAATATGTAGCATTAGTTTATTCATTATAAAATAAATAATTTGTAGAAAGGAAAGATGCCTCATAGAAATTATATGTGGCAAATTCTAAACTCAAGATCAAGAAAGCTAGCTACTAGGGCCAAAAAGATGCAGTAGCTAACTTGGCTCATCGAATGTCATATTATCAACAATTAAGAAAGATGACCAGAGCTTTTGAGGAGGACTAATGACAATTTGTAGCATGGTACATGAAGGTCAATAAGATGTTTTTGCAACTACCATGCCCATGGGATGTACCTACTCCATCACACATTCCTCAAAAAGAATGGATGGCACATGATCCCAGAATAGAGGAGGAGAAACTTTAGGCATTGTTGAACAAGTATCAATTTAAGAAGCCTAATGATAAGGGGAAGTAGCCAATGGAAGAGCCACCACCATTGGTCATATAAGTGACATCAAGCTATTCCAATTTTTGTTTTGTTCTATCATGCAATTGTGTCATCTTTTATTAAAACACTATTATGGCATTCTAAGTAACTTAAATAGTTAGTTAGCCATGTCTAGTCAAATGTACCTCCCAAAAATGTAAAGGACTATATCCTTCATTTTTTAAACTAGAGAACGAGTTTCTAGTCAGCCGTTTGGGTATGATAAAGTCAAATTTTTAACATGTAATGACATCATAGCAATGACAATGATGTCATTGATATGATGTCATCACTCATGCTATGTCATCATTGATACAATGTCTTGAGATGTGTATAGCCCTATAAATATAGCACTTGAATGCATAATTCAATAACTTTTTTATTACACCATTAGGTAGACTCTTGTAGTTTTTTTTTTTAGACTTAGTGAAAGAAGTGAATGCTTGTAGTATGATGTTTGGCAATTGATTGGTGTCTTTATTCAAATGAGTTGTACTTAGACACAATTCATGGTAGAAATAAAGATCAAGATTGCTCCTCATCATTACAACATTTCTTAGTTTTCTAATTATTTACTTAGCATAATTTTTATTATTTTTCATGGTTAAACACTTTATATTTCAAAAACTTTACTTTACTTATTTATTAGTACGCAATATGGATACGATTAGTTTTAAACATTAAGTGTAACTATTTGGTAACCCAATAGTGGCATTGCTTAGTTCACCTAATAGTAATTCCGCTTGGTAATCCTAGTGATAGTGATGAGGGACAAGGTACTGCTATGCCCAACCATATGAATCACAAAGTGTTCATGTGTAATTCAGTCGAATTTCATGGACTTTATTGTTTCCGGTGCACTAGTCCTTTAAGAAGTGAATCTTGCCTTAAGGTCAATCATTGTCTTCCCAGTTACACTTGTGATGTTCATTGGTATGGTTAAGTGTAATTGAAGCATTTGATTTTTATCATTTTGTGTTTTATAGTTTGGTGCTCAAAATGTAAATAAAAGAAATTTGATTAACTAATCTAAATTAACTAATTAACTAGCATATAACTAATCCTAATAGAAGCATCTAATCCTACTTTCTGTACACATCCTGAACCCATGTATCCACTGCTAGGTGACCAAGTGCTATGCTACTAGGTGTACCAAGCAACAATGCTGCTGGGATTACCAAGAAAATATATGTTATGCTCAAAGTGGTTGTACTTATGTGTGTAATCTATCTATCTTAATTGATTCATTAATGTAATAATTGAAAAATATTTAGTAGCTAATTGAAAAAATTTAAGAAATAATTAAAAACATTAAATGCATAAATGAAATAACTAATCTATCCAAAGTGCTACAAGGTTTATTAGAAAGCTAGTCTTTATTGCTGAACACACTATCATACTTAGGTACAACAATGCTTGAATAAAGATTCGTACACTCAATGACTCTTGTTATAGGCACTCAGGGAAGAAATTCTAAATTTCAAATGAAAAAGCTATAAGAGCTTTGCTACAACTACAATCTCTAATTACCATAAATGTGGTTGCAAGTACGTATTTTTAGTTGAAAATCAACATTGCGTCAATGGGACCTCGTTGACACATGATAAGATGTGCTAACTAGGCCTTGTTGATGAATGATAAGATGCATCGACTAGGCCTCGTTGATGAGGCTCAATCAATGCGGCCATGTCAACAAGGCCTCATCAATGCAACCAACTGAATATGACTCATCACACCCCCATGACTAAATGAAAACTCATCCTCAAGTTCTTTTACAACATTGGGAAGGTATGGGATTATTGACTGACTTTTCTTCAAACAAAACAAACTAACTAACTTTGCATTTAGTAGCTCTAACTAGGTTGCTAATGAGGAAAAAGGTACCCCTATGCCCCAACCATACAAATCATAGGTGTTCACATGCAATTTGGTTGAATTTCATAGACTATAATTACTAGGTACACTAGGGCTAAATAGTGTATGTGTGTTGTTCATTCATTGTCTTCCTAGTCCCACTTGTGAAGTGCAATTGTATGGTTAAGTGTGACTGAGGTGTAAGATTTTTATTATTTTGTGTTTTATCCAATTACTTGCCTAGAAAAAGAATAAAAGTAAGAGTGATTAGATGCTAAGTAAACTATGGTCTAATCTAGCCTAACACAAGGTATTGTTCCCACTTTTTAGACACATCCTAAACTTTGTGTAAACACTACTGGGTTGTCAAATGCCAACCGTTCCTGAGCTATCAAGTTTCACACATATGTTCGAAGGGGTTGTGCTTGTGTATCTTAATGAGTTTCTTGATTAATCAAAATTAATTACTACATAAATAGTATTTGTGTAAATTGCATGAAATATAAATGCATAAGAAAGAAAGTCTCAAGTGCTACAAGGATGAATCAAAGAGTTCATCTTTATTGCCAACACAATGGTGTGTTCAGGTACATCAATGCTTGAATAAAGATCCGTTCACACTTAGACCTCCTGCTACAGGCACTTGAAAAATATTCTAACTCTCAAATGGGAAAATTGTAAGAGTTTCACTACTTGATTGCCAAAAACTACTTCCAATCATGTGTCTGAGGGCTATATTTATAGACCCTGGAGTAACCTTGTGATATTGAATGTACGATATCGCATCTTGGGCTATGATATTACGTACCCAATATCATGTACCTAATATCATGGCCACATTGATATTAGAGTGTATGAAAAACATGATTTATCATACCCCCACGACTAAATGAAAACTCATCCTTGAGTATAGAAGAAGAGAAACAAGTCTTTTATGAAATATATTAGGGGGTATGGACTATTTGACTGACATGCAGAGTGACACAAAGAAAATAGTTAAATATAGAAGTGCCCAAGCATACAACATTATAATTGTGTACAAAATTAGATGTTCATGACAACAGGAAAGAACATCCATAAATCCAAAGGACATTCAACCCCTCTTGGCAATAGAAAAATGAGGGAGAGGTAGAAGAGATTTAGTGGTCATGAAAAATCTCTTGTGAGTAATATGATTGCATCCTCCTTGGTGAAGACAGTCTTGCTTCTAGCCCATTCTTCCCACTAAAATCATAAAAAAACCAAGGATTAGTATATATAGACAAATAATGGTTGAATACCTTATCTCATCGGTGATTTTATCTAGCCTAATTATGACTGTGATAGATTGGTTACTTGATATTGTTAGTGAAAAGACTTATGAATGGGTTAAGTAAGAGAAGTGATCCATAAAATTTAGAAAAATCTTAACACAAGGAATATTGGAAAGAGGGTATTCAAAATAATAAAAAGGAGTTCATTACAAACAGTTGTGAAGGTGCATACAATTGGATGCCATTGATAGGGTAAATAAAAAGAATTTAATTGTAACAATGTCTAAGGGTAAAGAACTTAACTGAATTGAATGAAAAGATACGTAAGTGGGTCCTCCCCGAAGTAGGCACAAGCCTTTTATGCCCTTGCATAACTTCAAACCAAGGATTCCATGGGCTCCATGGATGATTAATGGTTATAAAAGGTTAAGTACAAAAATCAAAAAGTAACTAACTGAGAAACTCGACACATCAAACCAAAATATTGAATCAAAAGATGAAACCTGTAGTGAGGTGAGGCATAAAAAGCATATATGGATGAGAGAGAGAATGGAATGGAGTTCTTGATTATGGTCACACGAAGTCCCTTGTGGAGTTTGTGATTAAATGACTTGGTAGGATCCATCCTTAGTCTAGACCAAAACCAGTCACTTTTAGTGACTTCGCATCAACATTATAAGATTAATCCATCCCTTGAGACACAAGAATGCTCCCACCCAACAACCACTATTCCAAATTGAAGAGAAAGTAGGAAGTGAGAAAGGGCCTTAGTTAGAGGAGACAAGACAAGTCCCATAACCACTACGTGTAGTTCTTTCTATTTGGTTTAAGGGATGTGCTTTGAATTCCCATGTTTTTTTAAATGAGAACCACACCATCAAAGACCCATGCATTTTTTTGTATTTATTTTTCCCAAGGGATGTTCTTTGAATCCTCAACTCTCTCTCTCTCTCTCTCTCTCTCTCTCTCTCTCTCTCTCTCGATNGGACTTATTTGACTTCCTATTGTGTAATGATGTAGAATAGTGAGAAGCTCACAAGAACACTCTTGCACACAGGAAATAGAAAAGCATGAAAAACACTACATCCTTTTGAAACCACACCCTATCCAAACCTTTGATTCCTTTTCAATTTTTGAAACTACACAAGTCACCAATTTATTAAAGATGCATTAATGAAGAAGGGACTCCATGCTTCCAAAACAAAGAAAACTATAGAGTATGCGGATGGGTGGATGATGTAGTCTCATTGCCTGGTACATGAAAAGAAACCATGTCCCAGTCATCAGTAACAACATTCAAAGTCAGAAACTAGACATCAACAATCAAATTACAAATGAAACATACCATCATCGAGTAGCACATTACTATTGTACCTAACACCTTATTAGTAGGAAGAGTAGAGAAATGCATCAAACACAATAAGATATATAAAAGTAAGTAAAATATTATGCGAGAAATATCCAATATATTAATGATGATGTAAAAAAAAAACTTAGAAAAGATCAATAACCTGAAAAAATAGAAATATGTAAAACAAAGATGTAAAATAGAGAATATAAAAACAAAAATTTGTAAAACCAAAATTGTGTAAAAGAAAAAAGTCAAAAGACTAAGGAGCCACAAAAAGTGTTAGTATGGATGACCATCTCCCCCACAACTAAGGTGGAAGGGTGAGATCTAAAAGATTGAGCATGGTTGTCTATCTAGTGAGGTGTTTGTTGAGTTGGTTGGCATGGGCTCATGGAAAGGTTTTACTTGTTGGATGTTGACTAATTATTTCTTGTTTGGGCTATTAGGCTTTTAGATGATCATGAACCAAGATGGAAAATTCTAATCAATAATGTAAAGTCCTTTCAACAATGTTTGAAATTTAGTTCGTTGGGGTACATGTGCAGGATTCTAATAGAGAACCTTGTCTCCTGGTTGAAATTTGACTTTTTTTTATTTTGAGGTCATGGAATTTCTTGTTGAATGCCTTATGCATTTTGTTGGAGGATAGGGCCATTAACCAATTTTCATCTAGCAAGTTGAGATTCATTAATCATTCTTTCTATGCTAGACTTAGATTTAGGTTAAGATCACAAGCTATAGAGAGTGTACAGAGTTCGAATTGAATGGGAAATGTTGGTAGTTTTCTGTACATGAGCTCATAGGGAGAATAACCTATGGGAAACTTCAATGTGGAGTGATAGGCCCTGATGAGTGGCGAGGTACCCCTACACTCAACCATATGAATATGAGCATTACATGCACAATCTGGTCGAACTCCGCAGACAGACTAGTTGTGGCATCTAGATCGTTATCCTTAGGTTGCAGTTCGTTGTCTTCCCACCTATACTAGTATTAGCTTTGTCACATATGGTTTACTCTAGAGTGAGGTGTATGATGGGTTTCTACTCTAATGCTACTCCTGAAGGCAATGGAAAGTAATATTAACTAATATAGGAGAGAGAGGATAAGAGAATCTAATCTAGCCTAAGTGCAATTATCATTTGTTCCTTGATTATCTATATACATCTTAAACTTCGTGCATAACTACCACTAGGATTACCAAGCATAGATCCTAGGTACACTACTGGGTTACCAAGTAGTCACACTTAAATGCTCGTAATTAAGTTGTACTCATTCCGCATTCTAACATGAGATAAGGGTGAGAAAGATTAACTAGGAAAGCAATAAATAACAATTAATTAAATAATTAAACTAAGTGAATGCTGTAATGATGAAGTAATCTCAATCTTTATTTCCAATCATGTGCGTGTCCAAGTACATCACACTCGAATA
The DNA here is from genome assembly GCA_015680685.1 of Gnetum montanum. NCBI lineage: Eukaryota > Viridiplantae > Streptophyta > Gnetopsida > Gnetales > Gnetaceae > Gnetum > Gnetum montanum. Next base: position 173,460 of record MNCI01018418.1, read on the forward strand.
AAGGATGTTGTACAATTACATTCACCACACTGCAGGCATACACTAGGAAATAATTCTAACTCTAAGAAGGAAAAACTGCAAGAGTTTGGCTAAGGGACTAAAAACTTCCTTCCTAAACTCATCTATCTACCTCTTATTTATATACAAGGAGAAAGGCCATGATATCGCGTATGCGATATCGCAGGTTGGGCTACGATATCGCGGTTGCCCCAAATGACGACTCAACATACCCCCACGACTGAATGAAAACTCATCCTCAAGTTACAGTGATTACACAATGGATAGGTATGGGATTATTAGATGGAATAATGGGATTATGCTGTAGTGTGGGAAGAAAAAAAAATAAAGACACAACACAAAAAATTGCTACAACTACAAAAATTTTGGAACTCATGTGGTTCCTAGTGGTGGTGGCTCCTTCATTGGTGCTTTCCCTCTGTCTTGTGCTCTAGGCTTTGAGATTTGATGGCATTGAAGTATGGCCTAGAGTTTCTCCTCTTGTAAGGCCTTGAGCACCTTGGCGCATGTGTAAGTTTACGCTTGTGCCATAGAGGCATCCTAGTCAACCTTCTCTTTTTTTTCCGCCACCCTTTTATTCTCTGTCAACAATTTATTAAGTTGCTCGGTTCTAAAAGTGTCTAGCTAGTTCTGAGCAACCTTTGGCCCTATATTCATATGGTTTAATACTTTTGAAATGCCTTGAATAGAGAAATCAATATTTACACCAAAATTGTTAACTATGGTGCCTTCTCCCTATTGTGCCAAAATTGGTATGTCTCTCCTAGGTACTAGGCACCACTTTCAAAGAGGATAGGCCATAATGGGAATCCTTTGAGGTGATCCCTAATAGCCTCGGGAGTGAATTTTGCAAAGATTCAAAGTTCAATTGCATAATCACCATGGTGAATGTGGACTTTTCATGGATGGCATGAACACAATCTTGGGGCAACGTGAGATGTTGTCCTTGTTTAGGTGCTACTACAGCTCCTCCTTCTGCCTACCCAGACTGTATGGTAGGAGGATCTTCTTGATGAATGCTAAATGATTATTCCTCCTATTCTGCATGTTGTCCAGAAGGATCTTGTCTTCCACCTCTCCAAGATCATTTGTTTCCACCTTGAGAAGGACCTTCTTGTTGTCCACATTTTGGGGCCATCTGCAATCACACAAGGTCAAGCATTAGTAAGGTTATTTTTGAAGTTAATTTATACCTTACTGCTTGCCTTAATTAATGATTAAAATGTTATCACATGTGATATTTCCTGAAAAACTATAATAATGGGTCCTGTGACTTAGGTGGTTTCCCAATTTAGTTTCCCGATATACCTAGGAATTAAATGATTTTTAGGCACAATTATTCTAAGTGTTATAGTTAATTATATTAAATGATGTCCTTTGGGTGATGATAAATTCCAAAAATGTTAGGCACTTTTTAGTAGATGTCCCTCCCCCATGACTAAGTTGCACACTTTGGGTTCAAGTAAGTTTAGACGGAATTAAATTCGGAGTACCAGTGAGCGAGATATAGTTAGAAAAGCAAGGGTCACTCAATCGCAAGTTGTAGAGAAAAAATTTGAAAATTCCCCCATGTGAATGGAAACAATGATGCTAAGTGTGGTGGGGGGTCACCTATTTATAGGTTATGGGGACACAATATCGCGTACGGTACATCGCGTATGTGATATTACATTAGTCGTGATATCACGTACCTGATATCACGGTCCTAGGGACATAAGGCACCACAAGAATACCAAATTTTTTAAGGATTTTTTTGAAATCAACGTTGTAAATTGAGGACATTGGGCTATTATCAAGGGGTTCCAGGACAATTCCATTAATTCAAAAGTCACGATTAATGATGATGGTGTGGATTTTATCAATAAAACCTCAGATGGGAGAAAAAGGTTATTTAATGGTACATAGGAACGTGGAAATTCATAGGGATAATAGTAGGGAAAGAAAATCGTTTGAAAATTATGCTAAGGGTAAGAAATGGTGTGTGTGAGCTATGTCATAAGTGAAGATTACACAAGTGGGTCCTCCGCAAAGCAGGTTCCAACCTATAATGCCCTTGTGTAACCACACTTAAAGTGTCTGTGGGCACTAGAAGGGTTAAATGTAATCCACACTAATTCCACAAAATACACACATGTAATTATCACCTGAATGAGATGAGAATTATACACTACACAAAACATGAGCTACAATTACATGAACAGTGAGATGAGACGAACTATAGAAAGGGATCGTAGAGATTGGGACATGAGGTAAATGACCTAGGGCATAGTGAATCCTACATGTAAAGCATGATTAATGTGTCATTAACTCGTCGTTCCAAGATCAGGACCAAGTCCATTCCTCTAATCAGTGACATCGCATTGTTTCATCCCATGATGAACGACTATGAGAGTACCATAACAACAAGGCATACGATCACTTGGTGTTTTGTTTAAGAGAGGAGTGATTTTTGTTTTATGACACTTTTCTTTTCATTTTCATTTTCTCTTTTTTCTTCTTTCTTTTTCCTTTTTTTGAATACTAAATCCAGAGAAGCCACCAACCTTCAAGCATGGGTGCATGTCTTTCCAGTGGGACCCCCTAGAATAGCATTGGATTTTTGAGTGCTCTTTTGATTACTCTTACTCCCATTTTTCATTAGATCTACAAGGATCTTAGTACAACCACATTGCATGATAACTCCCATAGATGTCACCAAAGAGAATCCGCAAGTCCCCTTGATGTCACACCCTAATCATTCCCTCTTGGTCCATCCTTCTTCATTCTAGTTACAATGAACACAAAACTAATTTTAAGTTTTAAAAATATCAAGAATATCATTGTACGCTCGATCAGAACCTCTTTATTTGTAGAATGGATGAGTGGATGTAATGGGCTCACTATCCAAATAATTGATCACTCGAGACATGATAACATAAAATACACCTCAACCAATGATCCACATGAGTGTTTTATTCATAGATGAGATTACTTATAAAAAGGCAAAAATACCAAAAAGATAAAACAAAAAGTTGAAAAATGAAAAATTGGAAAACAAAAAGTTGTAAAATAAAAGAAAATAAAAATTGGTTATTAATCCTACTTGTTATTAGAATGGGGGGTATCCTCCATAACTAATCAATTGAGGATGGAAAGGATTAATAAATGGAAGATGAGGATCCTTACATGTTGGAAATATTGGGGCCTAGTCATACTTACCCTATTGGGGTTCACACACTTGATTATAATGAGCATAGTGGGGCAATTTATATGATGTAGTTCCCAGATAACGAGTTGATCCACTATGATGTTTGAGACCATTAAATGGTATGCAAGGATCAGGTTGTTGCTCTCCATGGCTATGTTCATTGGGTTGTATTGTTGTTGGAGTGTGAGTTTGTGGCCCTGATGAAGTTACATGATGTGTTGGATTCGAAGATGAGGATGCACCATAATGTGGGACTTGTGCTAAGTTGGAAGATGCAGTGGCCTCGGAATTGTGTTGTCCCTTCTTACAGTTATGTTTAAATAAGGGACACTTTTGATGTTGAGGAGGCCTCACACTACTGTTGGTAGTAGTAGCACAAGTGACGTTCGTAGGTTGTTGCGGTGGTGTAGACATCTTAGGAACCATTCATGGCAATGTGGAAGGAGAGAAAGTATGAGAATGGTAAAAATTAGGAGGAGTATAAGGTGCACAAGGTGGTGGTTTTGTTGAGGGCATGGGCTGATAGCATTGTGGAGAATAGTAATGTGGTGCGATAGAGTATGGTGGCCTAGTTGGAGAAACAAGATGTTGAACTTGATAAGCATTTGGATTTGGATAATATGAAGGGTGCCTCCAGTGTAGGGATGGTCTCCCCCATGACTGGGATTTTTTCCACTATGATCAAACACAGTATCTCTGTATGAACTCGGGATGTAATGTGTTTTCCCAATGCTCATGTAAATGTCACTATATTGGGAATTGGCCCTTAGGGTGATCGTATAGGCATATGTTGCATTCATATGTATGGTTGGTAGTTGAGCTCTTATTTTCCTTATCCCTTCTTTCTGATTGCCTAATTTTTTGTCCTGCTTCTTGGGTTGTCAAAACTCTATCTCCAATAATGTTGATAAATTCTTCACACTTTTGATACGTCCATTCCAACATCTTATTGATCTTTGCCTCAACTTCTTCTAATGTTTGTTGTGTTGGCAAAGATGATGTTTCCACCTTGATATTGGTTGATTTCTTTTGTTTATGATCATGGAACTTTGTTAAGTTAATATTTTGGTCCTGTTGATGTTTTTCAACACTCTCCCATCGAGCCAATTCTCCTTCTTCATTTGCTACCTGCTTAATAAGCTCTTGGATTTGATGGATTCGTAGTTTGTATAATTGACCTTAGGCATACATTCCTAAGGTCTCTCTTGTTGCATCATGAAGCCCATCAATGATATGGTACATTAGCCTTTCCTCGGAAAACCCATGGCCTGGAGAGTTGTTTAACAATGCGTAATATCTTTCTAAGGCCACGTCCAAGAGTTCATGTTTTTCTTGTTTCCATCCTTGTCTTTGTTTCCTCAAGGCTAACACTCTTGCATAGGTTTGATATTTTTCATTAAAGACTTTTACCATTGTTGACCAATGTCGTATTGAATTTGGTTTTAATGATCTATACCATAGTTTTTCTTGTTCAATGAGTGTCATAGAAAAGAGCTTAAGTTTTTGCCAACTGTTATCAATGTTGTTCCATGCATAGGCATCGTAGAAGGCTTGTAAATGTTGATGTAGATCTAAGTCATAGCCTCCTGAAAAAGTAGGGAAGTTGTTTAAATCGAGCTTAGGTAGACATCTCTCTTTATGATGCCTATGTGAGATTTGAATAGCCTCTTATATTTTCATTGGGCTTGTAGTGGCCAGTAGGGGTTTATCGTCATCAGGTAAGTTGTGCTTTCATGTGTTGGGATGACGTTACTTTTGTTCGTGTTTATAAGAAACCCCTTCTTCAGGTTGTGTACTCCAATCTTCATTGTCATATAGTTCGTTGGTTCTCCAATGAATTTCCTCACTAGGTGTGGCCTTGTTATAGTCTTGCAGGAGCGCCATGGTTGTGAAGTTATGTATGAATTTATGTGTGACTTTTAATAATTATTTTTTTCTAAAAGATATATCATTAAGTCCTTTACAGTGACCTTGTATGATATAACAAATCTAGATAACTAGCACCGTCCCTAAAAATGATGCCAATGATGAGTGGCAAGGTACCCCTACACTCAACCATATGAATACGAGCGTTACACACGCAATCCGGTCGAACTCCGTAGATGGACTAGTTGTGGCATCTAGATCGTTATCCTTAGGTCATAGTTCACTGTCTTCCCACCTAGACTAGTATTAGCTTTGTCACGTATGTTTTACTCTAGAGTGAGGTGTATGATGGGTTTCTACTCTAATGCTACTCCTGAAGGCAATGGAAAGTAATATTAACTAATCTAGGAGAGAGAGGATAAGAGAATCTAATCTAGCCTAAGTGTGATTAGCATATGTTCCTTGATTATCTATACACATCTTGGAGTTCATGCATGACTACCACTAGGATTACCAAGCATAGATCCTAGGTACGCTACTGGGTTACCAAGTAGTCACACTTAAATGCTCATAATCAAGTCGTACTCATTCCGCATTTTAACATGAGATAAGGGTGAGAGAGATTAACTAGGAAAGTAGTATATAACAATTAATTAAATGATTAAACTAAGTGAATGCTACAATGATGAAGTAATATAGATCTTTACTTTTGATCATGTGCGTGTCCAAGTACGTCACACTCGAATAAAGGATGTCATACAATTACATTCACCACACTGCAGGCATACACTGGGAAATAAGTCTAACTCTAAGAAGGAAAAACTGCAAGAGTTTGGCTAAGGGATTAAAAAATTCCTTCCTAAACTCATCTGTCTACCTCTTATTTATAGATGAGGAGACAGGCTGTGATATCACATATGCGATATCATGGGTTGGGCTACGATATCGCGTGATATCGTGATATTGCAGTTGCCCCAAATGATGACTCATCAGGCCCAAAGGGAATCATTTAATTCGGTGCTCCAATCCCTTCAATATTTGCTAATGGTACATGTTAGAATTTTGTAATCTCTTGATTAGTGACCTCAGCTTAACCATTGGCTTGGGTGTGATATGATGTTATGAGTTTATGCTCAACCTCCAGGTGCTACATTAGTCTCCAAAACGTGGCACCTATAAAATGAGTTTCATTATTAGAAATTAATGCATGAGGTACACCAAACCTATTTATGATATTTTGTTATACAAATTGAGTAGTAGTGGTGGATGTACAGTGGGTAACGGCTGCTACTTCTACCCACTTGGTGCAATAGTCAACTGCAACTATTATATATTCCTTTCCATTTGAGAAAGGTGCCATGAGATCCATAAAGTCAATGCCCAAAATATTGAATGGCTTAAGAGGTTGAATCCATTATTGTGGTCCCTCCATTTGAGCTTTTATTCCACCATCCCTCTAGTAACAATCACAAGCATAGAAGAACTAGTGTGCATCCCTAAAGATTGTTGGCCAATAATACCCTGCCATGAGGATTTTTATGGTTGGAAATTTCCCAACATAATGGTCCCCATAAGGACCTTCATGAGCATCATGGAGAATGCATAGTTGATTTGTATCAGAAACACACCAATGTACTAGGCCATCAGGATAGACTTTGTAAAGGTTTCCATTAATTTCCATGAAATGCTTGACCCAGTGAAGAAATTTTTGTTTCTTTCTAGTGTTTAGCCCTTACAGCAGTTCTTTATTAAGAAAATAAGTGAGGATGGTGTCATACCATTTTGGTTCATTGGGCATTTGTGCATTAATAGCCCTTTCCAGGATAGAATCGTCAGGGAATTGATAAGATAAAGGGCTTTCTTTCTCCTTGTCATCCCATCTTAGTCACGATAAGTGATCCATGACCACATTCTTCACACCTTTTCGATCTACCCTTGTAAGATCGAACTCCTAAAAAATCATGAGCCATCATATGACACAAGGGCTCACCATTGGTTTATTCATTAGAAATCGAATGACGCTATGATCTGTGTACACAAACACTTTGTAGCCAAGCACATAGTCCATGAATTTCTCTAAGGTGAACATCACTACCATCAACTCCTTTTTTGTGGTGGTGTAGTTTAGTTGTGCACCTATAATGCTCTAGCTTGTATAGTGAATGTAATATGGACATTTTTGATCATCCATCTACGTAAGCACTACCCCCAAAGCATAATTCAATGCATCGATCATCACATGAAATGGTCTAGACCAATTAGGTGCTTGTAGAATGGGGGTTTCAACAAGATTTTATTTTAGTCATTGAAATACTATTTTACATGTAGGAGTCTAGATGAACAATGCATACTTCGTTGTCAATTCTACTGATGGCTTGGCAATTTTGGAAAAATTCTTGATGAAGTTCCGATAGTAGCTAGTATGACTAAGAATGATTGTACTTCTTTAATTGCTTTGGGTTAACAAGTTATTCCTTAGAAGATCCTTATTTTTTCAGGGTCCACCTTGATTCCTACTTTTGAAATATGATTCCCCAAGACTATGCCTTCCTAAACTATAAGATGGCTCTTTTTCCAATTGAGCCAAAGGTTTGTTTTGATACATCTCTTCAACACCTACTCAAGATGGTCTAGGGCTTGCTTGAACATAGCTCCATAGGTAGAAAAATTATCCATGAAGACTTCTACCCCACTACTGATCTTTTATTGGAAAATTTTGAGAACTAATCATTAAAATGTGACTAGGGCATTACATAGACCAAATGGTATCTGACGATAAGCAAAATTTCCCTAAGCACTTGTGAAAGTTGTCTTTACTTGGTCCTCTAGTGCAATCTATATTTGGTTATAGCCACTATAACCATCCAAAAAGCTATAATAGCTATGCCTAGAAATGATGTCCAACACTTGGCTGACAAAAGGCAATGAAAAATGATCCTTAAAGTTGCCATGTTAAGTAATTGGAAATTGATGCACATCCACCATTTGCCTCCTTTCTTGGGTATGATCACAAGTGGATTGATCCACTCACTATTTGTGATAGGCTAGAATCTCACCTTAAGGAGTTGTTTAACCTTTTTGATAATCTACTTTAACTTGGGATTCAAACACCGTTGTAGTTTTCATTTCGGCTTAATGATGGGGTTAGTGTATATTTGATACTGGCATATTCTTGAATCTATCCTAGTGAGTTCAAAATATGACTAGGCAAAGGCTACTAACCATTTTTCCACAAAATTTATCAACTTTTTATTCTATTCTGTAGCAACATTGGCATTAATAATAATTGACCTTCCATTTTTCAAGAATATGTACTCCATTCCAGTTGATAGTTTCTTTAATTCAAGGGGCTCTTATTTAAAATTGTCAGAAATTTCTAGCTCACCCCAATTAACATCATCATTTACTCCTTCAAACAGCTGGTGATGAAATTGCTCTAGTTCATCCATACTTGCAATATCATGTGTTGTTATAATCAACTATCAGCCACTGGGTGCCTTCTTGTTTTGTGGCTATTGCATACAAACATCTTTGGATCTCAGCTTCTAGTGCACACTACTTACATGCAAAGATAGATGTTTGCTTTACTAACTATAAATTTTGCACACAATGGCACCCTAAATCATTATATGTGATACATGGAACTCTCTTCTTCGCAATCTTTCCAAACTCATTTTCTTTTGATATCTCTAAGGAAAAATCTCTAATGCCCATTTTGGCATCAATAATACTTAACCACATTCTTCCCATAATAATTGGAAAGTCTCCCTTGTAGTTCTTCACTTTGATTATTAGGTAATTGATAGGATATGACCACCTATAAATGGTGGTGATGATGTCCTCTACTAGTCCCAATGGAATAATGATGGACTTGTCTGCTAGTTCTAGTCAGATGTTGCTCTTCTTCAAGGAAGGTAGGTTCCACATTATATACATCTCATGTGAGATTAGATTAATACTAGAACTAGAGTCAAGAAGAGCTTTACAAGGCTCATTCTTAGTAATCTATAGATATACCAAGGGATTCCTAGGATCAGCTAACTTTCTAGGTAGGTTACCAACTCAAATCCAATCAAATACAGCATGGGTTAGCATTACAATATGGATTCAAGAGATATTTTGGTTTGAAGGGGACTCAAATAAAGATGAAATAGAGGAGGGTGGAGAAGCAAGGTTACCAACCACTGATGTGTCTGAGGGCTTTAGTAAACTATGAGGTCAAAAGAAGGATCTTTTCTTTATTCATGGTTCTAACCCACTTGATGGGCTAACCGATTGTAGATTAACTTCCCTCATAGTGTTCCTTTCTTATGGTTGGGTAGGAAATTCACCCTGCATGGATGGAGCAGGTGGTAGCTATGCAAGAGATGGAGGAGTAGGTGTAGGGATGAGAGGTGCATGGGGATAGTAGGTGGCATCCCTCCTTGGATAGGGTAATTAGTATGTTTCAAGAGGATAGTGATGAGGTTGGTAAGTGGCAACATGACCAAAGGAGTCCCATGGAGATGAAGGTTGCTGAACATAGTAACCATAGGGATTTGGTTGTCAATAAGGGTATTGTTGTCTTGAAGGTGGCAACGCCCATGATTGTGGTTATTTCCACAGCTGGTATAATTTGTAGGGTTGCAGTGGAGTTCCACTTGGATAGTATTCCTCTGGTTGGTGTAATTGTTGAGAATTTCCTTGTGGATAAGGTAATCTTTTAGGTGTTTGCCTTTGTGCAAGTCATGGATGTAAGGCATACACCCCAGATTCCTACAAATGTGACATAACTAGACAAAATTCCTTAGGATGTTCATATTGGCAGATGTCACACTCACCATCATCATCTGAGTTACTATCCACAACCATCTCTATTGCAACCATTTTACCCTTACCCTTAGATATGGCATGTTTAGCTTCCTTACACCTCTGGTGCTCATGCTAACCACTTTGCTCCTTGGACTCTTTAGTAATTTTTAAAATAGCCTAAAACCTATTGTCCATGGAGTCCCATAATTGATCAACCTTAGCCATGATTTCAAATTGTAATTTTTGGAGTGGTAAGGTTTTCTGATTAGCCACCTCATCTTTGGTGGATTCATCCTTACTATCACAAAATTGAACCCTCCTTTTCTAAATAGAAGGATCCTGGTGTATTCTTTTGCACTTTTTCATTTTCTCAATTCTATCTCCTCCTTGGATACCTACTCAATTATTTTTTGAATCTAATGGATGCTTAACTCTATCAATCTCCCTTGGGCATAAACGCTAAGGGTTTTTCTGGTTTCAGACTACAACCTGTCTATGATATGGTGAAGCTGATCAAGTTGAGAGTATCCATAGCTAGGACACCTATGTAGCAGAGAGTAGTATTGACCAATAATGGCATCCAAGGGCTCATGGTTTCTTTGTTTCCACCCTTGAATTTGTTTCTTTAGATTGTATACTTAGGATTATGTTTGATACTTTTCATTGAACAATTCCAACATCGTACTCCATCACCTAATTGACTCTAGTTTCAAGGATCGATACCAATTTTCTACTTCCTTTTTGAGTGTCCTTGGAAATAATTTCAAATTCTGCTAATCATTTTCAATATTTTGCAAGGCACATGCATCTTGGAAGGCCTAAAGATGATTTTTTTGAATCATCATAGCTTCCATAATATTGAACATGCCTCGAGTGGAAAGTAGAGGTTCATCAAGGCCATGATGATGGTGGTTATGATGTTCTCTACTATCTATTATTTCTTGATGATGGGCCTCTCTAGATTACCCATGCCTTCGATCACAAATATCCTGACGGTCCCTTCTGTTGTTTTGGTCTTGTCGGTTACGTCCATCATGATTATTCCTTTTGCAGCCATGATCATAATCAGATGAAGAAGAAGATGATAATGATGAAGGGTAAGAAGAAGGAGAACTTCCTTCACATTGATGCCTATCATCCTTTCTTCAATGCTCATAACCACAATTGCAATCATGATCTCCTTTATTCCCCTTTTCCTGACTTGCTTCTCTAGATCAATTTTTATCATTGAATCCATTTTAACTAGAACCTAGATTATGAATTGTGGATTGTACATTCTAGTTAAGGGATCTTTAAACAAAGTCAAAGAGAGGAGAATCACTAAAGAAGTGGTCACCTTCATCAATTGGGCCAAGCGGAGGTGGAAAAATATTTGACTCCTTTCCCTTGACAAGCTTGTGTTGGTGCTCTAGTTGATGAGCCCTTAATCTTTGTACTTCAGTGGGATGATATTCCCTTGAGTTGGGATCTCGCATCTCATATTCTCCATAAATATGTTGAAGCCTGTGTCGTGCAAGCATTAGTTGGAGCATTGCTAAAACAAATTAGTCAGGTGGCAGCACAATGTTTCCTTCCATATCGTGCCACCACAACAGTTCAGCTTCATGCAAGATAAAGGTGAAGTTGGGTACATACTCATCAGGATCAACATATACCACCCAGTAGTGTTAAGGCACTTGAACTACTCTAGGTGGAGATGGACTCCTTTGAGAAGAAATTTTGGGTTAATGAACTTATAAGCAGTGTGCAATTAAGGTTTAATTTAATTATAGTAATTTTTATTTTTGTAGGATTTCACTCTTAGGGTTTGAACAATGATGCTACTAAGTTTCACTTGGTTTAGATAGTGCATGTAGAACTACAGTCCTTGACAATAGTGCCAATAATGAGTAGCAAGGTACCCCTACATCCAACCATACAAATCATAGGTGTTCACGTACGATTCAGTCGAATTTTGCAAACTATAATTACTAGGCATGCTAGGGCTAAATAGTGTATGTGTGTTGTCTGTTCATTGTCTTCCCAGTCCCACTTGTGGAGTGCAATTGTATGGTTAAGTGTGACTATGGCATAAGATTTTTATTATTTTTTGTTTTATCCAATTACTTGCCTAGAACAAGAATAAAAGTAAGAGCGGTTAGATGCTAAGTAAACTATGGTATAATCTAGCCTAACATAAGTAACCATTCTCACTTTCTAGACACATCCTAAACTTTATGTAAACACTATTGGGTTGTCAAATGCTAACCATTCCTGAGCTACCAAGTGTCACATGTATGCTTGAAGGGATCATGCTTGTGTATCTTAATGAGTGGCTTGATTAATCAAAATTAATTACTATAGAAATAGTATTCATGTAAGTTGCATAAAATATAAATGCATAAGAAAGAAAGTCTCAAGTGTTGCAAGGATGAATTAAAGAGTTCATCTTTATTGCCAACATAATGGTGTGTTTAGGTACATCAATGCTTGAATAAAGATTCATTCATACTTAGACCTCTTGTTGTGGGCACTTGGAAAATATTCTAACTCTCAAATGGATAAATTAAACTTGACTACCAAAACTTTCTCTCAATCGTCCATCTGAGGGTTGTATTTATAGACTTGGGAGTAACCCTACGATATTGAATGTACAATGTCACATCTTGGGTTGCAATATCACATAACTAATATTGCAAAAACCCTAATATTAGAGTGTATGAAAAAAATGATTTATTAGTTGTAGTGATGTCTTCTAGAAGATCAAAGATGTCCAAAGTTGATTGCCCAGTTCCTACTAGTCATTTCAGTAACTTTTCGTGCTGGGATACATTCAAATTTTCATTGACCATGCCTATGGACATTTTCACATCTTGAAGTGCATATACATTTGGTACAAATGCTTCAGGTGCATTCAATGCTTTAGTGACATGGTTAGCAATCACTTCAACCATTGTTTCCTATCCTTGATGCTGCATCACCAAGATAGTTGCCACTTTTCCTTCCTCCAACTACGTTGAGAAAGTGGTGGCATTCCCAAAGAATTTTGGGAATAAATGGTATTAAAATAGTGATATTTTCACCTCCCAAGAATTAGGATCTAACCTCATAGGTAGTTGCATTCATTGGCTAAGGAAAATTAGACCACCCCTCTCCATCTAGCTAACTATTCAGACCACCTCACTAAGGTGACTCATTATTGGCTAATACATAGATGGATCTACTCCACTCATTCCTATGTGTTACTCTTATTCACTCAAGAGCTATTCTCAAATTTTACGTAGATACTCAATGGTTTCATGGGCCTTCGATGTTCTTTCTTGAGTGAGTGGTGGTGGCGACTACTCCTCTTTTTTGGTTTTCATCAATGTTTTATCTTTCATGATCTCTGATCATGAGGCCAAAGGAGCATGCCTAAGGGTATCATTGGAATAGTGAATAATGCCTACCCTTTTGTAGAGTTTCTGGATGAGGCATGAAAAGGGTAGGATCTTCTTTCCACATTCATTTTCTTTGAATCACTTTTTAATCTCTAAGTAGATCAGTTGTGGAAGGTTGAAGGGAAATTTCCCACTTAGAGCGATGCATGCTTGGATAGAGAAGGTAGTTACCTTACTTGGCCTCATCATTGGAATGAGGTGATAGACCACAATTTTGAAGTAAATTCACTCACTGATGTGAGCATGTCATACTCCTTACTATCCACCCCATAGCATCACTATGCCCACTCCTTCTTAACCTTAGGATCGTCTTTCATGGATAGTTCTGCCAGCTATGTTTCAGTGTTAACCAACCCAAGTGCCTATGTGATAGCTTCTATTTAGTAGGATACTTGAATATCCTTGATTTTAATATGGACCCTAGCCTTCGATTTCTCTAGAAGAGGTGTGTCTCTCGCATGTACCACTCCCCCACTAGACACGATTATTGACCACATGGAAGAGGCTTGTAGCTGAGTCTTGGCACCCACTAGAGCTTCTCCAAAAATGGCCCAAAGTTGATCTATTAAAGAATAGATCATTGAATTTCTTGGGACCTGATGATATTAAGGTAGGCTTGCATTAAAGTGACCTCAAGTCTTGCTGTGGATCTAGACACTTTTCCTTGCTATGATTATTCAGTCAGCACTTCTTCTTCTAGAATCTACTGGATACAATCCACTTTGAACTCCTCATGAAGAGGTCCCATTACATGGGTTACCTCTGGTAATTCTTGGGACTATTCTTTTTAGCCCCTTCTAGCTTTGGGCTACTTCTCCCATGGTTGAGAGGGTTCTCCTTCTTGTGGGCATTTCTATTTTTGTGTCATCTATAATCATAATAAGACCATGGGTTAGCAATCATTATGTAACTTAAATAATTAGGATACCTTTATCTCTTAAGGATAGTTACACTTTAGCTAAGTTGTGATTATGGCTAATTTAATTACTCAAATTATTATTTATTTATGTATTATCATTAATAAGCCATCTCAAAGGTTGTTGGAAGGGTTAATCTTTGAAAAAACTAATTTTTCTATATTATTAAGTTTACTAACCCTTTAGGGGCATTAGAAATGTTTTTAAAAATTTTCATTAATTTTTCATTGGAAGCCTTAAGGTTTGCAACCCCCACAAGAAAGATCTTACCTCCAATAAGTGTAAGATCAAGAAATAGAGTGATTTGGATAAGTAGTTAGGAAGTTATGAGCTCTGAAATGTTTTGGGCTTTGAAAAATTATAAAAACTCACCGTGTGTTATGAGCAAATGATAAAAAATTCCTAAGTGCTTGGTAGTATATATAGGATGTAAGCAC